>JBBMOC010000004.1:10649419-11070969 GCA_037975185.1 Centropyge bicolor | reverse complement strand
TTTTTTTAGTTGAATTTTTTGCACCATCTCAGATTTGCTTCATAATTTCTCATTTTAATGTCCTTGTTACTAATAGCTGCTGTGCAATATTTCAGGCCAATATCTCCACTAGTTTCAGAGATATGAAGCATTCACATGCATGTGGAGCAGTAAAAAACGCTGATGTATAGTATGTGATTTTTTTAGGTGAATTTTTCGCACCATCTCAGATTTGCTTCATAATTTCTTATTTTAATGTCCTTGTTACTAATAGCTGCTGTGAAATATGCCAGGCCAATATCTCCACTAGTTTCAGAGATATGAAGCCTTCACATGCATGTGGAGCAGTAAAAAATGCTGACGTATAGTATGTGATTTTTTTTAGATTAATTTTTCGCACCATCTCAGATTTGCTTCATAATTTCGTATTTTAATGTCATTGTTACTAATAACTGCAGTACAAAATTTCAGGCCAACATCTCCTCTAGTTTCAGAGATATGAAGCCTTCACATGCATGTGGAGCAGTAAAAAACACTGATGTATAGTATGTGATTTTATTATGTGAATTTTTTGCACCATCTCAGATTTGCTTCATAATTTCTTATTTTAATGTCCTTGTTACTAATAAGCGCTGTGCAAAATTCCAGGCCAATATCTCCACTAGCTTTGGAGATATTAAGCCTTCACATGCATGAGCCCGAAGCCTTTCTGTCCTTATACAAAGATCTGAGCAGGTTTTGGCTCAAACATTTGCGGGAAACTTGTAGGCTGGTCGAGATGCGTTGCCGTACCGCCATAAATGTACGAATTATGACAATTTATTGCGATCAAGGCCGAACGAAGTTACTCTGGTGTGTTTTTTTCTGCTCTTTCAAACTACAGAGACTCTATGCTTAGTCTGGATTATTGAACTAAAGACGCGAAAGTGCACATTTGAGCCACATTCAACTGACCACACAAGTCATGTTCACAAAATCACTTTCTTCCACAGTGCCTTTGCACAGCTGATATTTTAAAGTCGGAGCTTCCGAAGAGTCCCTGAATGCATCACGGCCCTCTTCCGACTGGAGACGGTAGTGCAGCGGCGGCTCCGCGCTGGGACTGGTCCTTTCGCAGCCATTTTCTGTCCAACCAAACAGCCGTCTCAGGAAGGTAACCAACCAGGGCTTCATTGCAGGTTTGTGCCTGGCTCCGGCCAATGATTGCTAACCGATTTCTCGTTAGCTCGAATGGAAATGTCCGTCTCTGTCTGATTTTTTATTTGTTGTCTGAGTGAATGAGGGCTGCTCATCAGGAAGTATCCAGCGGGCCAAACTTTAAAAATGACTATTTAACATTTGGGCCCAGGCCACGTCTCGCTCTGCTCTGCACCACAAAGACCAGGCCAACGCAGTGTCAGCAGCTGCAGCGGATTCACAATGAAAATATATTCAGTGGACGCTATGTGCCTGAATAGGTTAAGATCAGAAGGTAACCGCCTGCTGGCCTGCATCTCTTTATTATGCTCAACTTATTAAGGTTAGATGTATTAAGACGAGCGAATTGGCTAGCTAGCGCTATTCGTGGGTTAACATTAGCTAGCGTTAGCTAAACTCTCACATACCCGTGGCTTATCACTTAGTTAGCATATGATGGCTAATCACAGATTTAGCGTGTGGCTAACGTAAACGGACTTCACCGCGGGCTTTCAGCTCTCCTAACTAGCAATGCTAACCGCACTAGCGCAAATAACGTTAGCTCGCAGTCCCGGTGTCGTGCCAAATTTCTCGTCACAAAGGACCTCACGATCCCACAGACACTCTTCATTCAAAAACTGCGTGGAATAGAAAGGAATGGGGGTAGCCTGCGTTGTCCATCTCTGAAATATGCCCGTCCTTTCACAGAAGCTACATAGCTAGCTGGCATCTTTAAAATGGAAACATTTAACAGCAGCAACATTTGGCACAAAACCAGACCCGCATTATTTCACAAGTCAATGAGCTCATGATCAGGGAGGTCAGCTGGTGGGGGGCTAATTTGGTTTACGTCAACACAGAGAAAAAGCAAAATCCACGTTTCATTCTTTAAAATATAGCAAAATTTAAAATGGACGTTTTCTGAATGAATAGCTGCAGCTGTTGAGTGGATGTATACGTTGCCATGTTAGTTTAAATTCTCAGTCCAGGTAATGACACGGAAATAGTCTTAAAAAAGACCCAGAAGTCTTTGCGGTTTTCATTTATGTCTATCACGATCACAACTGTTATGGCAATGGGACTGAGTCATGTTGAGATCTACTTAAAATAATTGAGCAAAGACTCATGAAATGATTGTAGGTTAAGAGGGACCTCATTAGTCAATGCTGCATGAAAGGCCAACATGTGTGATTGTGAGTGGGATATCAGCCTCAGCTGGTTCAAAATTAGTGTGTTTGGGGTTGTATGTATCATAAAATATCTTAAATTGGTGAGAAGAACCTTTTGTCTTTTCTCATCCAAGAGGGAAATGTTCAAATCACATCACTGTTTTTATTGAAACACTAGCCAGTTGAATAGTTTTTCCATAGAGTGAGACGATTGGTACCTTCAGACCTAACAGCTGTATTTTTGTACCCTCAGATGTTTAAATGAGACATTGTATGTGTTTGTGTTGCAGATGGACGGAGACAGCTCAACCACCGACGCCTCCCAGCTGGGCATCGCTGGAGAGTACATGGCATCCGGTCACTATGTTCTCCAGTCTCAAGATGGTGAGGAGCAGACAAAACACAGATTGTCATAAAACAACCACCTGTGTTGAGTATTAGCTCTGGTCACAAAGAGTTCACTGTATATGTGATTGTTTTATGTAGATGATGCAGAGGAGAGTATGAACGACCATGACGATGGCGGTATTAAAGAGAACTTCAGGGAGCAGGATATCTATCTTCCTATTGCCAACGTGGCCCGCATCATGAAGAATGCTGTTCCTCAGACTGGAAAGGTGAGTGAGAGAGAGATGGAATTAGGAGTAGTACTCATTTCAATACTCATTTCATTCTCGATAATTTATACTGACTCTTTGCATTAACTTGGGCAATTAATGCATCACAGCAAAACACAGTGATGTTTCTCAAATTTGATTTTTTAAATTTACACCCTAAGGTTAAAATATCTTCTTTTTAAGATAAAAATTATACTTGTTCTCCCTCCAGAAACAATTCAGAATATATGAATATGCAAATATTGTCATTTCACAAACGCAGCTGCTAGACAGACACAAGATGCTATTAAATGATTTAATACTAATTTTTTTCTTCTCCACAGATTGCAAAAGACGCTAAAGAGTGTGTGCAGGAGTGTGTGAGCGAGTTCATCAGCTTCATCACGTCAGAGGCGAGCGAGCGCTGCCACCAGGAGAAGAGGAAGACCATCAACGGGGAGGACATCCTGTTTGCCATGTCAACGCTGGGCTTCGACATGTACGTGGAGCCACTGAAGCTTTATCTGCAGAAGTTCCGAGAGGTGAGTAGCCAACTCTGTCCTAGTGAACACATAAACACTGACTTGATTACCACCACTTTTATGTGATACATGTGGCTGCAAAGGCCTGAAAATCAATCAGTTCATTTCAAGTTTAATGTTGCTGTGCTCAAATGTGTGATGTTCTATGTTTCTCTGTGTTTCCAGGCTATGAAGGGAGAGAAGGGAATCCCAGGGGTGGCGGTGGGAGAAAACCTAGGAGAAGATCTCACAGATGAAAGTTTCAGTAAGTAGAAATGTTTCAAAATCTGTGGTGAATATTCTAGAATGTGTCCCCATGTTTGATTTTATTCCTCCTCTTTCAACATGCATTTCTTAAAATTTCTATGACTGTGTTCTCAGTCTGCTCTTTATGTTTGAAGTTCAGTCTCATTGCCTTTTTTTCTTCTATAATCAGCAAATCCACTGCCAGCTGGGATCATCACAGCAGATGGTCAGCAGCAGAACGTCATGGTGTACACCACCTCATATCAACAGGTTAGTACACACTGAGGCAGCAAAAGTATACTGGTTGATAGTAGTGATCCAAGCAGCAAATTTAAGTTACAGTTCCTGCACTAATCTCGATAGTATGATAAATAAGTCAGACAATAATACACACCATCTGCAACTAAACTCTGGCTGTGTTGCAGATTCCCACTGTACAACAGATCCAGTTTTCATGACGAGGCCTTACCCCGAGCCTGACCACAGCGGCTCCTTACTAGGCCCACGCTCGCTGGATGACCTCTGACCCCGCCACAGGGTAAAGGTTATCAGACGGACAGGGAGGAGGGGGTAGAGGCGTCTGCAGAAACCCTCATGTACAGAGAAATCACTATCTGTTCAGTAGAAAGTGTAGTTTCTAGTTGTGAGGTACCAAATGTTTTGGAGTGCATCCAAACCAGCTGGGAAATTGAGGCTTTATTTTAAAGGCTAGTCTTTTTACGTTATTTAGTGGTTGAATTATTTTGTGCGTATTAATGTGTTTGCTTTTATGCATTTTCTTCTTTTGGGGTGTGGGAACAGGGGGATGTTGTATTGGATGCTAATTTTTTGAACGACTTCTCTGTTCGAACCGGGAAGCCACATTGATACTGTCACATAAAATCTTGCAGCTCTTTTGTAAGTTCACACAATTGACTATGTGCTTAAATGTTATGTAAATCCTTTGAATAAAAATTCGAAAAAAGCAAAGTTTGGAATTTCACCTTTTTTATTGATCACAAAAGTAACTTAAGGTAAATATGTTGCTAGGTGCTTTTTGAAATGATTTTTTTTAACTCGATTTAATTCATAAAACTTTTTAGAGCACTTTTGTTTATTTAATTCATATTCATATTAATAATCTGAATCTGCAAAATAAGTAAAGTGTATAATGTGCCTCGATAATGTAGTGGAGTATACAGTAGCAGAAAAATCAAGTAAAGTATAAGTACCTCGAAAACCTTGTGAAAGTTTAACTAGTCACATTCCACTGCTCTAAATTATGACAGTATGATTTTCATTTTCACTACAAATATATATCTCTTCCAAATATTGGTTAGTAATCTTTTGGTTACTAATATCAGCATTGGCTTCACACATTCATTTCTGCAGCTTCTTCCAGTATTCGTCCATGTACGGCTGGACTGACCTCCAGACCTGAAAGCACACAAACCATGAAGTCATCATGATATGACATCATCACACGGATCCAGGAAAATGTGAGCTGGCTGTATTTGGGGCAGACTTGCCTTTTGCTGTTTGACGAGTGTGTGAGCAGCTTCTATGTCAGGATACATTTTGCGGTCTCTGTTCCAAGGCCTGCAGAGACAAAGATTAGTAAGGACATCCTCATAGTACTCTGGACATACAAAACTATCGTCATACTTTGAGCTGTGAAGTTTCCTATTTCTAGGATGGAAAAAATCTACTTTGAACAAATTCCTGGTAGAACATTTGTACTGTGTATCATAATGCCAATTCTGACATTTACGTCACAATTGTTTAGACAAAAGACAAAATTATTCCGGCATGGTAACGTTCAAGCATATAAAATCCTGTCTCATAGTGATATTAACCCCTGTGCAGTGTTTTGCGCTGATAAGCCTTCAAACTCAAGATGGTATTACCCAAACTGAACTTCATGGTTCCTTTCCTATCTGAGCACGTTCACACCAACAAAGCCCCTCCCTTAAATGTGACAGTGTTAGGCCGTTCAATTTGTTAATCTGTCCATATACGGTATTCAGTATGAAGGAGAACAGAACTGTTTCTTCACAACAAAAACAGCTACAAACAACAGAAGCACTGTAAAATGAAATAAATATAACAAATAGAATGATGGCACAAATTCTAGATGTACTTATTTAATAAAATGCAGTGAACAAATATGAAACTATATTTTAAAATTCCTTTGACACAATGAATTTTTAACTTTTTGAGAATGCAACAACCTGGCAGTAAAAAAAGACTTTTTAAGATTTTAAATGGATGATAGACGACAACAACTTAAACATAATTGTTCAAAAAATTTCTCTCAACTTTCCCTAACTGATGGACAGTAAAAAAAAAAATGAAACGATGCACAACAGTGCCTGTGGTCAATCCTAATCGACTGCTGATGTTGAAGTCATTTCCTTCATGTTAAATTCGGAGGTGTGTCTGACCTGACCACGGAGCGCAGCAGCTCATAGACCTTCTCCAGAGGAGCGGTGGTCTTCAGAGGACGCCGGAACTCCAGCGCCTGGCAGGCCGCCAGCAGCTCTAAGGCCAACACTGCGAGACAGAGACACAAGCTAGTTTGCTAGCAGAGGAACAAACTTGTTTTTATCTGTGAATATTAGTGGTGAGCCACCTTGCTCCACATGCTCCACGACTCTCAGGGCTTTGCGAGCTGCCCAGCCGCCCATAGACACATGGTCCTCTGTGGCTGCGCTGGTGGACAGGGAGTCCACGGAGGATGGGTGGCACAGAACCTTATTCTCCGACACTGTAGACAGGGGCAGTTGAGACACTTTGGTGAGGCTTCAGAGCTTATCCATTACAGTAAACGTCTATGATATTCAGTTTCCACAATTCGGGACGAGATCAAAAAGTTTACATTTTTTAAATTCCCTGATACATGCATGTGAAGGCTTAATATCTCCAAAACTAAAGGAGATATTGGCCTGAAATTTTGTACGGCAGTTATTAGTAACAACGACATTAAAATAAAAAAATATGAAGCAAATCTGAGATGGTGCAAAAAATTCACCTAAAAAAATCACATACTATACATCAGCGTTTTTTACTGCTCCACATGCATGTGAAGGCTTCATATCTCTGAAACTAGTGGAGATATTGGCCTGGAATTTTGCACAGCGCTTATTAGTAACAAGGACATTAAAATAAGAAATTATGAAGCAAATCTGAGATGGTGCAAAAAATTCACCTAAAAAATCACATACTATACATCAGCGTTTTTTACTACTCCACATGCATGTGAAGGCTTAATATCTCTTAAACTAGTGGAGATATTGGCCTGGAATTTTGCACAGCACTTATTAGTAACAAGGACATTAAAATAAGAAATTATGAAGCATATCTGAGATGGTGCAAAAAATTCACCTAAAAAAATCACATACTGCTCCACATGCATGTGAAGGCTTAATATCTCCAAAACTAGTGGAGATATTGGCCTGAAATTTTGCACAGCAGTTATTAGTAACAAGGACATTAAAATAAAAAAATATGAAACTATTCTGTATAATTTTTCAACGCATTCTAATCGCTTAAGAAAATCAGAATGGCGTGTTTGTGTGATAACAGAAACATCTCAGATGCACATAGACACACCTAAGGCCGCAGCAGTGCACTGTGCAATCATGAAGCCAGAGTTCAAGCCTCCATCCTGGACGAGGAAGGCAGGCAGTTCACTGAGGGCCGGGTTCACCAGCCTCTCAATCCTCCTCTCGCTGATATTAGCCAGCTCGTGCACACCTATGGCCAGGTAGTCCAGGACCTGAAACAGCAGTCATACCCAGTGTGAGAGATCGATATGTGGATTTATATGTGGAGTCTGCCCATAGACGTTGAAACATGGATGTGGGCAGATATTTGCATGAAAAAAATTCCAAAAAGCCTCAACACCACAAACACAGATAAGCTAATGACTTGTAAATCAAAGTGACCACACCCATAATTATGCATAACTTTAAACCTTGATATAATTTAAATGAGTCAGTTAAATAAAAATTCATCCCTTGTCCAGTTGTCATGAAGGGTGAAATTAGCCATAGAGACTAAAACTATCTTTGTCCCAGGATGAAAACATGTTTATTTCTGCTGTAAAGTTGAGCATTTAACATGAGGGTCTGTGGAGGGAGATTCGCTTTTGGTGCCAGCTTCAAATGGCCGTTCAAGGAATTGCAGTTTTTGGCTTCATTTAGCAGCTGCAGAGGTTGCAGCTTGTGTCTGCCAAAGCTGCCAGCAGAGTATGAAACACGGCCAGACAAACTCACAATTTACGAGCATTTAGCCGCTGTCTCTTATGTGTGTCCTCTCCACTCCACACACCGTCTGCCAACCCAAACACCATTACCCACACAGAGCAGGAGGCGACGCAGAGATACCCGAGGATAAAGGAGAATGAATCAAACAGAGGTCTCATTAGTTAGTTCAGTGTGACGTTACCTTGGCTGGATACTCTCCATGGAAATTCCCACCAGAAATTGTCTCCCCAGTTTCTGCAAATACCAGCTGGAGAGAAGTTAAGGGTTCATGAAGCATCAGTCAGTTCTGTGTAGTTTATGAAACACTGTCACCTTGTGGTAAAACATTCATATTGCATGATCCAGGGGGAAAATGTCCCAAATTCCATTCCTTAAACACCATTTAAATGAAAGTAGGAAGGAAGTGAACAAGCACATTTTATCTCTCTTAGACTAAATGTAAATATTAATTAATATAAATCTGTACTCACAGTACACAGTGAAGGGGTTTTCATTTCTGACTGTCATCTATGTTTTTCAAAATAAAAGTGAATCAAGTCATTAAACGCAAGAATAAGATATTAGGAGCTGTAGGATACTGGGTTGTCTGTGGCACTGTTCAGCTCAGTGGAAATCACTTTCTGGACAAATGCGATTGTGTCATTCACCACTCCATGAACCTGCAACAAGCAGAGACACAGCCAAGTGAAAGTTATCTGTATGATTCATATGTGTTTAAACACGGAGATAGTTTAGAACAAGGATTTGATTTCACCTTGACAGCAGCACATTTTTCAGTCAAAGGCTCAACACTTCACTTCCAGATGTTTTATTATCATACCCAGACAAACACTGTACCTGTGGGATACAGCGCAGGGTGTAGGCATCCTGAACCCGGTCACATGATCTGTGGCTCTCTAGGAATCAGAGAGATTACATAAGTCATTTTTTAAAAACTGAAAATCATGCAGAATAAGACACACAGTAAGTGCATTTACCTGAGATCTGAGAAGGGAAGACTTCAGAGTCCAAGAGAGAGCGAAGCCTCTGAGCCACCTCCATCTGCCCGGGGTGAGGTCTCACTGCATGGATGGCTACAACACAGCAGGCCTGCTCATTACTACATGGTCTACAGTATGGTCATGTGATCAAGTCAATTCTACAACACCTGGTCTAATACAAAACAGTAGCTTACATTACAAGGACGTCACAAGAGCATAGCTGTGGGTTTAGAAGGTTTTTATCATTGCTCTGCAGAATCTAAATAAATGTTCAGAATATTTTCATACTTTATGAAGTTCTCATTCATTTTTTGCTTCCTTGTACACAGAGTAATGGTGGTGAGCTCAAGAAATTCAACTGGCAAACAGTTGATAACTTCTAATTTAGTTCACAACAAAAAGCTTGTGGTTAAACTAGCAGTTACAGAAGCGATCAAGGAGGCTCTCCCTGTACTCATGGAGGATGTGGTGACTCAGCTGACAATCGAGACGTAGGCTCTGCTGGATGCTCAAGTTGCTGTATTTCATGGAGATGGTTGCCTTCCAATAAGATTTTGCTGTACAATATATGTGGAGGAAAGCGAGAACAGGTACCACTGTGGAAGGCCTTGGTGGTGCCTTTCAGGGCTTCCAAAGTCAAGGCTGCAATGACGTCAGCTTGTCTGGCCACGGCCAGGGCTCTCTCCACAGCCTCCGCACCCAGAGATGATATCAGCTGAGTCCCATTGATCAGCGCGATTCCCTGTTCAACCACCACAATCATCAAAAAAATCCATTCTGATCAACTGAAATTTAAATATACATGCATGTGTAAAGCTGCAAGAGAGGAAAACTACTGTTTATTAGAACTGCACCTCCTTTGGTTTCAGCACGAGAGGAGTGAGCCCATGGCCCTCCAGCACCTGTGGAAATAAGAGCCAACATTATCATTTACTTATAAAAAAAAACTTATTAAAATAGCGGCAAAGCATCCAGACCAAAATTGGCTTATTAATAATATAATAACATATATAATTCCTAACATGGATTCATTATTGTATTGGGAAAAAAAACATCAGTTATTAATTAACATCTGTAACACCTGGCCCTTCAAAGTGTGGAACTGTAAGGAAACTCACAGCCTTGGCATCAGCCCAGCCACTGTGTGGTGACCACATCCTGCCCTCCCCCATCAGGCCCAGGGTGAGGTGAGCCAGGGGGGCCAGGTCTCCACTCGCTCCCACAGTGCCCTTTTCTGGTACCCAGGACAAACAGGATGCTGAAGCACACACACACAAAAACACATTATTTAGCATTAGGCAGTATGTGATGAATTCCTAAAATACTCAATATAACTCCATAATACAGCATAATACAGAATTAATAAGGCATTTTTAAACCAATTATATGCATTCTATTTGATCAATATATTCATTTACTATAAATAAAATATTTATTCATAATACTTCTTCTTCTTCTTCTCCACTCTCATTAAAACTGAGCAAACTATCTGCTGATGAAGGCCATGAAATGCAGTTGTAAGCCCCAGAAGAAATCTAGTAAGTTGCCCGTCAGTTTTTTGTTTTTTTTTTGAGGTTTGAATCCAGCTGGACAAATTTCTACAGATTTCTACACAATTCACATTTCTGCAATCATACATCATTAAATGTGTCTACAGCTATGTTATATTGTGTTATCAATCATTTATTATTTATTGTCCAGTTAACCATTAACCAGTTACTGATGCTACCAAGGAGAATTTAAAATTGAATACAAATATATAAATAGCCACCTGCTTACTTCATTGTAGTGTGTTATATACAAATTTTATTAGTGTTTATATACAAACATACTGTATGTGTATATTCATCAGTGACAATAACACGGCTTATTGTAGCTACGCAGATGACACCCAGGTTTACTTAGCTCTCTCACTGAGTGAATAAGAGCAAGTAAAAACCTGGATGTAACAAATTAGGTTCAACTGATGGAAAATGTTTTTTTGTCTGATCTTCCCAAAGAGATCAAACATCATCGTATTCAGATTGCTGCTTCAATGAGTTCTAACGTGGACCAGAAGAACTGAGCACATTCCTCCTGTTCTTAAATCCTGACACTGGCTTCCAGTTAGTTATGAAATACCTTGTAAAGTGCTGCTGCTGGTATATGAATCATTGAACAACCTCTGGCAGAATAACATTTCTAATCTCCTTAAAGAACACTCTGTAGGTCTGTCATATCTGTAGAAAGCAGTCAACCGGTACCTCGAGTCAAAACTAAACATGGTGAAGCTGCTTTCGTGATGAGAGGATAGAATAGAATAGAAGAGAATAGCGATATACCATTGAAGGCCTTGATCATAGCATCAAGGGTTTCCTTTGAGACGCCACTGTAGCCTTTTGCCAGGACATTGATTCTCAGAACCAGCAGCATGCGTGTCCTCTCTACAGTCAACGGGGGACCCACTCCTTCACACACACACACACACAAAGGTTGTTGAAAGGTTTTTAAAAGTCGTGCATAGTGAAATGTTTTCCTTTAAGGGTGCATTAATAAGGTGTTGTGTGAACTTACCAGCAGAATGAGAGCGAACCAGGTTTTCCTGCAGTTGCCTATGGGTGGAGAAGTGGATGCTCACTGTTACACATGCATCAGATAATCACATCAGAATACAAAAACACCTCACGGAGAAACTGCATGTTGAATCAGGTGGCATTTGGATATTCTTTTCTCCTGGCCTGTTTTATTTTGAAATACTCATCCCTCCTCTTTTGAATGCTTCCCCTGGTTTTGACAGTTGATAACCGCTGTTGATTTACGATTTACTTACGTCACTTTTTCTTTCGGTATGAGTGTGCGTGCAAACTTTCCAAAACCAGTGTTGACTCCATACACAACTGCAGTGAAAAAGAAAACACACCGTTGAAATATCTATGAAGTATCAATAAAATGAGCCCTGTATGAATCAACTGTGGGATTAAAGACAACGAGGGAAGCGCCATACCTCTCTCTTCTCTAATAATAGTATCAATAACTTCTCTGCCCTTTATGACTTTCTCCTCTGCCTCAGGGGTTAACTGGAAGGAAACCAACCAACAAACATCAGCACGTTCGTCTCCACTTTATCTCTGACTTTCTTAGAACATATGGGTGACTTTTTTCACCTTTATTTTGAACAGGCCTTCACCCAACTTGACCAGATCAGCTGTAGTCAGACTGTTGCCATCCAGGGAAATGAACTGGTAGCAAAAAACAAGAGGATGCAGTTAGCTGAAGAGTCTAACTGCTTTCTGATGTGGTCATTTTTTTAAATTACCAAATCTTGCAGCAGCACATATAACAGACAAACCCACCTCTTTGGGCTCCTGATAAGAGCTTTGCCTGTTTGCATCAGATTAAGGATAAACCGGTGAAGTTAAAAGACAAGGTGAACATGTGTCAGTTATCATAAATCATGAGGTCGGTTGGGTATTTCAACTATTGGATGGACTGCCATGAAATTTTGAAACACCAGACAAAAGCTCAGGTCTCAGGAGGTGAAAGCAAATTAAAGGCGTGGCAGATGAGTGTTCAAGACACCTTCAGGCATTTGGGAAGAGG
Organism: Centropyge bicolor; assembly: GCA_037975185.1. Classification (NCBI taxonomy): domain Eukaryota; kingdom Metazoa; phylum Chordata; class Actinopteri; family Pomacanthidae; genus Centropyge; species Centropyge bicolor. The sequence continues at coordinate 11,058,476 of JBBMOC010000004.1, read as the reverse complement.
TGTGGGGACATAGTGTATCAGTAAACAAAAGAAAGCGCACTCATATTTCATGTGGAAGCAGCTGATGTGCCTGACGTCCTACAGCAAGAACTCACTGAGCTGCAAACTAATGATGAACAAGCTCCCTCTGCTCCAGTTCTATAAACTGTACATATGTGTATGAGAATTAGCTTATATATAATGATATATATATATATGTTTTTAGAATACTGTACAATGAAAGAATTTCCTACCACTCCAAAATGCCACACAACAATCCCCACAGATGGAATCCACAGAAAAGTATCTTATCAAATTTGTCCTTTTAAATGACTGTAAAAGTCAGTGGAAGGATACGCTGCCATTGGAGAAGAGCCACACACGTCGCTTTCTCCTGGAAACACTCCAAAAACAAACACAAATCTTATTATTCTCAGAAAATGCTCTCATAGTGATCTGCACATGCAGGTACAGAAGTTGAAAACCCTTACCCAACTGCACAAAGTCGTTATCCTCCAGCACGTCCTCTGCCCTGTCCTCCGGCTGCAGGAGTTCTCCACACCTACACCTCCGCATGCTGAACTCCACATCCCCATCTCCGCCCTTCAGCTTCTTGGCCTGATAGTAGCGCCGCAGGGCCTCGGACCCCAGCGAGCGGATGGAGGCTGAGGGGCCGCTGCAGGGCACCCTGAACCACTCGCCTCGGACACACACGGACACACAGGGCATCTTACAGAGAGATGTGGCAGGCTATGAGATTGCAGCGCTGATGTCTTGGGTGACAAGAGGTAAGCCCTCCCACAGTAACTGGTTCAAACTTATTCCGTCTGCCTAGATGAAATTATTGGCTCAGTCAATCTCTGTCAATCTTTAATTTGTGATGAAGTTTCTGACATGACTTCACATGCCAAACCACCAATAACACCTTCATTTTATTAAATTTTGGATGAACTCAGATGAACTATTCCAAAATCTGATGAGGCCTGTGCCTGTGGTTTCCCTCGTCTTGCCAAATAAGTTGATATGAACTGATTTTCCAAGAGGTTATATGAGGCAGAAAGGGACTGGGGGCTATGCCAAAGAAAGCACTTGCTTGAACAGCTCATGTAACAGGTAAGCCATTACATGGTACAGCATGCGAGCGAGCTTGATGTGAGTTTGGAGATTATCAACACATTTCATAAGAATATAGAAACCTCCCATGATGATTACAATGAATCTCTCCCAGTAACTAGCATTCATTTTTTATATGTTGTCACAGCCTGATATCTCCTCAATGTCATAAAGAATGGTTGTCTTTAATACAATACGAATAATACGAATTAATTCAACAAGAAGCATTGGTGTTGTGATTGATGACCAACTAACCTCCAGGGCTCATGTGGCCTCTGTTGCTCAATCATGTCATTTCACTGTGTACAACATCAGGAAGATCAGACCCTTCCTGTCTGAACATGCAGCATGACTCCAGGCACAGGTTCCCGTAATATCAAGCATCAATTATTGTCTCTCTGCGTGCACAGTCAAACCTCTGCAGATGATCCAGAATGCAGCAGCATGTATGAACCAATGAAAGACGCCTGATACAACCAACTCAAAAGGACCTGAGATCAATAGCCAGACTCTTCTCCTCTGTGGTCCCCTGGTGGTGGAACGAGTTAATAACAATGTAATGTATTACGAACATGATGTACTCCCTCCTCACTGCCTGTAGGCATAGGCCTGTTTAGGGCACTTATCCAGGTTGTTCTCTCCTGACTAGAACTCCTTGCTTGTGTTGTATGTTCTCTCAGATGTCTGTCACTTTGGATAACAGCATCTGCATAATGAAACTGTAGAACTGTAGAATCTGCAGCTACTGCTCGTGGTTCAGTGAGACTGTACTAAAACTCTGAGATAATACTAAAGCATCTGAACATGCTCACAATGACAATGTAAAGCAGGTATTATATGGTCACTGTCTTAGTTTTTGATGTTAACTTTTGCTAAATAGAAAGCTAAACTATAAAAATCAAAACTTCAAAACAGGTTTCAACGGCAGTATTTTTTTTTATTGTTGTGTTGTTTCCTAAAAAATTATTATTAAACAATTGTTGTTTATCTGATGTAGGTATTATCATAAATCAGTGCTGAGAGAATTCAGGGGATCTTTTGGATTCATTCATTGGGACCAAAATGTCTGAAATTTTTTTTAATAGAAATTCATAGTCGGGGTGCCTCAGTCAAGTTTTTTTTTGCCTATGATTTCGATCCAAGTCCATATTGAAGATGTCACGTAACATTGTGAAATGTGATAATAATAATAATATTTGTGTAAAATGTAACTCAAGTCCATTCTTGACTGCTTCTAATCTAGTTTAAATACCTTTTTGGGGTCACAGGAAAGGTTTCGACTGTGGACCATTCACTCGTTGCCTTTCGTTGCTTCTAATCTTGGTCAATCTCTGACATTTGCCTTTATTGTACGCGGTCGTTCTTGATAAGCTAAATACCTTCATGTGCATGTAATGTAAATGTAAAATGTCATATATCCTGTGGGTGGCCCCACCTCAGGGCCCCTGGGCTGGAAGTGGTCTCCGTCAGGCCCACGCCCACATGGCTCATTTCCTCCTATAGAACATCGGGGATCGCCCCTCGCCTTTCTTCCTGGGAAGCTCCTGTTGGCAGTTTCCTGAGCCGCCTCCACCTCTGTGAATAAACAGCACACTCCGGTGTCTGCCTGCAGGCTTGGACATCCCTTGATGGACAGAGAAATAGACACACACTCTCACAATAAACTGGCTGCACATCAATCTTCTGTCTGAGGAGCTGCTCCCAACAAAGACACGACCCGGCCTCCACCCTTTCCCTTTCCTCCTTTTCTGCATTTGTCTGTTCTTCCTTCCCAATCCACCAATCCCTTTGTTATATTTAAGACCCTCTATAAATAACAGCAAACAATCTTGAAAGGCTCAAAGTTTTACTATTACTTCATTCCTACATGCTACACATTTTGCGGCGATAAACGTTTAAAGTCTCAGGACAAGATACAGATGAATTCACTGTTCTGACCGTTCTCACCTGAGGGTGGCACCAGACATTTCTTTCCTGATGGAGTTGCTGGAAGATTCAGTCCAGATGAAGATGACAATCCACAGCAAATCTAATTGAAATCAGACCATCCTGTGTGTGAACTTGTTGGCTTGAGTTTGGTGCTAAAGGAAAACTTAAGTAAATGTAGATACATTCAAACAGAGCATGAGGGCTCACTGTATGGGTTCATGATATGAAAACGTGACAAGATCTCCTGAAGAAAATGTTAGGGAATCACTTAAAGTGTTACCATAAAAATCATGTCAATCTGTTTGGTAGTGTGTAACATACTTGTCATGACGCAAGGTGATGCAACGATTAACAACTGAGCAAATCTTATCTGCAAATGAAGACGTGATGAGTGATTTAGTCGAAATTTTCCGAACGATTGCGTAAGAGGAGTGGCAGGAATCATCTCTTGAGCCTTTCCTCTGCAGAGAAAGTAAGTGCTTCCATATTTATTGAAGCTCTTCTACAACCGATTAAAATTTGTGCACTGATGGTGGAAAAATGCTCCTTTCGCTAAACTATGGAAAACACAAAAACTCAATGCAATTATTGCTGATGTTTGCCAGAAAAAGATGAGTTGGACATTGCCAGGGGAGAATTTTCCACAAAAACAAGGTCTAATTCATGAGAGAACATTGCAGTGGACAGTGGAATCTGCTGTGGATCGGGACCACAGTTTGTGGTGTCAGTCAGATATGTAGACACATGGTAGCGCTGCCAGCTCAATCTGTGCTCAGCGTGTCCTATCACAGGCAGATAGAGGTGTCTGTCTGTCAGCCCGACCCCTGCTGTCACTGATTCCTCTGAGGCTCCTCGGCCCGATAGCGTCCTCTCATCTGAAGAATGTTCCTCCAGGAGACACACACACACACACACACACACACACACACACACACACACACACACACACACACACACACACACACACATCATCCTTCCACTCCTTTCTTAGCTTATCCTACGTCACCTCCTTCCTCCCTTTGACCTTTGACCCCTCGTCCTCCCCATCCATTCTGATAGGGGAAGATGGTTGCGCAGCCGTGTGAACTGAAGGAAGGAGGGTTAAAAACAAAGCCTCTCACAGTCAAAGCAGAGGAAAGAGGCATCTGCTCGGAGCGGAGCCTCCTGACACCAAATCCTCTTTCTCTTAAACACACACACACATGCTGTACTTCAGGCTCCAGATGCAGCTCCACTTGGTACCAGGCTTCTGATAACAAGGTGCGAGTGTTCTGTGTCTTATCATCACTCTAATGCCAGGCCTCCTCCCACACCAGGCACGCTGAGCAGAACAGAGCGGCAAACATGGAAGACCTGATGAAAGATTTCAGATTCTCACTTTAGCCATTATCGCTCATCCCTGCAGCTGAACATGATGCAAACATGCAAATGCTTCCCAGAGTCAGGACCTGCAGGAGTCTGTGTTCGCACAACAAGTTAGAGAAATGCTGTTTAGATATTTCCTTGACAGATTGGTAGATTTGATTGCGATAGAGTGGACCACAGCCTGAGATCAGGCCCGGTTTGTTTTTATCTGTCCAGAGCAAAGGTCATGAATTCAGTTTATATAAGTAGCTGCCTGAAAGCATCCAAAAAGTACTTGTGGAGGATCAGTCAGTACAAGTTCGTGCTGTGCAGCCAAACTCTGCTCAAACCCACAGAACTTTATTCTAAACAACAGAGAAGATTCCAAAGTTGCAAGATTTTTATAAAAGTTTTGAATCCGCCAATTCCACCAAGTTGATTTGTCTCATTTGAAGAAGCAGTCGATCCAATCAGCTGATGCCGTTGTCAAGCTGTTGTCAAGCAGTGTAACCAAGGAGAAGTAATAACAACAATGGCAACAGTTAGACGAGACAAACACAACAATCAAGATTGCTCTTCACCTGGTATCATATCTTGTTGTTGCCTTGCAAATGGAAACATGTCTGCTTGGTTGTAACTGGGCATATATGACTTTTAAGGCTTGTTCACTGCCTCCAAGTAGTTAAAAAAAAAAAGCTAAATACTTCTGTTACAAATATAAAAATGATTTATAAAAAAATAGCCTCATGGCATTAATATAGCAGTAATCTATAGTTTTCTGTGACTTTTGATGCTGAATAGACTTGACATGAGCTTCAACCTTTCACCTTCACTTTCCTTTCCTTAATCATTTATAGGCTACAGCTTCTGATGCTAGATTACAGTTTCCTCACTCTGTTCATCTGGACTGACAGGAAGGGAAAGAGTGACATGTCTGTGTGACTGTTACTCAGAGAATGTTATTACATCCTGAATGACGAACTGAGAAATGGACTCAAATCTCCACCACAAGAACAGAAAACCTTCACTCTTTCTGACATTGCCTGATACAAAAAAACACACTAAATAATGGGGAGGATTAGAGTGTTATCTCCCCGCGATTGGTACCACGTCTCAAGAGAATTTCAGAAAGCTCTGATGGTTTAGGAGAGAAGCAGCGAGGAGCACCGAGGTGGGAGGTTTCAGCCTGGTGGGGAGGGGAACCACGGGAGGGGGGACGAGGAGATCTGCGAGGGGGATGCTACGTGAGATGTGGAGGAGTGTGTGTGAAGAGAGAGGATGGCGGTGGAGGGGGGGCAGAGTGTTTAAAGGAGACCCAGAAGGAGCTGAGGAGGTTACTGGTGGGGAGTTGGGGGGTACGAAGAAGAATGCACTCTCAAATTCCTCGCATGCCCGCGTCATTGTAGCAGACTAATGAGGCGAGGGAGGGAGCGAGCGCGGCCCCGGGCCCAGAGAGAAGACAAAACCAGCGGAGCCCCGGCCGGTACAGAGCGGCTGAGCTCACGGCTGAAGAATTTCAAACGCCGGACGTGAGAGGGCAGGGCTCGGTGCCAGCACTTTTCTAATAGTACGCACACCACACGTAAGCACACATATCTATATCAGGGTGACCGATGCCTGAGAGGTCAGACATCAACCAGGTCTGACGTCCACCGCTGACAGGATGGAGAGTCCAAAAATTTAAAACTGAGAATGCATTTTATTTTCATGACTTCAATATGACAGCAGGAAGAGTCAAGAGTTTCGTTGGTTTGGGTCGACTGTCTCCTGAGGAGTTGCTTCTTCAACCTGAATGAAAACTGAAGACTTGGGTGTGACAAGGCATTTTCAATTTGTGTGTTGAGTGGAAACGCCAGGACTTTGACCAAGCTAAAATATTACTAAAACAAAGAAAGGGGTAAAAAAGTTAGAAGTTGACTTATCAAAAAGGAGATGATGCGATTAGAGGCCAATGACCTCACCAGATTCCACCTGACATGAACTCTAGACCTCTTCTCTGCTCCCTGTGAATGAGGTAATGAGGGAGTAAGACCTGGCCATGGAACAGCTGAGCAGCCAACTGTCCAATTACTTTTGGTCAGTTAAAAAGCTGGAGGGCACATTTAAAATGTGTTGTAATTCCTACACTGTTCACTTGATTTGGATGTAAATATCCTCAAATTAAAGCCAAAAAGCAACAGCATTTCGTTTTTGGGATAAAAGCATTCAAATACTATTCATTCGGAGTAACAGCCAATGAGAAGTCTCGGACACAAAGTGGTTGTCATCAGCAGTCTATTAGTGGCCAAAGTTGACATCAAAGTAAATCAAGAACATCCTTCCTGCTTGTGAGTCACAGCTGACAACAGACCAATGACAAGAGACACTAACTCAGCCACATGCAGGAAGCTCTGTGACACATCCTTTTCCGCTCTCCCTCCCTCTGTCTGTCATCTTTGTCAGCGATCTCAGTTCACTGACCCACTGATGCGCCCTGTCTGTCCTGGATCCAGCTGGCCTGACGAGGTGCATCATGCAGGCCACATGGAGGTAATGGAGGGTGAAACGTACGCCGAGCTCCGGGATCAAAACACTCTTTAAGCACTAAAGCTAACATGACATTCCTGTGAGCAGCTGCAGGAATTAGGATGGCTGCTGGCAGTCATGCAGGCACAATCAGACATTTGTCAGTGCTAATCTGACTCAAACATATTTTGATGTGTCCACTTTTTTCAAATAACTGTGCCATAAAGAGAAGCCACAAGGTATGTGATGAGTGGTTGACAAGGCCTACACATCAACCTCCAGTTAGGTTTTACCCACTCCTCTGCTTTTGCTGGCCAAATCAGGCTTAAAATGTGAGCTAAGCATCAACCATGTAAACCTCTACAAGTTTTTTTTATCATAGTGTAACCCGGGTTTTAGCTGTGTCCGGATTCTTAGGGCACAGCTAGCTGGAGGGGGGGGGGTCAGGATTCCAAGTCTTGCTCAGGGATGAGTCTGCATCACTGAGCCTGAAGCCATGGTACTGCGGAGTGAGAATAAGTCACTGGTCCAAGTGAAAAAGTTCAAGTACAACCTTGATTCCAAATAAGTTTGGACACTGTGCAAAATGTAAATAAAGACAATGTAAAAATCCTGTGAGACCTATATTCAACTGAATACAGCCAAGACAAGATATCTAATGTTCAAACACTCATTCTTAATTCGATGCCTTCTTTCAAACAAGTTGGGACAGGAGTAACAAAAGGACTGATCCAAAAACACCTGTTTGGATCAGTCCACAGGTAAACAGGCTCATTGGCAACAGGTGATAGGATCATGATTGGCTCTGAAAGGTTCATTATGGAAAGACTCAGTCGTTCTCAAGCGAGGATGGAGAGACGTTCACTGCATGGGCAAACGGTCCAAAGGTTTAAAAACGTTTCTCAAAACACAGTTGCAAGTAATTTAGGGATTTAACCGTGTACAATCCAAGCTATCATCAAAAGATTCAAAGAATCTGCAGAAAACCAACATTGAGTGTCCATGACATTTGATTCCTTACATGGCACTACAATGATAAAGGATTGGCAGTGTGTGGCTTTAAAGTAAAAGTATGCAGGTACTGGACTGATCTGTCTGTGACCCACTGAAAATGTATGATGCAAATGATTAAAAATGGAGAATGTACACACTCCACACCACCAGCACGAATAATCCAAATGCACATGTACTGTAGACACACAGTGCCACGGCAGTCCTCAGATCACTTAGTGTAAGCTTTGCAGATCTGCAGCCCAAGCGTGACTCCTGATGCTGTGGTCAAGTCTTTGAAGCCCAGTCTCTAAAGCTTTTTATTAATGACTCCTAACTGTTCCAGTAGAAGGAAACACCCAGGAAAAGCTCCACACCCCTGATGCTATCGCTCCTATTTTTTCCCCAGACTTCCCATCAACAGCCAGTGACGCTTGCATCACATCCCCAAAAGCATAATAGCAGTCAGATGATTACAAAGTCTTTTTAAAAAGGAGACAAGCTTGTTGTTGTTGCATTTCACATTCAGAGCAGGATCTGGATTAAATCCAGTGGTGACCCGTCAGTCCAGGCAGATTTGGAGCCAAGTGAATGGAGGCATAGTAAAAGTGCCCTGAAAGCAATTCCTGGGATGTTTGTGAATATCCGTCGTCATGGCTACAACACTGAGTCAACTCAGTGGTTCCTGCAGGGCAGAAATCTGGCCAAAGTGTCTGACTTTAATCCAAAAGTCAAACACAACACCATCTGGAACAATGTGCAGATTTGAGTAAATTAAACTGTCATTGCAGACCAATGGAAAAGGAACAAATAATTATTCATCTTTTTTTTAAATTCCCAGAATAGGAAAAGATACAACTAGGATGGGTTAAAGCTCTTGTTACATGTGCATCGATATTGCTTTTAAAATAAAGAATTTTAATTCATTTTTCCTTTTGATCTTTATCAGATTGAAAATGCAGAAAAAAAACTGAACAGGCATTTTTGTTTGTCCTGAATGTTCAAGCACAAATGAACAATTTAAAACTTTTTTTCTACTGATGTAATTTTGCTGCTCTCCATCGTCACCTGTCCTGTTCTTTGATATAATATAATATTTAATTTAGAATAAAAATCAGGTCCTACAACAAATGCCACATGTTAATCAGGCAAACAGAAGCTGTTCTCCTGCACTGCACTGTTTTATGATCAGTCATCAGTCAGCCAGGCAACAGTTAACACAGAAAGCCTTACAGACATTTTTTTATGGTTCTTTCACATGATTAACTGATCAAAAAATACAGTACCTTTGTTGTGTTGTCATTCAAACGGTCTGGGCAGAGAAGGGAGTTGTGGGTAGCTGTAGGTTCAGAGACTTATCTCCCAAATCTCAACTTCATGTCATGCAGATTTGCCCATCAAGCAGCCTGACTGGTTGAACGTATTTTGATCTGGAAAGAGAGGTGAAACAGAAATGAATGACAGATCATGCTTGTATCATAATCTCCCCAAAGCTCCCTTTTCTTCATGCACTCTAAAAGACAGTTCTAGTATTTTAAGACTCATACACCATTGAGCCTCAGATGGATCCTAGTGGGACTCAGTATAACTTCTCTATTCATCTTGACCCACAGGAACAGTGAGTCTGGGTTAGTCCAGTCCACTTATAACACACTAGAACAACATCACAGCAATCAGGCTCTGAAAGCTCTGCAAGCAGCCGACGGCCCCCTGCGACACTCGCGCCTGCATCTGTGTGAAAGTGTTAGGAGGAGGACAGGTTGACATGCTGACTGTGTGAATGTGAACAGGCCTTTTTCCCGGGATCAAAGAACGTTAGTGCTGATGTGACTTCGCTCTGAGTCCTTGACTCATGGATCATTTTAGGAAAGAATAAAAACGAGGGAACACATTGTCTAACAACTTCCTTTGTTATTCAAAATGTCCCGGCAGTGGTCAGTCCAAAGCACTGGGATTGGACCGGGCTTGGTCTGCCCCTGGTTCCTTATGATAAGGGAGGCAGGGACAGTCCGGGGAGTGGGCAGAGCTCCTGGTCTGCAGCTCAACACCAAGGACTGAGTGAGCATACAGCACCAAGCCACTGTGGGAGAGAGAGAGAGAGAGAGAGAGACAGAGAGAGAGAGAGAGAGAGAGAGAGAGAGACTGAGCACCAGCAGCACCACCAAGGAGACCACAGAAACACTCTCACCCCCCTCCTCAAATCCCCAACTCTGCTCAGAGAAAGAAGCAGCAGAGACAAACAAAAGCATTCTTGGCTTTCAGTTTAAAAGAAGAAAAAAAAAAGTTAACAATACGTTGGGAGAGATTATTTACTTGCGATACAGATTGGAGGAGAAAGGCGTGACAGGACTCGGGTTTATCATCCCTGAAACGTCTCCAGATACAAAGTAAGGGACTCGGCGCTGCATGAAGGAGAAACACATCTGGGAGAAGACGCGAGCAGAAACAGGATGAGAGCGACTCTGAGGATCACATGGCTGCTGCTTTCTCTCAGTGAGTACAACTGGTCCACCTGGGACGGCTCTCTGAGTGTCTGTGTGACTCTATGCTTTTGTTCTGCTGGAACGCTGGTGTGTGTACACTCAGCCTGTAAAACACATTGTGGGGTGTTTGCACTTGTTTTTGGGAGTGATAGCAGTGAAAGTGTGTTTGTGCAGAAGTGTCACTTTAAAGCTGCTTGGCTTTGCTTTAAGGACAGAAATCAAGACTAGATGTGATGCAGCAACAGGTGCACACAGAAAATTGACTGACTTATCACAGAGGAAGTTTGTAAGTCTTTGAGTAAAGTAGCAATACCTTAAAGACAAAATACTGCAGTACGAGTAAAAATTCAAATTTTACTACATCAGCTATCAGAGTACTCAGGTGAAGGAAGTAGAATTAAGATCCTTTACTTAAGTGAATGTGCAAATACAGCAATGTACAAAATTCTCAAAATCCTTCTCAGTAGTAGTAAAAGTACACATACACAAAAAACCTTGTTGACCCTGTGAACAACATATTATATATTTCGTTATTGTATATGTAATGCATGTGATGTATCAGTGTGTATGCAGGATTTTTTTTTGTGGCAGCTGGTAGCGGTGGAACTCCTTTTATATACTTTAGACTTCTTGGTGGTTTAATCTTCACCAGTGCATCGTGTTTTATCCATCTGTCATATATATTTTTTCTTAATCCAAAAAGTAACTACAGCTGTGATATAAATGTAGTGGAGTATTAAGTCAAACGTTTCCCTCTAATTGTAATGGATTACAAGTATGAAGGAATGCAAATTTACTGAAGTATAACTAACTCAAAATTGTAAAAGTACAGTAAATGTCGTTACGCAGTGTAAACAGTGTAAACAGCATTTTCATGTTGTAGCTGGTGGCAGTTGAGCTCATTCAAACTTGTTGCGTAGTTTAATCTAGTGGTTACTGGTTCCCGTTCTTTTGGAGTTGTGGCCTGTCTGCTTGTGACCTCTCACAACAAAAATTGAAGTATTTCCTACCCAGACTGTATCATTTGAAGGCTTCTTACAGCTCTGGAGAGATGACTCTAGGCAGTAATTCACAATAGAAAAGGTGACATAACTTGAGAAAATGCACATTTTGTGTGAAAGAAATAGCTTTTTCTTTCTTGTGTCTTCTTTTTAACCATTTGGTGCCTACCTCTATAACTTTGCTTTGGGTTTTTATTAGCTCATAATATGTTTTGTATGTACAATCTTAGCAAAGTGTCTAATGATTAAAGCTGTCGATTACATGTAGTAACAAAGCTTAGGTACCTCAGAATTATACTTAAGTGAGTAGTCTAGTATTGTACAATCTGCAATTCTACAATTTCATTTAGCAGAGGCTTTTATCCAGAGTGATGTATGTTCACACGCTGCAGCCTTCAGGGGAAGTTGGGGGTTCAGGACACAGACCACAGGGGCCAGGGATCGAACCACCACCAGCCTTCCAATTGGTGACCTGCAGTCGCCCCAGTACTTGATTTTAGTTACATTCCACCACTGGATGGAGTACAAATTGACCTAAACATAATTCCCTTTATTATAGGAGCAAAATAGTTTCCTGTCTTTTCCTTTGTCGTGTGAAATGATGCCGTATTTAAAAGGCTACATTCAACCTAATGAAACTCCCTGTGACTTGAGTAAAGCATTTCAATGTTTTACTGTCTTAAAAGTTTTGTTCATGTTACAGTGACTAACTATTTAAGTCTATATAAAAGATCTGCAAGTATCCTTTAATTTACAATGTGGGCTGGAATTTGTGCTGAATATGAACAGTGCGTCTGTCCTCAAGTTACTTCGACCTATATGATAAGTTTTCTGACGTGTACGCCTTTTAGATTAAAATCAGCAGTTGCATGTACGTTTTGTAATAATGTGAATAATATGCCATATAAAAGATACGTTAGTAGATCTCAGAGGATAAAGGCTGACTTTTTAAATTCAATTTGTGGACAAATTCACGCTCCAAGAAACAAAAAGAAGATTAAAGTGGACGCCCCCAGAGGGAGAGTGCCAAACTTGAGATGCACAGGAACCAGGGTTGCTAACAGTCAAAGCTTTTCTGTCTCTCTCTTGTTTCTTCAAGCCTCCATTTGTGCACAAACAGAGGAGAGTAAAATCCTCTGCATTGAACAAGGTCCTTACTTCTTCTTTCTCTGTTACTGTTGACCTGTTTGAAAAGCGAAACATTCCCACTGTTGTTGTGTGGACTGTATGAAATCTGTATTAAACATCTGCCCCCCCCCCCCGCCATGGCTAAGGACTCCCCAATTCTCCCTCCGTCCCAACACACACACACACACACACACACCACACACACCACACACACACACAGAGTCCTCCAAATAGCTGTGGCCGAGGACAGAGGGAGTCTGAATAATGAAGTGCACCCCTGACCCCCCTCCCTGGCAGAGAGCGGAGGAAAGCGTTTTTCTTTAATTACGCACCTGCCGCTCTCTCACCACGACAGTAGGTGGATTCAGACGGGGAGGCTTTTTATTTTTTGAGTGTGTGAAAAAAAACATGTGACACAGCCCCAAAACTCAATCTGAAGTCTGTCAGCACTTTCTAAAAATAAGAGGCCTAACATGTTTTTGTGCGTGTGAACGTGCATCTGTGTCTGTATGCTTTAACACTTTGTTATCACGAGTGGAATGTCCACAGTGTAGTTTGTCATTTCTAGAACTTCAGTCATTTTGTGACTATAACTGAGTCTTTTTCTACTTTTTGAGATCTCTCTAGAATGAGTGTTTCTGATTTCTCTGAATTTATATGTGATAAGTTACGTCTGCAGTTTGATGTTGTTTTCCACACAAGTAAACTTGTATCTACTTGAATATGATTTAAAGGAATCAGTTGACATTTAAGGGAAACACACATATTCGCTTTCTTGCTGAAAGTCAGATGAGATCGACAGTGTTGGGAAAGTTCACTTTCTATATGAACTAGTTCAAAGTTCAGTTCAAACCTTTTAAAATGAACTAGTTCAGTTCATCGTTCATAATTCAAAATTGTGAACTAAAGTTCATGCTTCCCCAAAATGAACTATTTCGTTCTTTTTTAGTTCTTTTTTTTTTTTTTTTTTTTTTTGACGTTGCCACGAGCTACGAGCTAATTCCCGACTGTATGGGAATTAGTTTCTCAGTAAACGCATCCTCCTTCCTTGCACATATGTGAATTGTGACGAGACTGACGACCGCTGATGACGAAGTTGGTAGAGCGACAGGCAGGACTTGCGGTTGCCAGATCGGGTGGTTATCCGCGACATTTTAATGGTCGTTTACCATGTGTTTTTACTGTTTTAGCTTGGTTTTTCGCCGAGGGCTCTTGAAATCTGGCACGAACGTAATCTGAACGAAATCAGAGTGCCGTTCAAGAAACAGCAGAATGAGTGCGTTCACAATTTAACGTTCATCAAGCAAAAATGAACGGGACGTTCACGTTCACCCAAAATATGAGTTAGTTCATGAACGAACGTTCTTTGAACGCGTTCGGGTACAACACTGGAGATCGATACCACTCATGTCTGTATGCTAAATATGAAGCCAGCACCTTGACAGCTCCTCAGTTTGAGTCACATCTGATTGGTTGACAAAGACAAATCAATCAATTTGTTCTTGTGCTTCGTGCAGGTAGAAAGAGCCATAGAGGTGTTCTCCAAAAAACAGCCTCTCTTTGCATTGGCTGGTTTTCAACATCATGTCATTTCACTCTTTCATCTTGAGCTTCTTGTGTGAGGACGTGACAGTGATGTGCTCACAAGTGGTCGGAAAAGTCAAAAAATGTATGCTCACGATGTTTAAATCAAAGATTCAAAATGTGCAGCTGAAGTGAATCATCAAGGTGATTTCAGTGTTTGAATTAGTTATTTGGATCCTGGACCACAGGAAGAAGGCAGAATCATCAGTTATCAGCCGTCTCCAGGACTTCCTCACCCCTGTGCACACCATCTGTCTCGTGTGTTTGTGGGTTCACTACTTGTCCGTTTCCTACAAGATAACAGGCAGTTGGGGTTCCTGGCCTGTCCGGACAGCAGCGGCCCGGGGAGACGCTGCCTGCTTGGCACACTGGTCTGGTGTCTGCTTTGGCTGGCGTACATGGGAGAGGACGGAGAACAATAGATGGGAAAAATCTTTATCAACATCCCAGTTCCCAAGGAGGGTGTGGTGGCAGGAGACGGCCTTGAGCCACCCTCTCCCACTGCTGCAGGGAGGCTTTGTGTCCAGCTGGATGAGGATCAGCCAGCGGAGAGCTGTTTTAAATCTGTTTTTAACAGGTTTTCACACCTTTTCAAAGATGCTCCTGCAGCTTTAGAAGACCAGGACAAGTGATGATTTGCATATTTTAGCAAATTAACAACAAGCCTTTTTCAAAGCAGCTGGTTTTAGAATAGATTTGATAATTTCTGGGCAGCCAGAGACTCAGGGACTCTGTAAGAGGGTCTCCATTCATTCTTTGGTGTAAATATGGATGACAAGTTGTTCTGACTTAAATACAGTTGATCTGCATTTAAAGTAAAAACTGAAGCCAAGACAGTCTGTTGCTTCAAGAGAACGAAATGAGTCCCAGTCACTGATGCAAATGAAGCAGCTCTGATCTGAGGCTGATTGTGACAGATATTAATACAGCTACAGTTTACAGCTGGAGGATACGACTCACCGAGGATCAGACTCAACACAACACACAGAAAATCCGACCACATGTTAATGTACAGGTTAGTAAATTAACAGGAGTGAAAAATCAGAGTTGTCTTTCAGCGTCAAATACATCTTTTCATGACATCTGTGCACTTATTTTGACCCAAAAAACTCTAAACACAAGGTGAACTTACTGGCTTTCACCTGCATACCACAGTCTGTGACAGCTGTCATGTGCCTAATGTAGTTCCATGTTTATCTGCTGATAATTATCAAATATGTAAAGTCCAAGCATCCTTGAATGGGCACCATGGAGAGCCCCTTTTTGCAACTTTGAGAGATGTCCTATTCACAGCTGTCCGCACTGAACTGCTCTGTGTGCTGATGTGTGATGACACCAGTTTGGAAAATGGCTGGCACAAAGGTGTGATTTGTAGGGTTGATTTGCAAAAGTTGATGTATTTTCCTAAATCGTGTTTTTGTGCTCTCTGGGGAATATCACTCAAACAGGTTTATTCATTTTCATCCTGGCATTTGTGAATCTTCATTTGTAGCTGACATTATAGGACAAAAAACTACGTTCATTATTTATGTTATATTCCTTCTGTTCAAACACCTTGGAAATGAAATAATTGTGCAACTCAAATTCCTGAGCTTTTTTGAGACCCCTGAAGGTCCCAGGCCCCCTCTTCATGCAGCACGTGTACTGGCCAGATGCAGTGGATCTTGGTGTTAAAGGCAGGGCTGGCATGTGGACGCAGGTTTCACTCAGGGAGGAACCTCTGCTCTCTGTAAAGCTTAGCGCTTCATCACTGTCCAACGCTCCAGATAAAGAGCCACTCGCCTTCACCTCGACTGTAACCTCACACTCCCTCCCTCTACCCAGCATGCCACGCTGCACACCCAGGTGTCCATTAATCAGGCCTGTGGATGGTACCGTCATGGACTCTCACTCACCTCCTCCTCCTCTCGCTCGCCCGGAGCCTCCTCATTCCTCTCCTCCCTTCATCTTCTCCTCCTCACTCTCTCAGCAATCTTTTCATCTGCCTCATCACTTTGTGCGAACTCCCCTCACGTCTCAGGTTTTAGGAAAACACAGAACGGCTGCTGCTCCATTAGCTGTGAGCAAAACCTGAAAAAGTGTGTGTGTGTGAGAGAGAGATAGAGAGAAAGAGAGAGAGAGAGAGAGTGAGATGAAACATGCCAACACACAAAGCCTCTTCTAATACCCTTGAGGGATTGGTTCAGAAACATTTTTCACTTATCTTCTGTGCTATCTAGCCATGCACATAGTTTACAGTTCATCTTACTTTTTTCTGTTATATTCAAGGTGATTCTCAAAAATGTAAATCTTAAGTCTTAATTTTGCTCATACAGAAAATCAAATGGAGTGGAAGCCCAGTTCATTTAAGCTGTGATTAGAAAGAGTATATCAGTTTGCAACGATCACAGCCAGACACAGGTCGTTTGAAATCCAAATGTTTCCTACTGTTGCTCTTTTTAAAGCGATGATGTGACAAATAAACAGATCTTCAATAGTGAAGTATAGTTTCCAGTGATGTATCCATCTATCTATTAAAGGGCTGATTAATTACTTACGTCTGATTATGGATAAATTCCAACTCACATTCCTGCCAATTTATTGCTGCTTCCCAGTGGAGGGGTGTGTGTGTGTGTGGGGGGGGGTGGCAGCGGCGGCGGCGGGGGGGCGATAGAGTTCTAACATTGAACTTTTACCATGAGTGCACCCCACAGCTTGTATAAACACACATACCAGTCTGGTTTCCAAGGACAGGGAGTGTGTTGTTTGTAAGTAATGTGTGCAAGGGTGAGAGTGTGTGTGTGTGTGTGTGTGTGTGTGTGTGGTCAGTCATTTCCATGTGGCCGTTAGATTTACAGCGTCTCAACCCCCCTCTTTACTTTCTCTCCTCCAGCCTATCTCCTCCTTTTCACTTGTCTCTCTTTTCTTCCTGCCGAGTGTTTCTACATTCACAGCTCCTCACCTCCCGTCACTGCAGCACACAATGTAAAGCAAAGACCCCTCCCTTCTCATTTCACCCCCTCAACCCAACCCCCACCAACCCCCTCAGAGCTGAATTACCTTTCTCAATGGGGCGAGGACGGGGGCAGCTGAACCCTGAAAGGCCCCGGCTGCAGCGGGGGTCTGCGGCGAGGGAGTAGCCCACGCTCGCATGGCCGCACGTGGGACCAGAGGGGCCTTTGTGTGGGCTGTCACCAAGCTAACGGGGCAGCTTTGTCCTGCCGGTGCTTTGGAGCGGCAGCTACATTTATTTATTTACTCTCCTCCGTTTGGCACGCACAGTGTATGTTCACGCTCAGACGCACATCGATTCAGCGATACAGTCGGTGACTGGCAGCTCACTGGANAGAAGAAGAAGAAGAAGAAGAAGAAGAAGAAGAAGAAGAAGAAGAAGAAGAAGAAGAGGAGACTTGGCTCGTTACAGCCACCAAAACAAACAAAAGAATCCACACTTCTTTCCCTCCAAAAAAGACATCCAAACAACAAACCAGCTCCCATATTAATGTCCATTTGATTTGTTTGTACTGTATTTTGGTTTGAAAAAGAAATGAGGAGAAAAAAAATCTAACTTTGGGAATGAAGTTTGATGAAACTGTGGCCTTGGGAACTCAAATATATATTTGAGAAGTCCACTAGATCAATCACTGCTGTGCCTGTGTGGCGGCTTTTATATTCATATTTGATAAGTGTGACCTGAACACAACACAAGATTTGTCTTTCTAAAACTTCAGAGATTCCCCCGAGCCCCAAGAGATCGAGCCTTGTCTGTCACTGTTCTCATGACAAGAGCTCATTTGTACACAATCACCTGTAAATAGAGGTTTTTTTTTCATGTTTTTTTTGTTTGTGAGCAAAGAGCCAGGTGGTGACGTAGATGGATCACTTTGCTTGGGAAGCTGGAGAGGAAGATCAGAGAGGTAACGTCGGCTGCCTCGGCAGTTCTAGAGTTACTAACTAGCCAGATGACCTCAGGATGCTTTGAAGCATCCTGGTGATTTTCCACTAGTGTGTCGGCCATGAGGGAGCTGCCAGTAAGTGGTGCAACTGAGCGCTATCCTTATTCAGAGAAGAAGAAAACATAGACACTGCGTCAGACAGACAGGGTGTGTAGAAGTCATAGAAATGAAGGGTTTGAATCCTGAATGCCATGTACTGACTCGAGGCTGTGTGGAAAGCCTGAGGGGATGTGTCAGGTATGTTTGCTGTTGTGTTTCCTTTTTGTCTCTTCATACCTAACCCTGACTTATATTTGTTTTCATGTGATTGTGCAACAATCGAGGGAAAAGTCTCCAGCTTTCATCTTATCATTTTAACATCTCTACTTCTGTCCCCTCTGGCTTTCCATACTGCCAGATATCGCTCTGTATTCTGGAGAGAAAGATCAACTGATCACGTTTTCAGTGAGCTTTGCCTTTTTTTAAATTCCAAAATAAAGTCACATTATTTAAATGCCTCAACAGAGAAATTACGGTTTATCACATCTTAGGTCTTACTTTTGTAAAAAAAATTTCTCAATATGTTGATTGGTTATTTTAAAAAAAAGAAAGAAAGATTGGGAACACAGTGACATCAGACAGGACACAAGCAAGACGGCAGTTCAGCCAGATTATTTTACTCACTTCACTGGAGGTCAAACCGAAGGTGGCCACCCTACATAAGCCTTAACTGTACAGGGAAACTGTGTGCACACCACTTTGGTAAGTACAGTAGCTTGAACTGGAACTAGGGGCCCTATTCACAAATATATCGAATGGTGGCAGCATCATGTTTAAGAAATTATTATAGCTTGGAAATTGCCCATGACAGGGCTCTGGATTGCATTAAACCTGACATAGTGAGACTATAAGAAGAAGAAACTGTAAGATGAAAAAACATAATATGCAAGTAAAGCAGGATGTACCTCACCAGGTCAACTCATTAAGACAGAACAAAAAAAGCGACTAACTCAAGAGAATTTTGGGACATAGGGGAAAAAGAATCATGATTCTACCACTTGAGGTCACTGTTCAGCAAAAGTCTCATTGAGCAGTAAATAAAATGATATGAAGTTGCAAATCCTAACCGGGTCTGTAAAGTGTGTTAGACATTTGCAACAGACAGTTTGGGTGATGACGTAACCATCGTTTCATTTTCCAGATAAGTTTTGTCGACCTGTCTGGTTGTCTGCCAGCTCGTGTTTCATGCCCTGTTGGACTGTACAATGTAATTATTAATGACAGGAGTGAAAACTCAAAACTCAAAGAACACAGGTTATAATAGTGTGGAACTGTCCCTCACTGTCCTCTGGAGCCTACACACATAGACATTTCTCACTCTGAATTGATAATACAAACATGTATTTTATGAGTCAAGGTGCAAAATAGGTTGAGATTTTCCACTTTTCAGGACCATGATACATAGACTTTTCCTTTTTTTGGACAGCTGGAAACTCCACAATCAGTCAAATGTGGGCAGTAACACTGGATGGACTAGGACCTTGCTTTTTAAAGCTGATATAGGTCAATATTGA
Organism: Centropyge bicolor; assembly: GCA_037975185.1. NCBI lineage: Eukaryota > Metazoa > Chordata > Actinopteri > Pomacanthidae > Centropyge > Centropyge bicolor. The sequence continues at coordinate 11,038,932 of JBBMOC010000004.1, read as the reverse complement.
TTTGCCATTAAAAAACTCGGTGCACCTCTGACGCCAACACTGTAAATAGTATTTTTCCTCACTGTTGCTGAAGCTGGAGGGGTGGAGTCAGGCAACATTTTAAGATGCCTGACTTGATATTAAAACCCTCCCAGCAGAACCTGAGCACATTTTTTGTTTTAATTTTTTTTCATTTTGGATTCTGTTCAGCTTAATAATTTCCTTCCCTTTAAACCAATTAAGAAGTTAATATATATGTACTTATATACAAGTGAATCCATCACCTTGGGCACTGAAATCCAACTTTTGCCTCTTTTTTTATTGTTTGTGTGTGTGTGTGTGTCTTTTTCACTTTTATTATAGCTGTGCCGTTTTCACCAAAGTACGTAACCAGTAATTCATGTATTTATGGTTTGTTTGCTGCTGAAGGCAAACAACAGGGGTCTGACACACTGGAAGCTGTAAATTGTGGATCGCTGTGGCGGTCATGTTGTTCTACCTGTTCAGATTTGCAAATAAAGGAAGTGTTTTTTTCCACTTTGGCGAGGTCGTCTTGTTCTGTGCAGCTGTTGGTAATATGAGCACACGGCCACTAGGGGGTAGAAACACCACAGAAACAGGAGTTAAGAAAACCTGAACAAAATACAATCTTTATTCATTATATACATTACATACAATGCAATACTACAAGGCTTTCTACACATTCACTGTATCCACAGAGTAGTGCTCACTGATCTGAGAGTACCAGCCTTAAAACTCCTGAGTCCCACCCAGGGGTTGAGAAAAGGGCAAGATGGAAAGAAAAAAAAAAAAGATTAAAAAATAACATTCCATCCAGCAAAGACTGTTGCGTGGAGGAGATTTACCCTAATATACAGCAAAAAGAAAAGTAGTATTTGGCATTGTGTTTCTTTTTTACAAAGGTGCTTTCAATTAGTCTTTTAAAACAGTTTTCTTCTGGCACAAAAAACAAAAATAAATGCTACAGCAAGCATGATGAGCCCTAAATGTCAAAATATCATAAATAATTCCTTGCACAGCATTGTCATTTTCTAAGCTAGACACATTCTTTTTTTTCTTTTTCTTTTTTTTTGCTCTGGTGTCTTCTTTTTTTTTTTAAATCACTGATCTGTTTCCATTGAGTTGGTTTCAGGGCAGCAGAATTTTGGGCAGAATATACATGAACAGACATTATATAACGTACATGCTGTCATCCTCGTCCAACAAAACGCGACCAAATATTCAGATTACTATTAAGCAACATCTTTAATATAGTAAATTGTTCAGTAAATTGCAGGTTTTACTTTCTTTTTTTTCCCAAACTGATGAATTTAGGGAAACAAATATTGTCTTCTATCACTCCCTGCTGATGCTCAAGTGTCTGAGATAACTTGAATGTGGAATGATGGAAACGACTCATCTCCAGTGTCAGTCAAACAGCCAGATTATGGAAACACACCAGCGAGACAGCGAGCAGCCCACAATCACAGTAAACAACATCCTGAGGAGATCCGACATTTCATACAATAGTGCACTTAATGGAAAGTTCTTTCTTATACTATAAGCGCATTATGAATTTAAAACTATGACAAAGAGAGCGAGGAAGTGAGGGCTCCACGCACAATTCACCAGATCTCATATTAAGTGCATTCAATGTAAAACATTTCCACTCAGACAGGGTTTGCAAGAGAAAAGAAGCTCATATCTGACACTAAAGGACCATACCACTTTTTCACTCAGCAAATTCCAGCACATTAGCTACAAATCATGTATCCTTAATGGAAAGGTTGGTAGGAAGGATCCAAGTATATTTTCCCAAATTTCCAAGAGTCAGAGTTGAAGGTGAACCACTCTCATCACTCAGGTGATTAGCTTAGCATTAAGACTGGAAAAAGGTGGAAAACAGCTAGCCTGGCTCAGTCCAAAGGTAAAAACATCCAGCACCTCTAAAGCTCAATAACAAACATGTTGCATCATGTTTAATCCAAAACCAACGTTAAAATGACAGGTTGTGGTTTTTACAGGAGTCTATGTACCAGACTATATGTTGGTCAGGCACAGCTACAAAACAGCACAGACTCCTGTGTGTTAATGAGTTTTAGAGGGGTCGGAGTGCAGATTTTCCAGTCTTGATGCTAAGCTAACTGTCTGTTAGCAGTAGTTTCATATTTAGTGTACAGACAGAAGAGTGGTACTGACCTCCTCAGCCAGCTCCCAGGAGGAAAGCAAAAACGTCTATTCCTCTAATGCTACTGCCAACCAGTATGTCAAGCAGCAAACACACCTGAAGTAACACGCTCTCCTTCTTACAAATGAAAAGAGGAATTCAGGAGAAATGAAAGTTCATCACGCTCACTTCAGCAAACTGTAGATGTAGTTGTGTCGCTGACATTACTGAGCATCTGTCATGTATTATTACATCTGAGTCACAGAAAGAAGCATCTGATTTTATAAAAAATAAATCACTTCCTCAAGGGTTATATTAAAATATATTGTCTGCTGTATTTAAAAAAAAAATTTTTTTAAACCTGACGGTCAAGTAAAGAAATCCATTTCCCAACCCAGATAAAGATGAGAGCCAGAAATTAACTATGTCTTTGCCTAATTTGTATAAGATCAATGACATGTGAATTTCCCAACTGTGGGACAAATAAAGGTTTATCTCATCTTATCAAGCAAAACTGTCATTTTTATACACAGTGAAACATTATTTTATATTTTCTTGTGTTGTTTTCAGCTACCTGGCTTAAAAAATAGAAATGCAACTTGTATAGCAGGTTAAAAATCAAGCAGCAGAAAAAGTATTTTTAAGGGTCCTGGAAATACCTTGAAAATAAGAGCACACGTTGTTGAAGGACCTTCTGGGTTTTTGACTTAAAGGTCAACGAGGATTTAGCTTTCAGCATTGTTAGCTCTGTGACTAGAATGTAATGAAAACACATGAGAGACAAACTGGGGCAAGTGTTTAGGATGAGCCTGTAATGTAGTAGAGCAATATTTCACAGAGGCTTGCTTTAACTTCACAGGACTTGACTCGCAATGATATGAATGAATTCAACCTGCTAAACAACGGTACGGTCCTTTAATGTCAAATTAAGTGCATTCAATGTAAATTATTGTTTCTAAAATGCCACTACAGAGCGACTCTGATCTTAAAGTCCCAGTAAACACTGAATTTCAGCCTGATAACAGATGTCACCCTCCAGTCAAAATAGTGTTAAATATAAGAGATAAGATTCTTTTTAACTCTCCATGAAGTTACACCACAAATAAACCATCTCTTTACCCGATTCTGCCGTCCTATCAAACTGAGCTAACAACGTCTTCCTCTATGTCCTCTTCAAGCATACAAACAGAAATAGTACTGATCCTGTCTGCTTCACACAAGTTATGTACAAATTGTGGTTAACAGTCGTAGCAGAAGTGCAGGGATGTCAAGTCATGCAGTGTTGTGATGCTTCACAGTTGTTCTAAATGTAGGACTTGGAGAGACAATCGTGTGTTGCTATCACCTGACCAGTGAACACCAGGTGACGCTGTTGGGATGTTAGTGATGATTTTTCCACTGACAAACATCTGTTAGTGCCTGACTGAGGCTCATGGAAGACAATAAACTAGAGAACTAACAGAGTGGGATTCTGACTGACCAGTAAGCACGAATGAAAACGGAGCCCAAAATCCCCAAAAGTGATTTGGTGAAGGCAGAGGTAAACTTTTCAACTTTGACTAAAAGCATGCAGCTGGTCAGCGCTACCTTTTTTTGTGAGCAGAGAGGCAGTGGTGCAGTCAGACTCACAGCCTTCTGAAGTGTCCTTGAGCAAGACCACAAATCCTCCAGCACTACTCTCATGTAGCTGCCCCGGACTCTTGACCCCCGTGTGGAAGATGTGAGCAGTGTCTGCCATTAGCTTATCTTTCTCATACACTTTTATCAATTTTGGTGTTGTGTTTTTCAGTATAGTGATGTTACAACCAATATCTGACAACACATAACAGGGCTGTGAAGACTTTCCAAAGTTACAGCGCTGGTAGGAACCTTTGTGGTGGGTGTCCCGTCATCATGTACCACAGACAGTTGAACTAACAAATCAGCAGTTTCACACTCTTTCTATGAGTAAATCAAGTATCTTGTTTTCAGAAATAATAAATAAACCTTTGAATGATGACCACAGAAAACCCCCAGTCACTCTCTGAATAGTGTTTCTGATTTTCCACCAGGCTGCCACTTGTGTGTGAAAGTCTTTTGAGTCAATTTAAAACACCTCATGTCTGGTAGACTTCTACTGAATGAGTCAAACAGAAACAACCAGGTTTTTGTCTGTAAAATGATCTTACACTCGGGCCACTGAAAATTCTAGAATCTGATTGGCTGACAGATGTGGACTAACTTGTCCTAACTTGAGTACAACTGGTCACCAATGGCCCAGGTGTTTGCACTCGAATGTGCCAGTGTTAAACACCATCAGTGAAGATGGCCACAGTGAGGCTTAAACAGCTCAGTAAAATACAATAAACGGCTGCTCAGTGACAAACATGCAATTTAAATTCCAACATGTTTGATATTTGTGTGAATTTGGATATTTGGATCAACTCAAAGTGGGAGGAGCAAAGAGCTGCCTAGCAAGGCAAGATCAACAAAACTAAGTCACACGAAAGGCTCTGTGAGGCTGCACTTTCAGCTAAATGCTAACGTCAGCATGCTCACAATTATAATGCCAGTGTGTTGATGTTTAGTAATAATGTTTACCCTCCCAGCTGAGTGTGTTAGCATGCTGACATTTTCTTTAAAAGCACTAAAGTACAGCTGAGGCTGATGGGAATGTCATTAGTTTTGCAGGAATTTGGTCATAAACCAAAGATATTTTGACCTGATGATGGTGCTAGATGAAAGGTGGGGAAATCACAGTTTTTACAAATAATTCCATGGGGGTCATGAATGTCCAAACCAAATTTCATGACAATCCATCAAACATGTCATCCTCGTTGTGGCACTAGATGCAAAGTCAGACAAATCACCACAGACGTCAGAATACATCCTCTGGGAACCATGAATGTCTACAAAATATGGTACCAATCCATCCAGCATTTGTGAAGATAATTTACTCCAAACCACAAATGTCAACACTTAAGTTCATAGAATTTATGCTTTGGGGACCATGAATTTCTGTACAAAATTTCATCTCAATCTGTTCGTTAGCTGTCGATATATTTCAGTCAGGACTGTATTGGTAGAACCAACATTGCCAATCCAAGAGCCATGCAATGCTAAAAGAAACAAAATTTTTTTTAGTTGGATGACGTATTGCATTTCATTGTGCCATTCAGCAAGTGGCCATGGAATAAGTGGTGTAATACCTGATAAGCTTCTACATTACATGGTAGTAATGGATGATGCAGAGGCTAGGATGGTTCTGCTCAACCCTGCTGTCTACTTCCCGAATCTATTCAGGGGCACATTTGGGATTTTCAGAGAGAAAAGGAACATTTCACCCAGTAATCCATTACACTGAAGGAACATCCTGACAACAGACAGACCTAAAATGCCTTTTCCCACTCTAACTGTCAAACTAAATTACTGACACCAGCACTCCATGCTCACACACACACCAACTGTTTTCAATCCTCCCAATAAGTAATAATGACTATTAAATGTAGAGCCAGAAAGTTACTGTATGTGGACCCTGACTTTTTGATGAAGAGGGACAAGAAAGAACATGATCCAGCACAGAATCTGTTCAAGCCAAAAAAGTCCTATATGTATATTTACACATTCTGTACAGCATTGAACCACTTACAATTAAGTTCGGGTCAATTAAATACTGAGGACAAAAAAAAAAATCAAAACGTCATCTTGTGTGTCCTGTAGTAAATCTACATGTACCAGCCAGTATTACAGGGATAACAACCAAAACCAAGATAAAGGTATATTTAGATATATATTAAGCTTGATCTCTTGGAATCATTTCTCTTTTGTTCATACAACACTATTAATATTTTTTGACTCTCTTTGCCTTTGTGTTGGCCATCATAATCATAAATAGGGGTATGGACTACAGAAAATCAAGCCAACCAAATCATCATAACGAAAGCTTACAGAAGATTCTGCAGGAAAGATGCTCAAAAGAACCAAAAGACCAGCAGAGCTTGTAGCTGCGGAGAGAGCGAAGCGGTTTCCTGTATCATGGTCACGCCGCCCTGTCTTCAAATAAACTAACAACCAGCAAATTTGAACTTAACTTTTGCAACAATTGGCCTGAACACTCCATCTCCTCATCTGTTTTGCTCCAAACATGTGGATGGACGCCTGTGGACAACTGTGTGGGCGTTTGCAAGGGTACAAAGCATAAATCCAACACTTAAAAAAAAAAAAAAATCTATGAAAATAGACTGCAAACTATGCGTGCAAATCCTTTTTTTTGGCCTTAACTTTTCTGGGAAGAAAAAAAAAATCCAGGGAAGATGAAAAACACAAGCAATGTTTGGCAGAGTTTAGAGGGGCTTTGCGTGCTCGAAGACATTTTCATGAGCAAGAAAACCAAAGGGATATTCTTGAGGAAAGAAAAACAAACACACATCAGGTCGTGGAGTTTCGCTCATACCCAAATACCACAGTGTTGTTTAAGTGTGTGTTTACGACCCTCACCATCAGGTAATGCAGACTGTGACAGAAGGAGGTTCCAGATGAAGTTTAATCCCACCAACAGGACTCAGGAATAGAAAAATAACTGGTCTCTGTCTCCTCCATCCCATTGGGTGCTCGGAAGGGTAGGTGTTCAGTCAGTCTAGGGGGGTGAGGTGATGGGGGAGGGGTGGGTGTGTTAAGGGTAGGAGGTGCTAGAGCGTGATGAGGTCTACCAGGTTGCCCTTGGGTGGGGTCATGCTGTCCGGGAAGAAGTTGACGAGCGTGTCGAAGAGCTGCGTCCGCTGAGCGTATGTCTGGTCTACGTCTGAGAAACCTGAGAGAAGAAAGTGAGAAGGTTAGGGAGAGGAAGAGGCAGAAATACGGCTTAGTCAAGTCAGGTGAATTTAAATGTTTCCCAAAATGCATGATAAGGTACTCCTTGCTAGACTTACAGTTCTGTTCCCCTAATTTTGCTCTTCAGTGTGAATCTGGACATTATTTTACTCTATTTATTTTATTGTTGAAGTTTTGCTCTAAACTTGAACAACCTCTATCTGACATACACTCTGAAAAATCAACAAATACTTGCTTAAGTGAAACACACCAGGCAGTTCTTGGCTTATTTATGGGACACACAATTCTGAACTTAATCTTATTTCTTATTAATAAGTCTTATTTCTATCTGGACGTGCATGTGGTGTTTTGTAAGAACAGAGATCAGGTTCGTACCCAGAGGGATGAAGTCAGAGCTGGACTTGAAGAGGGCCGAGGGCAGAAGCTGGAACTGAAGCACAACGCAAACACAGAGACGCTTTCACATTAGACTGTACTGAAATAACAAGCAGCTACAGCAGATAAAGCTCCTGCTGCAGTGGCTGCTATAACCTTCAGTATACAAATGAGGGCAGGAGACACCTTCTGATCACACATCCAACTGGACAGATGGAGGATAGAAATTACAGCTCTGGCTCTATAGTAATGGGACTTCTGCAATTCATAAACTAAGATATGTTCAACATTCACACAAGTCTTTTATCATAGTCATATTATATCCATATTCTCTTACTGTATTAACTTCTCCTATACTGTCACTAATTTCATATCTTGGCCTCCTCTTATACACATCCATCCTCCGGCTCTCCTTTCATTCCCATTTATGCATATTCTTCTTTTCATCTATCTATAAAAGAAATCTGCACTGAAAACCAAATACATATTCTAGGGTACCTCTTTGGTCTCATCAGGGTCTGTGTGGTCCACTGTCAGTGAAAGGTCGTTCTGCAGGTATTTTAGTGCACTCAGTGGCTCCGATTGGGCTTTCTCCTCAAACCTGGCCGATCAAAACACACTAATGGTAAACAGTACTTGCACCCGGTGCGGCTGCAGTTGCAATAAGAAAACACTAGATGGCATGTAGTTTGCTGCTGTAAATACAGATGAACACCGTTTCTTTTTCCTGCTATCAGCACCTGGACACAGTGTACCGGTCAATACAGTCCACTGATCTGATATGAGTTTTCATTTGTTTGAATTATATAAACCTCAGAGAATTACATTTATTGGGGTTGTTCTGGTATTGATGCTGTTAACAGGATATCATAATGATGCATCAACAAAAGAGACAGCCACATGTCAAAACATGGTGTTGTGGCAGCAGCTGCTGGAATCAAAAAGCCACAGACCTGTACTTCCTGATGAGGTATCTGCAGTGGCGGAGCAGGTACTCCTTGGAGGGTCGGCAGAGTTTGAGGGACCAGAAGTCATCGAGACGCATCTTGGGAGAACAAGACTTCCCTGGGTTTCCACCAAACAGGTAATGTACCTGGAAATACACACTGATTAAATATACTATTCCTCAGTCTCTCAATACACACACACACCTACAAACACTTAACTGGCAACATTATAAACTTAAAAAAAAAAACCTACATCCATGTTTCAAAAAAAGCTGGGATGTTGTGTAAAATGTAAATAAAAACATAATGTCACAACTGTTTTAGAATCAAGAGTATAAAACCAAGAAAATTTGTATCTCCAAACTTAATTAACTGTTCTCATTGTCATTGGATGGTTGTGTATATTAAATATTCCATCATGTGTAATCTTTTTCTTTACACAATTAAAATTTGCTCTTCTAACTATTTATAGAAACAACTCACTTCTAATAGCCTGTTATTGAGGTTTGCTTTTCTTTAACTTGGGCTTATAAAATTGGTTCTGACTTGATTATGTAAAAAGGAAGTGATGGGTCAAATCTGCCATCTGTTTTTCTTTTTGTTGCAAGTATTCGTATGATTTGATCTTTGCTGGAAGAAATGTGGTGAGAATTGGAACGCTGTGATGGATATATGAACATGTTGCATTTGTTTTTTTTCTTCTGAACCTTAAAGATTGGAAATTCTTAGCTCTTATTCTTCACCAGCTTTCTTAGAATAATTTGTAGAGAGTCTGACTAACATTGTTTTTGCAGTGAGAGGGAGGGAAAAAAATGCTCATTTTAAGTGTTGATGTAACAGAAGACAGCTGTGATCTAGAAGCATAGCACGGTGTGTGAATGAACAGCTCATGGGGAGATGTGCTAACTGGATGCAGCATGAATTAAAATCTGATCTGACAAAGCTTAATTGTAGCTGGTGTGTTACTATTTGAGTGTTTGTCATGAAATCTTTGTGACACTGTACTAAATAAGAGTGTGTGTGTGTGTGTGTGTGTGTGTGTGTGTGTGTCTCAACTGCGTGTTACCTTGTGCATCTCATCATAGACCAGCTGGTGTGCAAAGCGTGGACATGGCTCCTCCTCCTGTAGAGCCTTGCTCGGGTTTTCTTTCACTGCCTGATCGTTCTTATACACACATGACCTGAGCACACACACGCACACACATAAAAAAAGAGGAGGAAGCAAATTTACATTAGTGACAAAAAACACTTCCTGCAGCACTCACGGAAAAGCTGTTCAACAAATTCAGTATGTTATGCATGTACACATTCTCACACACACACACACACACATTCTCACACTCACACCTAGTAGAGAGTCATGTCAACATAATGCTGTAAGTGTCTCATTGACTTATTTCACTGGACACCGAGTACAAGAACAGCTACTGAAATCAATGTACTGGAACAGTGAGGGCTGCAGCCTGTTCTTTCACAGCCACTGGTCCAAACACTTGTGCACAAGCATGCGCACGCACACACGCACACAGGCACACACATATTCACATAGACAGTGGGAACAAGCAGCTCTGGTGTGTTATGGTTAGGGTGCGGTGGTGACATTTCTATAAAAATGTTGAGTGACAGGCTGTGTTGTTTACATGCATGGTCTCCGTTATCTGTTGTGGTGAAGATCTTGGCGACAAAGAGCTGGTGTGTGTAAAGGTATTTCCTGTATTTCCGTGTGTGTGTGGGTCCTCGTGGCTGTGAAATCTGTGAGTACGTGTGTGCATCTCTCATTCTCTCTCCTACCAGTTATTGCGGGCGATGTCATAGATCCAGAAGGAGTTGCGGACATTCTCTTCTCGTTTGTCCTTGTCCTTGCTGAGGCCCGACAGGACATGGATCTCATTGAGCTCGGGGTCGATGGTGGCTCTCTGGGTAAAGCCAGTCATCGGCACTGTGGAGGCAAAAACAGCAATGATAAATCAACAGGGAGGTCAGCTCAGAGAAATCCAGTAGACCTGATTCAGCTCAGATAAGAATATGACAAAGATTAGAAGTTATGCAGGTCAGTACTTCTTGTAGCAAGGAGGCAAAAACTCAGTGTGAATACAGGCATGAGTTTGACAAGCTCCATTAATAATAAAACTCGCTTCACCCCCAAATGCAAAGTAAAAGTAAAGTTTTAAAAAAGTGAGGCTAAAAAAAGCCAACTTGTAACAGCAACACGCCGCCATGGCAACAAGGCCCGGCAGAGACAGCATGAACAGCATGCAAATGAAGCCGAGTGTGATGGAGAAACGCCAACACACACTGTTGGTCTCCTATTACTACAGCAGGCCTGAGACCTGCTGCAGGTGGAGCAAGGCATCAAAAATTACATGGGTGAGGGTTCAATTCCTTGTGCAGGTCAACAATTAGAGCAGTTAGTAAAGCGTATGCAGGGCTTGTGCTGCAATGATTTTGTAGCCAGCTGCAACAGGATTTATCAGATTTCTGTATAAACAAATGTTTACTGGAGTCATATACGGTTGTGTTTCACTACAGTTAAACATAGATCTGTTTACTAGAAGCCTGATCTAATCGATTATCAACTCGTCTTCAGAACAGCACTATTCTGTTTAAGACTGATACCATTCTCAGCAGTCAAACTCAAGTTCTTCGTATTCCATTTAGTTCCAAAAATTTTGCATAAAGAAGAAGCACAAGAAGCAAGAAAATCATGAAAAGCTGCATGCACTCAACTGACTCAGCATGAGAGCTGGACCTCTGCTGGGATAAACTGCTGCTTTAAATCCAGAATAAAGGGGAATCATTTAACTGTGTATGATAAACATTTTTACTATAACTATGTTACAGCATTTACATTTGTAACCAAAATTAAAAAATATTGAATGAATGGGTAAAACTGATTATTATACACACACGTGTATATATACATATATATGTGTATATATGTGAACATATACATACATACATGCAGACATACAGATGTGCTTCAGTTCTCACACCCCACACAGAGTCTGGGTTACAGGTCAGCACATGAAGACCAACAGCATGAGATGCTGCTGCGGTGCAGAGTCTGGCCTGAGCCAGGTCACACATCAAAATGTGACACTGATGTTTTGAGACAGAGAGAACAGTCTGGGCTTGCTGCTTCCTTCCTGCCAAAACACATTCTGTTCTTTCTTGCTCCGTTTCACTCACACACCCATTTGATTTCATTGTGAATTTTCTCTCCCTCATATTATCACTACATCCAGATTCTCTCTCCTCTGGCTCTGGCAGGACAGAGGTGAGTGGTCGGCAGACAGAGGTCTATTTGTACTGTGTTTGAGGTGGAGCTCCGAGTGCAGCAGAGATCTCAATCTGTCAGACGGGGCAGGAAGTGTCTTACTGCTGCCAGAGCTTTTTAAGCAGGGAATCTGTCACATCTCCTCTGACAGAAGAAGAGAAGCTCACAAACACACAGAGTCCATTAGGCATTAAATGCATCAGCACAGATGCCTGCCATGATCAGAGGTTGTTTATTTTGTCTGATGTTAAAACAGGTATAAGCTAAACAATACCCATGAGGCTACGAGGCAGCTAACCAAAAGCACTCAACCACAGCAGTCAGGTGGGTGCCACTGAAAATCAAAGTGAAAATGAGAACGAAGGAGCGCCCGACACACACTGGAATAATTGAAATGGTGAGACAAGAAAGGAGTTAACGATAAGCCAGAGCAGTAGTAGCAGTAAAGCCTTGTACAGGATTGAATAATAAAATACCCACATAATGAGTGTGCAGGGAATTTATATCAAATCACATTTAATGAGTTGAAAAAATGCATGTAAATGTGCAAAATGGTCAATACTCAAAGTAACACAAAAAAAAATCAGGTGTATTTCTGTCTGTTTAATGATTCCAGTTCAATAATCTGTTGCTGAGCTGAATTTCTGTGTCACATTGTACCTACACTTGCACAAAGTCTATGCAGAATAGATTCACATCCTATAGCCTGTGATGCAAGCAATGGGAGCACATGAAGTGACTCTGTGAAGCCTATTTTGACAGACTCTCAGCAGTGGAAAACTCTCTGACTGCATCTGTGCAGTGTTAATGTAGAACATGCATTTTTGCTGATATGGCATTTGCATTCATTATATTACACTGGTACCAGATTACCAGATGAAATCTCTGTCTACCTTTGCTTAGACTAACCATGATGGTGGCAGAAACTAGTAGAGATACACTGATAGGGAATTACAGGGCCCATAACAATAACCGACAATTATCCATTTGTTGTGGCTGATGTTGTTACAATAACGAAAAAGAGTTATGACATAAATGCAAAAAAAATCTGTATTTTTAACTTTTAACTTTATTTATTTTAAAACAACTCCAATAAGCAGGAGCCTCAAATGGAGCCTGAATGCCTGGAATCAGGTTGACCAGAAAGGAATTGTATTGGCTGTTGTTGATGGTTGAAAGTTGAAATTTAGCCAGCTGTTATCTTCCTAAAGGTTTGCTGATGTCCAAACTGTTTTCCTTGTCAGTAAACTCTAGGAAATGCACACAAGGAAACCAAACGCATGGCCTTTGATCATTTGGCTGAAGGTGATATCTCTGAGTTAAAATTTGACCTGATTCTCTATTTCCATGTGTCACAAACTTCTACTGTGGATGCATTTATTAAAGAACAATATTAGTTTGTCAGACCAACCAGTGTGGCTTTAAATATCAAAAGACTCATAAGACTATCAATGAATAGGTTTGCAAGTTGTTGCCAAAGCATGCTGGAATTCACCTCGCTGTTTCTTCCTCCTACACAGAGAAACAACTGTATGATGGAGGATAAATCTTACCCATGCCCGAGTCCTTCTTGGTGCCATCAGATATGATCTCTACATGGTCTCCGTCCACATCGTAACTGAAGAAATCATTGAGATACGTCTTTGACCTCTGACCTCCGAACACGTACAGACAGCGGTTTCTCTGTTAAAGGAGAAGTGATTGCAAGGGACAGGACACAAAGAGACAAAAACGGAGAAATACAGAAATCATGATTAACACTCTAGCTTACAGTATCTTAGTACGTTGACCAGGCAGAATCATCCTCACAGCAATAGACCCAAAACATGTCCTCAGAGGAGGAGACTGGACTCACAGTGTGGAAGAGCATGCAGTGTCCGATACGGGACTGGACGTCCTCTGGTCCAGCGTTACATGAGTCTTCCCGCAAGAGGCTCCACGTTCCAGCCTGACAGTGGTAGGCGTACAGGCCGCTGAACTGAGGCTCTGACGTCCGACTGTCCTCCACGCTGCCGTTACATGTCAGGATGCGACCGCCAAACGTGTAGATCATGTGCTTCTCCGAGTCCATGCACATCTGCAGCAGGGGCAGAGAACAAGAGATGGATGAAAGTGGAAATGTGAGAGGGAGGAGTTTCTGAGTTTCCAAACGTCTGAGTTTCAATTTTATTTTAAAAGATATTAGATTAAAAATGAGGTAATAATTTATCTAAAATGCTATATTATTATTATTATTACTCTGTATTTACTATTTTTCTCATTTCTTCTCTTATCTACGATATGTATTCTAATTCAATCATGATATCATAAATCTGAAGGCAGGAAATTAAAATAATAAATAAAAAAATATTAAAAATTATGACCACAGTAAATCTTAACAAGAATAAATGCAGTTCTTGGTGCTATTGAAATAGACTACCTAATATTGTGTTACTAATATTCTGTGAACCCCATATATATAAATGATGACGGATGATGAGTGTATTTCTCACCACATACAAATTTCACCTGGAGATCAACCACAGCAAAATATTCAGTTGAATTCAGCTTCCTGGTCAGTGTATAAGGTAATGAGAGGTCAGGGAGGTACAAATGCAAACTAATTCTAGCTACCTGGTGGTCAAACACCAACTTCGGCCCTCCGTCAGCTGACGTATCCTCACTGAGTAGCGTCCAGGTGTTGGCATCAATGTCATAGCGGTAGAAGTCACTCTTCAGAGACTTGCTGTTCCTGACGCTGGAGTCCAGGTATCGGCCCAGTGTGTAGATCTGGCGCCGTTGGGAATCGATGCACATCTTGTGGCACGAACGAGCACTCGGCCCGCTCTGATGGTACACAGGAACAGTGGTGGAAGAAGAATAAACATCCTTTACTTTAGTAAAAGTAGCAAAACCACATCGTAGAAATACTGGAAATTCTGAATTCTAAATATTACTTAAAGGCTACGATTATAGTATTGATTCGGCTCAGCCTGGATCTCCCCACACAACAGTCTGAAAAACCCAGAGATATGCACAAATATTTCACTCAAGTGGAATATTTTCAAATTACATGAATGACATGTATTTCGTGGCTTTGCATATATTTGCGTCTTTGCATTGACTTTGGATGGAATCGAAAAAGTGCAAAAAATTGCTTCATGTTTTGTGTGCATGGACCATAATGTTCCATCTGGTTTTCAAAACTAAACTTAAGTTAAATAAAACAATTTCATGCTCAGAACATAGTGAAAGTTTCAGTACATTAAGAAGCAAACATTTCGACAACTTTTCACTCCTTCACAGATGTATGGAAAATATAATATATATATAATATGTTTTGGTGTCTTTTCTCAAAAACTATCTGAGTTTGAACAAAAGGTTTTCACCTCTTTCTCAGTGTCTCTGGAGATACAGGCCCACTGGTTCTCCTGAACGCTGTAAGCCCAAAAGTCAGCCAAGTCCTGTGTGCCATCCCAGCCCCCAAACAGGTAAACAGTCTCTGCAGGAAACAAACAACACTCAACAACAATAAACTGCTGGTACACAACATTAAACCTCTTCTCGTTATTTGCATTCTGCTTTGGCAAGCACTGCTATCAGCCTGCTAAACTTAAGTGCTCTACCATCCCTCCACTCAGCAGAAACAGTCACACACTCAACATTCACAGCTAGTGTGAATAATCAGAAGTTACGCTGTGATAAAGCATTTAAAGTTCCCCAGAGTGAGCTGGACTGACTAGGAGTCAGTCTGTAGACACCGACTTTGAGAGGCATGACATGGTAAGATCCAGCCTGCAGCAGTGAACATGAACTCCTTTATGGGTTAAACAGCCAAGTCACTGCATCCCTTTCATGAAATCTGGGGTGACAGAGATGACCAAGGCTGATTTTTCTGAAGGAATGTGCTTTTTTGTTGTTGTCCTCCACGAGTCCTTTCATACAAGGCATGTGCAAATTCAGTTAGTCACACATACTCCACTGTAAGTCTACACTAAAACTTGCCAAAAATAAGACTCACCACACATTATCATTTTAAAAAATTTTCAAAACACTTTTGGGAATGACTAACATTTCAGAACAACTCTTTGAAAAGGTTACAAAGAGGATGTAATGTAACAGCAACGCATCATGCATTGTGATATACTACCTCTTTACAACACATTTGCTTTGTGTCTGGAATTAACAAGCTTGCTAATCTCTGCTGTGAAAACATCATTGTTTGGGTCCAAAACAGACCACTGCAGTTCAGACAGATGGCAGTTGTGGGAAGTTGCAATTTTATCAGAGAATTGTGTAGGAGGAAATAAGTTGTGCCATTACTGTTACAACTTCAAAACAGAGTACAGGCTACAAAATGAGTTGTGAAAGCCAAACAGTATTAAATGAGTCACTGGTAGTGATCAAGAATTGGTTTGTTTTGGGTTGAATATCAGTGAAAAAAATGTACTTACTGCAACATTATATCAGTTTAACGTTACAGTTTTTGTATGGCTGTGAACATTTGCCGTGGAGTTTGAAAAATAATCACTCATAATCAAAATGGGATAAGGATAAAATGTGAAAGATTGGGACAGGACTGGCGGCAAAGAAATCACCTTTCAAAAAAAAAAATTATAAGCTTTGTGTTGTGATATATACTTGTTTGTCAAGCACCATAATCATCAAAATGTACAATAAAATAATTACTGCCAATCGACAAATAGGATCAGCTGAAAAAAGTGACAGGATCGGGACGAGACAGGACTGCTGAGACACACACACACTCTTAGTCTAAAAGCTCCATAATAATCAAAACAAAAAAGAATAAGTGAGAATCTGAATGAGATCAGGATTGGGACAGGACCGGACCGCAGACAAAGAAATCATTTGGGATCTCCTGTATCAACTGCTTCTGTCAACCACTGCTCCCACAACACAGACAGTGTGTGTGGCCTAAGAGACAGACCAGAGGGACGCAATGCCTTCTCTCAGTCCTGACACACATTGTAGACACTGCATCACTCACTCACAAACACACTCACAATGCAGGCTTTTGTTTTTCAGATGGCCGGCGGGGAAGTACACCACCAACACTATTGCCAGATACAGAAAAAAAAACAAAACAAAAAAAACAATAGGTGTGTGTCTCTGACAAAACAAAAGTCGTGATTTATGTGCTCTTAGAAGAGAAACGCCATCAGGGTTGTTTTCTTTTGGAAGAGACGGGTTTGAACGGGAAGGGACGGGGAGGGAGAGCTAATTTGATTAAACAGTGATAGAGCTTTGCGTTCTGAGTCTGTGTGGGAGGATATGAGTCATAGTTTCGGTTAAACAGCCAACTCATAACACTGGCTGCGTGGGTCTCACCAGTCTGGACGTCAATGACCATTTGATGTCCTCCCCTCATCCCTGGCCTGTTGTCGTCGCCATCACCTGCAAAGAGGAGAGGAAGGAAGAGACAAGGATGGTGTATGAGCACGGGAGATGGAAGATGAAGCAGAGAAAAGTGAGAGAGAGGATAATGTGAAATGGGTGGAACGATGGGAGGAGCAGAGGGCGGGAGGGAGGCCACAGATAAAAAAAGGGAAAGTGGTGTCACTTCAGCTACAAGGCCACAAAGCTTTCACAGCGTGCTGGAATGTTTCATTGATGGATTGGGAATATTTCCCGCTGAATAGATGGTCTCACTGTTCATGTCGTCTCGGTTGATTTCTTGGGCGCTTGTACCTTTGTTGCATTTCGGGATGATCTGACTCCACCTGGGCTTGTACTCCTGCTGGCTGATATACTGGTTAAACAAACCGTCTGGTGAGGACAGAAGAGGATCAAATATGACAAAATCACCATTAATGCAAGCAGAAATCAGACATAAAGGACTTGACCAAGCATCATTCAGAATCAAAAAAAGAAGTAGTCTAACTCAGCAGTAACCTGTAATGTAGACTCTAGAATCATCAGGCCAAGTACAGTACCTCTCACGGCTTTGTCTATGAGCTCCTCACAGGCGTCAAAGTCTCCTTGCAGCACCAGCCGGTCATGCAGGTGGGTGAGCATCGGGTGCTCCAGTGCTATCCGAGTCTTCTTCTGCAATGACTCGAAGGCCTCTGTGTAGTTATGCTGTCGGAAGTGTTTGAGGCAAAGGCGGATGGCTTCCTGTTCTCTGTACTGTAAGGACACAATGGAGAAGAAACAGATCTAGGCTCAAATCAGTCCACAAACAGAACCCTGTTGTGGTGTTAGCCACATGTTTGGTGCAGTTTACTCAAAATGTGACAGAAAAAGTCCCATTCAAACGTTGGTGACACTAGAAAAAGCTGGGTATTAAATCCCAACTGCACATGACCATTTGCTGAATTTCACCATGCTCATAGATCTCAGCTATTAATTTGCTGAGTACAATATTATTATTACCAATGGGAACTTTGGCCAATGCTATGAAAAAACATCAAAGTTGGAGTAAACTGGACTGATGAATTTAAGAAGGTTGGCTTTAATTAAATGTAAAGAAACAACTGGTATATTCAGAAAGTAAGGTACGAAAACAACCATACTTTTGGTTTTGTATGTGCATCAGTATTAAATAATAACAAAATCCCAGCCTTGTAAAGTCTCTTCTATTCAGAGTCACGAAGCTGTTTGTTGCAGGCCTGTAATTCGATCCCAACAGCAATTTGTACTGATGCAGTGAATTCTGGTATCAATAGATTGCATGCAGGAGTTCAGAATATGTTCATCTTAATGAAAATTTTCATGGACTGAAACTAGGAACCAATGAGGGTTACAAATTAATGAGAATTGTTCTAAATAATGGGCTACTGCTGAGTCTATGTGGCTGATTTACATTGGTACAAGGTGTGACATATCCCTTGTTAAGGGACACCCTAGTGGTACTTGTTGCAGAAGTGTGGTTCTCCTATCATCTGACTAATCCATATAATTACAGATCTAGGTCTGCTGAATCCACTCTTCCACTCTGAGGCTATGTCTTTAACCCGGAGGTTACCATTGGGTGCTTACCTTGCTGTACCAGTTAAGGCAGGGCTGCACCACATCAGGATCTTCAATACCGTGCAGCTCAATGTACCAGATGCTGAAATTAAAACTGGGACCCCAAGACATCAGAGGCACTAAGACGCAGAGCAAAGACGGAGAAAGAGGGACACTTTAAAAAGACAGAAATGTTCAGCATGTATCAGTGCGTTCACCAAGAGAAACCACAGTCACCACACAAACCACATCAGTTCTCACCTATTTTGACAAATCTGCAGGGAAACATCTGCTCATCAATCTTGTGCTTTAAGGTGAACGTTTCCTTGTTGTAGTCATTCTTAAGGCCACTAAAAGAGAAGGAGAAGCTGTTTCACAAATTACATGACTAGGGAAACTGCGTGTTCTTGTCAACATAGAAACAGATCATAAAAATTTGTGTTTTTATTGCAACTTCCGCAATATTTGCTGCCTTCCTTTCAACACACAGTTCTGCTCACTCACCGGAGCAGCTTGTGTGTGGCACAGTCGCTGTTACAGTCACCTTTCAGACAGTGCTGTGGGTGGGACACTGAGCGAGACTACAGAGTGAGGACTGCAGACAGAGAGAGGCAGCTACATCATAGGCAAAGCCGTGCATTTTTAAATATATTTAACCCAAAACCTTTTTCGCCGACATCAGCTACTTGCTAAACTATCCCTTGCCATAAGACATCTACTAGCAGCAGAGAATAAGGAGTCTGATGAGTTGATTAAAATGATTAAAATTCAGACAGGGTTACAAAATCTCTGAATTTACTTTTATGTTTGACCTTGAAGTATATTTCATAGCAAATACTTTAGGAGAATTTTGAGACAAAAACTTCTGGAGTCGTATTCAGGCTTGAATTGTTAAACTACTGCTCAATATAATAAAATAATCTTGCTATTAATTTTGCCCTGGTCTCGTCTTTAAGTTTATATTGAACATAATACCCTAATTATCTCAATGTACATCTTAGGCTCAACTGGCAATATATTATTTCAGCTGGCATAAAATACACTTGGTCTGTGTATTTTTCATGTACCAGTCCCCTTGGCTGGTGAGTCAAAAAGTTAATTTCGATCACTGGTCACATTGCCAACTTCATCCACATGCTGGTAAATTTCGGATCGTCGTCCAAATCTGGCAGCTAACCAAACTTCATTTTTGGTTTGCCAGCTGGCAGTTACGATACGTCCTCTTCTTTAACAAACAGGTCTGATAACGTTGTGAAACTGAAGGATCGATTGGATGGTGTGATGCACCAATTACTGAGAGAACTGTTTCAGTTTCCACATACAGCATTGAAGAATAAATAAACAGAAAAAAACATCTCTTAAATAAATGTGTACATTTACTGTGCACAACATATATCGGGCATCACCAGCTGGCACATAAATGCAAAAGCAATGTAAGTGGCTAGGGAACATTTTCTTCAATATTTTGCTCATCTCTGCAATAATATAAACAATTCAGGACTAGGGATGCACAGATCCAACCTTTTCCTACAGATTCCAGTAACTGAAGTCAGTATCCCAATATCCAGTACAGATGTGATACCTGGCATTTATTGATATCGAAAATCAATATTATGCACTAGAGTTTGCTGTGTCACTAAAGTGAGTTGCAGGCCAGCCAAAACAAATGTAACTAATAGAGAAAACATTGAACCTTTAGGTATACTGAATTGATTTCTGCCTGCTTTGCATGTTTCCAGATGGTACTAAGTCCAAGTTTCAGATACTTCAGTGATGTTCAAATTAAGCAAATAATTTCAGTATCTTAAAGCATTTCCAGTAATGAACTATTTTTGCCACTGAGTAAGGGCAGTGAGACCAAAAGCTGTATGTTTTCAAATGATTTTCTCTTTGAAGAAAAAAAGTAAAAATGATTTTGCTGCATCCACCCCTCTCAATCAATAGTAGTCTCACTTTATCACATAGATGTCTATCGCCCAATTTGTAAAATACAGTGGAAACACAAAACAGAGTGTGGAACCAATGCCTCACAGGGACTCATGGGTTGCTTAGTTCCTGTGCTAGAAAAATGCCTTTAACATCAGTATTGGTGCCAATAACAAACTGGTGGATTCAGAATCAATGCTGTGAGACCAAGTCAAACTAAATCAATCCCTGACATCGATAATCCAACTTCCATGCAAACTTGATAGCCAATGGCACAATATTTCCCCTTAAGTTATCTTCTGAGGCAGACTTTACTCCCAGGCTGTGCATCACTCTTTGCAATCTACAAACAATGCCAATTTTGCTCACAAGATGACAAAACATGCTTCAAATAGCATCGCAAGCTCTCATTTAAGCTGCTGACAGTCACAAATAACAACTGGACAAGCAAAAGCAGTAATGTCTCACCTGGACAAAAGCTCTGTCATGTTCTCTTCGCTCATGCCACCAAACACCTTAAACTTCTTCAGGTTGCAGACGTGAGTCTTCTCATACTTCCCAAAGGTGATGCTTTGAACAACTGCCGGCCTTTCCAATTTCAAGATTAAAAACTAAAGAAAAAGAGAGAGGAGACAAGAAACTGATTGAAGGCAAAGAGCAGAGCGATGATGCCATTAGTGTGTGGAGGACTGCAGGAAATTGCTTGTGCTTATGGCAGGTCAGCCACTGTGAAAAGATTTGCTCATTATCTAAATGACTACAGCAGGGTCAATCTACTGCGTCAGGTAAGTGGCATTACATACAATCTATGAGCCGCATCCACATGTCACTGGTGCTCTAACAAGCCAGGACATCTAATGACAAATCACCGGTGGCCATTAGGCTAGAACGAGTGGAGACCACTGGCCGCAACATTGATTAAATGTGCCACTGGAAAGCAGGCATTTAAAAACCCCAGGGACAAACGTTTTCACAGGCACTCATAAAAGACAGATATTGTATTAATTCATGTCCAGAGCCTTTATCAATATTATTCTGAGATGAAACTTTGAGAAACATTGATGTTCATGAGTCTTTCCGCACAGATTTCACTTTGAACCTTTATCATCAATAAAAAAAAAGCAGTTGTACTGATTTTGACCTGTCAGGAATTGATCTAGTTCTTCCATTTAGTTTGTCATGAATCAACATGTATTAACACAGACCCACACTTTGTTACAATTGGTTGATGGAGGAAGAACAAACCGTTCCAGTCAATTTTCATGTGTCAGGCATTAACAGTGTGAAATGCACTGCTATGCTGCTGTTACAGACTGTATTAACAGTAGGTATTAAAATACCAACTTTGGAAGATTCCCTATGAACAAAGAGATTTATGAGCTGTTTAATTTGAGTTTGACTGTTTTACTTTGTTGGAACATGTTTTTGCAAAGACTGATTACTACTAGTTATTTCCTAGATGTCCCGCCTCTGCATTTTTTTGACAGTGATGTATGTACATTTTACAAAGTGTCTTTGGAACTGGGGTTGTAAAGATGCTGCATTAACAATCACAGTGTAAATTTGTTATTGCGTATTTCTATTGTTTTCGGCCTTACCATACCACCCAGCTGCTTTACTAGAGGTAAACAATGTGAGCTAACTGGTGAGTGGTTAACCATTGTTTTGAAATGTCTCATTTCCTCTCACCAGAGAACACCAACTTTCAGACTAAACCTCAAAGTAGTAGGACTGCATTTTCATTGTATGAAGAATGCAGACACTTCAGACACTTCACCTGCATACTGCTGTATGGACAATTTCAGCACATAACAGAGAAAGCCTCACTATACAAACTTTAATAATCAGGCATGCAAGAAGTAATTATCTAATTACTTATTAAAAACTTAAAACATACAGAATATTTTGGTTTCCACAATAAATGCTTTAAATCAAACAAATTACTTTTCCACAGCACATTCCAAGTAAATAAATTTATTACAACAGTAAATTCATGCTTGTCTGATTAACTGTGAACAGGTCTGTGACCTGATTGGCTCCGGTAGAAAGGAGCTTGTAGAGAAACCAGTACAGATGTGGGAACTGGCAGTGGCTAAAAGAATGGTGTTAATATATTATACACTTTTAGTATAAACCAGTGAACCACAGGTCTCCATGACCTTCACAAACTGTTCCTACTGCACACTGTCAATTCTCATATCAGGCTCCATCTGGAACAGTGCAGTCATGTGAGGAGAAGTTTGTGTAAACAGCAGTGGAGTTTGGCCTACCTGTGGAGGGTAGTTACTCTCAGAAGACCACCTGGAAGACTGATCGTTAGGTTTGTCCACCAAGATATTCCTAGAACACACACACACAGAACAGGTATAGTTCATGTATCCCTGTTGGAGATCACAGCAGGAAAACACTGTAGATACAACACAGGCAGTATAAACAGGAGTTTGTATGTTTGTGTGTATATAAACCAGCTGTAACAGTAAATGACTTATGTAACAATACTACTGTGTCTGCAGTCCAGCTAGACTGAGCTAGCAGGTGCAATGAGTCCATCTGTTTATTCCAGGAACGTCAAAATAAGCTAACAGATTGTTGTTGTTAGCAGCTACAGCTAAACTGTGTCTTTAGTGCTGAACCAGCAACAGGCTAATGCACTAAACCTGTCTTAACATATGAATTATAAAATGTTGTTACACAATTGTGTGTATCAGGCATAAAGTGTGACAGGTCGTTTCATAACACCAGTTTTGAGTAGCCGGTACACAAGCTGATTAGCTATCGCTGCTAAAGCACAGCTCTTCGGTTAGATAACAGCAGCTAACATTGGTTACCTACTTTAGCTAGAGAGTCCAGTTAGCTAACGTGGACGTTCGTTTTTGACATTCAAGGCTACCGGACTGCACCTTGCTGAATTAACTTCTAAAATAAGGTACTACTTTGACCACATATCAGTCTGAGGTTGCATGAAATTACTGAGGGCTGTTCATCTCAAACAAGCTCTTCTCAAGAGAAGAAAATATAAAGTGATATATTCAAACCACCTAAAACACAGGATCCGTGCACATGAGACGAACTACTAACATTATCTATAGAATTATAGAAATGACACTGGTGAATAACTACATGTTTCCAATTAATGTCTTAAGTTGTCTTATCGAACAGACAATCCTTCACAAGCTGTTTTCCACAAGCTCTTCAGTGGATAGTCTGCAACATCACTATCGGGCGGCTGAGTACTAAAAACCAAACGTCCCCATCGCCGCTAACAAAGCTAACGCTAGCTGGCTCGGTTCGTAGACGAGCTAGGCCAGTCGGCCCCGGCTACACGAAACACTGGTGCGCTGAGGCGACAAAAGACCACCTGTAAACACAAAACCTAATGCATATGCTGCGCCAACGAACGTGTACATTACTCACTCGGGTAAATATGTAGAGGAGTAAGAGCTCCATTTAAAAACGCTGAAAGTGAGGACTCTGCTTTCTGGAACGACAGCCATCTTGTTGCAGAAAATAACAAGCAGCGAGCGGGAGGCTAGCAGGGAGCGAGCAGTGAGAGCTCTTAAAGAGACAGGAGGCCTCCACCCTGTTTGCTCTGTTTGTTTGTATACAGCAGCATCGACTACATCGAGCCAGATTCTCAGAACAGAACATCAGGTGTTCACGTTATCAGTATCATTCTTTTCATATCATCAGGCTTTAAATAAACTGCTAGTACTTCAAACTTGTGGTGTAAGAGACAGTTTACTCAAATCATCATCATCATCATCATCATCATCATCATCACCATCACAAGCATAATAATAAATTAATTCACATTTGAATAACTAAACAATAATATTTATTCCCAGAAACAATGACCAAGATATTTACAACCCCAATTGCAAAAAACCCAAAAACGCTGTGTTTTGATAAAATCCTATTGTGATGGTTTGTAAAACCTTTAATCCCATATTCAATTGAGAACAATGCAAAGACAACATATCAGTTGTTGATATTGTTTTAGGACAAATATATGCTCATTTTCAATTCGATGCCAGCAACACAGTTCAAAAGCCAGCATCTGTGATGGTATGGCAATGCAGAAGTGCCCATGTGCAACATATGCATATAACATATAACATATATTATATGTATATATATATATTGTGAACTTAGTCTGCAAGAAGAATACTTGGATAAGTGTTTATGTCTGATACCATGTCTGTGCTCTATATCTTTAAACATATCATTTATCCATAGAATGTACATACTTACATTTGTAGATTTTCACATTGGTTTAGATATCTGGTTTATTATATTGATGATGTTCCCTTTTTATTTTATTTATGGCTTTTTCTGCTTGTGTGACATTTGAATTTCACCTCCGGGATGAATCAGGTGTCCTATCACGTCCTTGCATGCCCTGTCTTGCCTTGTTCTATATTTTTCTTGTCCTGACAAGCCCTGTCGTGTCTTGTCCTGTCTTGTCTTACATTTGATAATAGATCATCTATACTGTATAGTAATTACTGAACTGTAGATCATTGGCCTGTTAAACACTGCAGTGGTTCCTTTCTCAAACACACACAGCACAACTGCTGTGGCCCTGATCTTAAAAGCCCCTCTCTGGGTGATCTCAGTGTTTCACTACATGTCAAGTCATTGGGAGCTCACAAGGTGGATGAATCATCTGGTGAGTAATGTGAACACAGCTTCCAGTTAACTGGGCGTCCTTTACTGAAACATACTGTAGTGCTAAAAACGAAAATTCCTCTCCCTCCATCCCTCAAACCTTCAGCCCTCCCTCTGCTTGGAGGGATGCTTAATCGCTTCATTTACATTATATGGATGTAATTGATGATCTTTTTTAATGTTGAATTAATTTTCCTCATATTTCAGTTGGTATCAGATGGGCTAAAACACATTGTACATTTTATTTATTTATTTAAAACTAGGCTAAATAATGTATTCAAAACACACTCATTTAAAATTATTTTTCCACTTTTCACCTGTGTTGGCTGTTGTCCATGTTTTACCCTGTCCCTTTCTATTAAAAGCAAAAGTAACAAAATAAAAATGCTTGTGGGTTTTTTTTTTGTCATGCTTTCAAGATTAATTGAGTGATAATAAATGTCGATGTAATCAATAATAATAATATATAGTCTGTTTGTATTCCATTAAAGCCTGCAATGGATGTCTGCTTTACACCTGCTCAGTGAATTGACATCACAAAAGGAGCCACTTTTAGTTGGCAGCGTCACTTGGTCAGAGGGGCAGATAGCACAAAAAAGTAGGCGGGGGAAGCGGAGAGGTGTCCTTTGTTGGTGAGAGTTGTAATCCGCTCTAATTCAGGCCACATGGGGTCCGTGAGCCTCAGACACCCCCGGACCTCTGGTATGTTCACACGGTGTACACTGCCAGGGAGACCCTCTGTCACACTGACAAGAAAATTCAAGTCAAATATGGCTCATGAAAGAGTTTCAAAATTTTCCTGACTACATTATTTACTTTATGTGTGTGTGTTTTCATCCTCATGGCTCAAAATAGAGAGTAAAGCTTGTATCTTTTTTTTCTTCTACTTCTTATTATTTTCGATGGATGTTAAGTGACATTCAGATTTCAAACATGATCTTTCTCTCAAATAAAATACCCACTGGGCTTTCTTTGGTTTCAGACATTTTCTAGAAATTATTGTAAGACAGTTAGGCAATTCACTGTACTTGTATGAAGAAGATAACACAATGTGATTTGTATTGGAAGCAACAGGGTTCAAGAAAATTATGAAAATCATAGTTTGGGGACATAACAATACAAAAAAAGAAAAGAGAGATTAATAGTGGAGGCACACAGAGGATAAAGTGTGGAAACAGTGACCGCCTGTTGCTTCCCAGCATGCCTCACTTTGCACTGGATATTTTTGTAAAATCCTGATGAAAGTGTTAGTTTTTGATGAATCATCTGCGAGTGGACCTCTTCCAGGCTCGATGATGTGAAGTGAATGATAATGGCGTTTCTTCTAAGTGCACATCCAGTGCTTGGCAGAGCCTTGCTTCCACTTACTGCAAATGGAAGGCCACTGGTCAACTTTCATTTGTATGGATGTTAACGCAGGCACTGAGAATACAAGTGAGAATGGTTTTATTATTGAGTAAGACTGGCAAATGTGGCAACGTCCTGTAATGTAAATCTGAACATTGTTTTATTGCTTTTTTAAGTGGAGATCAGATTTCAGTTTAGGCTATGTTTTATTGTACTGATCATTAAAGAACCCTACAGCTCTATAGGGATGGCAGTCCTGATTTGGTTGGCCTGTCAACTTTTCAGTGGAGCTTGTCGCTAACTTGTCAGCTGTTTGATGCTGGGCAGATAGTGCACAATATTTTTTTTTAAAAGAGCTTTTTCTTTAAAATATATATATATTAAATATATTTTTCTGGTGTGTGGGGATGTTTCTTTAAGCTCACAGGGCAGCTTTTGGTCATGTTTAGCACCCTTATACTTTAGTTTTTATTTAGCAGGACTCCTGGCAGGTTTTCAAAGTATTAAATACTTTTAAAGGCAATAACAATAAGCAATAATAATTTGAGGCAGGGAATGTAATGTGCATGTCTATTAGGCTGCATGAATGCACAGCTCATCTTCGGCAGGAGACAGCGGGAATATAAACTAGAGGAAATTGTCAACAAGGAAACTCCAATGGAACCTTGAATACAGAGCAGAGAAACACAAAGGGCAGTGATACACAGGAGACTGACTCTTATAGACTCATAATAGCACACTCAGTTGCACTATTGTTTTAATTTAAGCCAGGTTAAGCTGGTCATGTCTGTCTACTGGTGGACTGGGGGGAAAGGCTCTTCTCTGCCTGTCTGTCTGTATCTGATATGACATCAGCTGTGTTTCCCCGCAATGTTAGTCACCCTATGATGATGATGATGTCACACAGCATGAGCTAAAAGAAAGAAAGAGTCTCATCATCATCATCATCATCATCATCACAACAACTACAAGTTATCTTCATCATCAACATCATCTTCATCACCATCATCATAACAACTAACAGTTACCATCATCATCATCACAACTAACAGTTATCTTCATCATCCTCATCATCACCATCATCACAACTACTAACATGTATCTTCATCAGTGTCATCATCATCATCATCATCATCATTATCACAACAAGTTAAGTTATCTTCACTATTATCTTCATCAGTTTCATCGTCATCATCACAACAACTTCACTATCATCTTCATCATCAGAAATGACAGTTATCTTCATCACCCCCATCATGGCAGCTACTAACATTTATCATCATCATCATCTTCATCATCATCCTCATCACTCTCTACACCATCATCCCAGCCGCTAACAGTTATCTTCATCATCATCATCATCATCATCATCATTCCGGTAAAAAAAAAAGAGCATAACCAGTCTGAGTGGTTAATGGCCTGCTGGTTTACTTTTATTAGGGGTGCAGCATCTTATTTCCCCGGGACGCGCACTGGCCGCCGTGAGCGCGCACGAAACGCCATCACGTGGGAGGTCCCTTTAAGTTTCCATTGACAGAGGCCCGAGCCTGTCACATGGACATGATATAATGAAAAGGCAGGAACAGAGAGGCAGAGTGCGCTGAAGCCTCTGGCTGATGGAGAAGGGGCCCGAACGTACGCAGTCATCTGCCGACGGGCGGCAGCCTGTGGGGGAAAGAGGGACCGAGCCGGGCCGAGCCAAGCCGGGCCGATCCAGGCCGGGGCGGGCCGAGCCGAGCCGAGCCGGACGGGACCTGTGATCGCAGCTGCACCTGCCAGCTCTGACACGCACTTTGAAAGAGGAGGAGAAGACGGCGCGGTCCCGGAGCAGGAGAGCAGGAGCAGGAGGAGGAGGAGCGGGAGAGCGGCGGCTTCCAGCGTGAGTGAACTTCTGTCTCGTAGCTCAGCTGACGTGACGTGCGGCCGCCGCAGGTGCGTTTGCGCGCCTGCACCCTGTTAGCCGTGTTGTGGTGCGAGGAGCCGCATCTCGCCGCTCTCTGGCCAAAGTGTGTTTGTCGGAGAAAAGCGCAACAATCTCTCAGGGGCAGATTTGTGTTTTGATCATGTGCTGTTTTCTCCGTGTGCGCCAGTGTCCGCATTCCAGGTGCTGTTGCGCACATAGAAATTGGAGTTGAAGTAAACAAGTGGGAATCGGGCCTCAGCGCCGGAGCATGAAAACAGTGTTTGGAGGTCCAGCACGGCTGATCTGGAAACATCCCGCCCCTCTGTTTGAAGCCCGGCCCTGGAGCTCTGCGTCCAGATGCCACTAAGTTGTTGATCATGCTTTATGACGATTAGAGCAAGTTTGGAAGAGTCTGACAGAGTCACTCATCGTCTCTAAAACAAATTCAGTAATAAAGTATTTTAATGATCATTCTGTCATCGAATAGCCGGATTAAACCTGTATTATGTGGGAATTCGTGTTAAACGTCAGCGTGACAGTTTTCTGGCTGTGATCATGATTTATGAGTGTGTAGCTTTCCAGTCCTATTTGTTTAATAAAGCCGTAGAATTTTTTCCTGCGGGATGTTTGGAAACGTGCCTGCGAGGTGAGCAAAACAAGAAAACCACCTGCCTGCTGCTCCGGCTATTGCGCAAGCACACACACACGTACACACTCACTCATGCACGCACACACACGAGTCCAGATTTTGCTGATTCATAACAGGGCAGTCACATCTGTGTGCATATGACACAGGGTTCAGACAGGCTCTAATTCTGGCTGCATTTGCAGTCTCAAGCAGCGAAGGGAAGTAATTCACTGTGTTAATGCAAGGGGCTCTTCCGGAGATGCTCACCAGCCGCTCAGACTGGGCCAACTGGAGGAAGCACCAGTTGATGTAAAAGGCTGGTTGATGTGTAGAAATCTGACCGATCAGCAGGAAGGTATTGGAGAGGAATCCATTAAAGCCAGCTTTAGAGAATGGTTTTGTTATGACAGAAAATTTATAGCTTATGCCTGTAAAAGTAATATGATACAAGGAAAAAGCTCCTCTTTCTTTTCTTTGTTGACACACGCAGTTCATTGCACAACCTTTTATTCACCCTCATATCAACATTCCTTGTTATACATAAGTCAGTGTCTTAGCTGTTGAATCATCTTCAGTCGTGTAAGAATGAAACTAATCTTCTTCATCCTTTGTCAATCGATCTTCAGGCAGTATGATTCAGATGTAGTAGTGAAGCGTTTAGTAGTAGTGTAACCTTTAATGGATATTACTCCAAATTTTTTGGTTATTTTTATGACTTAAGTTTATCGTCCCAACCATGAGACCCACAACAAAGCCTTTGAGTATGTCATCTCTACCATCTCCTCCACAGACAGGCATGACAACACTACCTCAGGTATTCCTGAAATAAGTCACACACGATCAATTAGCTCGGAAAAAACAGCTAAATGAGCATGAATGTCTCAGTACAGTAGCTAGAGGACAGAGCTCATAGACCACCACTATGTCTCAAACATTCATCCCCCACACTGAGGAAAGTGTGGGATGTCCCAAATCGATCATTTGACATGGAATCCTCTGCAGGAAAGTCAAACAACCTACCTGCCAGCTTTGTCTGCCTGCCTGTCACATTCCCACAGTCTTGACTGGTTTGTTTCAGAGTTCAGCCTCTCATCAAAAAACCTAACCTTGAGAAATCAGAATGAAACAATTTCTGTGCCATCTCCAATCTCGAATTCCTTTCCAAAAATATCTCTACACACCTCCTATCTTATTTAAACAGTAACATCATCATGGAGAAATTCCAAGTCCCAGATGTCTGAAAGGATCTGCTGTTGTCTTCCCGGGCACTGCCCCCACGTGGTTTGCTTCCAACTTAACTGACAAGATATTCTCTGCTAAAATTGGCAGCCTCTCCTCTTCTACTGCTCCTTTTACACGTGGAGTACCTCAGGGTTCCATTTTGGGCCTCTTCTAATTGCTTTATAAGCCCCTTTAGGCTCTATATTGCTAGCATAATGTCTCCATTCATGGTTATGGCAATGAGACACAAATATATCTTTAGGTGACTCTGGGGGGTTCCATCACATCCATCTTTCATTGGCTCCAGGATGTGAAATGCTGGATGGCAAAAAACTGTCTCCAGTTTGATGATAACAAAACAGATGTTATTGTTTTTGTTCCCCCCCACCACAACAGGGAGTAGACCTAGCCACTTGTGGCAACATCAACCCCTCATGCTCGTCTTTGACAGTGCACTGAAATTTGATAAACAGACCGATGGTGAAAGGTTGCTATTTTGAGCTAAGGGACATTGCTAAGCTAAAGTTCGTCCTCTCGCTTAATGATCTCTCCATTGACATTTTTAAGACAAAACTCAAGACATGTTTTTAATCTCCTTTGGTTGCTCTTAGTGGTTTTAGTATTTCACTATTATAGTATTTTTTTAACTAGTAGTTTTTTCATCTATTCTCAGTGTGAAAAGCCTTTGCTTTTATATGTATTATTAACTTATTGTAAAACCATCAAAAGATAAATCAATATTGAAAATGTTTAGCCCTAACAGAAATAAAATGAACACAGAGCTGTTTCTGTAAAGACTCACATTTAGGCCTGAACTGTCAGGAACCAAATCCAGTATTGAATTACTTGCTATCATCTTATGAAACTAGTAATTCTGAAGGTTTGGGACTCTTGTGAACGGTCAGCAGTTTCCCCACTTACTGCTATTGCTTGCACAGTACAGAGGGAAATGTATGCATTAAATTGAAGGCGTTTCTGTACAGTGAAATATGTGATATGAACTTCAGAATCTAGGACAGACATTATGTAACAGCCAAACAGCGACTCTGTAATGCATTTTAAAGCAGTCTTCTCAGTATGAATTATACCAAGAACGAGATGAAGTTCAGGGAACTGATAACACTGTCGGTACTCGAATGTTTCATGTTATTACTAGTTCCTGCTTCAGTAGAAACTTGAAGGTTTGCGTCACCTGTGAATTCACACTTCCACCGCTGCGTCTTTGTTTTGTTTTTTTTTTAACCAACCAACCAATCAAATATGCATTCTCTGAGTCGAGGAATTATCTCTCATTCTCTGGTAAACAAATCAACAACTGTGCCCTGACAAGTACAAGCAGGGTAGAACACGAGCTTTGCTGTCCTCCAGCACTTGCATGATAATGAAATTTGCAACAATCCTGCAGCATTAACCATTAACCAGCATTAATCCTGCTGTGTTTGGCCTTATTAGCCGAGAACAAATCCATCAGCCTTTTGAAGCGAACTTTCAGAGCTCTAAGCTGTTATTTCCGCCCTTGAGAGCATTACTTGGCAAACGTATATGCACAGAACCAATGAGCCTGAACCTCAGATTAGTGACATGCTTGAAATGGCTGGAGTGTGTCAGAGGAGTCTAGCGGGGATAACGTGGCCTGGCTGTTTGTGTGTGTTCCTGTTTATCTGTGTCTGTTTTGTGGGTGCATGCATGTGCTTAGTGGAGACAGAATTTCCCATCTGCGTAACAGACTATGCATGACGTCTGTCAGATGTTTATGCTCGCCTCGTCTCAACAAATAGATCTGTTTCATTCGGATATAAATGAGCATGTGCTGTTTTCACCGTTTCCTCTACTACCTCGTATAAATGGCCGACGCTGAAACCAGCGTTTCCCTTCTTCTCAATTTATGCAGCTAAACCTTCCTCCCTCCATCATTCTCACTAAATCTCCGTCTCTGGCTCTCAGTCCGTTCTCCTCATCAGCACTGCTACAGAAAAATCTTTGCTTTTTGTATCCCCAGCATCGGAGGCTAATCAGAGAAATGAGCCCGTTACTTTTTTTCCTCCGGTGTGCGTTTTCTGAATAATTGAATTAAATGGTGTGTGTTTTGTCTGTAACTCGTGCGCCTCAGTGTGAACATAGCTCAAACAGCCAGCTGTGAAAGTTGTATTTCAGCTGCGTTTATGTGGTCATAATTAGCAGTTCCCATGTGACTGGGTGTATGTGTGTTTTTTTGTGCGAGTGTGTTCGAGCTTGTGTGTGAGAGCACGCCTGCGAGCAGGGCTGTGCTTGTGTTTACATGACAGCCGACCAGGAGGGGAAGTGACGCAGGAGGCAGCGAAGGGGCGAGAGCTGCAGACATTACACCGCTGCAGAGGGAGAGAGACAGAGTGAGAGAGAGAGAAAAGAGGGGACGGGGCAGGAAAACCACAGACAGATAAAAGAGTGAGACAGGAACAAAGAAACTAATGAGCGATCACTTTCTTCGTTACTGCTGTCGACTGCAGGATCGTCGCGCTGCCTCCGCTGCCGGATCCACTGTAAACAAATGCAAACATGCAGTAAAAATGAGTCAGTGTCCGCGTAGGTTGGGCAAGTGCGCATTTGATTATTAAATGTGTTTACCTTCCGCTCACTATAAAAGTAGTGACACAGGCTTTTGTTTGTCCAGAGCTTTGCCTATCCCAGCCCCGAGCCAAGCTCCTTGGTTGCTATCCACAGTCATCATCTCGCTGGCTGGCTGCCCTCTCAGATTGGGACAGGCTCGAACTTTCTTGGCTTGTTCAAAGACTTTCATAACAGCTTCGGTAATGGACACTCCTCAAATATTTCCTCAGCAAACGTTGGGCTTCCTAAGGGATGGAAAGTGGACATGGGAAGATGGTTCTCAAAGCAGCTCATGAAAGGCCCAATGAGCCGTGTGACAGAATGTATTATGCAGGGAAGTGGTGAGGGGAAAATCTGCAGAAAGTGGGATTACTTAACGATGTGTACTCACCTTCCCCGGCAGATATTAATAATATTGAAACTAGTCCACAGCCACTTAGCATCGTACTGTAAACCCTGACAGTGTTCTCAAGAGACTACAACATTCATTACACCCAAATGAGCCAAACAAACAACATAATTACTATTTGCTATTCTTAGAGTCTTACTGGTATTGGGGCAAAAATGTCTTGAGGGTGTTCCTAGTACAAAGGCTACAGGCTTATCAAAAGGATTTATCCTCCTTGGAGCATGAATGTGATTAGTAAATTTCACAAATATATGTCTGTAAGATTCTGAGATATCTTGACATTTTGGCTTGTAACACTATAATAAACCTCACTAAATGTTAGAGAATCCCCAGAGGAGAAACCCTCTGGGGAGCGAGAATGTGCCCATTAAATTTGAATTTCATTTGAAAATTCTGGCCTTATGGTGACACCAGAGGAAAAGTTGTGGATCACAGAAGTCGGTAGTATTCATCCCCAGGAGATCATGAATATCCAATGCAATTTTTATTAAATCTGAACATGTTAGCTCAAGACTGGATGTCCTGATTGAGAATGTTTCTTTAGGAGATGAAAATGATCAAAATTAAATAGAATCATCCTCTGGGGATAATGAATATTAACACCAAACTTCAAGTCAGTTTGGCTAGTTAGCTGTCTGACATCCCCTTCCTAGACCCCACCGCCAACATGCTGTGTAATGACCTTTTTACTAACGACTACATTCCTGTATTTCCCTTCTTGTGGCGTATACCCTTCTAAAGTCTTTAGCTGCATTGCGTGCCTTCTTCCAGACCGTGAATGGAGCTGGTCTGGTCAGAGGTGAGCGGCAGATTGCATTGTTAAGCAGCCTGCATGATAGGGTGAGTTGGCAGGGAGAGTCCGGCCTGGCACTGAGCTGCTTGGCATACGAGCGGCCTGGGGAGGACGTGAAATGAAACCTCAGCAGGGCATGGGTAATGGAGGAGAAAACCTCCCACGTCTTTATTAGAAAGGAGACGAGGGAGGGAAACAAGAGAGAGAGAGACAGAGGGTGTTGATATAATGAGATTTATGAACAAATAAGTTAGTATTTGTCCTTAACTTGTTTTGTATGTTTTGTTATTCTCTCTCTCATTTAGTAGAGCTGCTGTGCTGTGGGAGCATCAGGTCTGGTTTTAACAAAGATGTAGCATTTTCTGGCAACTGTCTGTAAGTCTGCTAGTCATTGCAATTAAGCCATAAGATGTGGAAGAAAGATGGGCTGCGGGGGCGAGATACACACACACAGAAATGTAAAGAGAGAGAGAAGAAAAAGTGATGGTCAGAGGTCGTAGATGTGGTTCAGCCGAAAGAGACTACAGGCTCTTGATGGTTGTGTGTTTTCTCCCTCGGAGCCCTCCCCCTCTCCACTTCACACACGCATAAAACACACACACACACACGCTCCCCTTGTTTGCTTTCATTCGTGTTCAGAACGAGGCGTTCACATTGCAGAGCATGACCGAGAGAGCTGTGCCACCAGGAAGTGTTCANGAGATATGTTCAGATGATATCGTCTGAAAGGATGTGGCTCTAGGTGTTTGTGTGTGAGAAGATGAATTTGTACAACACAGTTTGAGAGGAGAGTCAGAGTCGGTCATGATGGAAATGTTTGAATGGAGAGTTGAAAGTAGATACAGTCGTCACAGAGGAGAAGATGGAGAAGACAAAAGTTTGAGTTAGTTTGAAAAAGATAGCCTTCTTGAGGAACTTGAGTAGCCGAGATAATTGGATAAGAGTTATTTTGAGGAGGCAGTTGTAGGGGAGGTAAAAGTATCCCTGATTTTCTTAACACTCTGGCATAGAAAAGAAAATGGCATCGACCAAATGTTAGATTTCATTGAGTTTTACAGCTGCAATTTGCATGAATTCAGTGCTTGATTCACGAAGACAGCAGCTCGTTACAATGTCAGATCATAGTCTGATCCAGGGCCTGCCCTCCGGACTGCACAGGAGAGCTCATAGGATCACTAAGCTCAGAGGAAGAAATATTTTACTATTATAAGTTTTTAGATTTTATTTTTTAAGCATCTATCCATTAT
The DNA here is from genome assembly GCA_037975185.1 of Centropyge bicolor. Lineage (NCBI taxonomy): Eukaryota > Metazoa > Chordata > Actinopteri > Pomacanthidae > Centropyge > Centropyge bicolor. The sequence goes on along the minus strand of JBBMOC010000004.1, from coordinate 11,003,702 downwards.
TAATATATTAAGAGATAATGGGCAAAAAATAAGATGAAGCAATATTATACAACAAAGTACAGAACCAGCAGAGAGAGGGGGAGAGAGAGAGAGAGAGAGAGAGAGAGAGCAGAGTGCAGCAGGTGGAGGTGGAGGTAGAGATGGTGTTATATGATATGGAAGTTAATACTGAGGAAACTGCAACCAGCTCATTGATGATTGAAAGTTGAAATTCAAGTTTGATGAACTACCAATTTGTAGTCATCAGATGTTATGTTGTATAGTAATAACAGCTTCTTTTTTGTTTCTAATAATCTGTTTTCAGGTGTATACAAGCTGACATTTGATGCACGGTTCTTTTCCCTTCGCCAATCTTCTTTGTGGCTCCTGCAAATCTTCATCTTCACTGTGTTTACGCCTCCTTTTCAGAGGTGGAGAATTTTCCTGGCAGTGACAGTGACAGTGGCAAATAGCGTGACCTCAGTAAATCCAACAGAATACATAATCAACCTCTGTTAACATGTCTCCTACTATTATTTTGAAATCCTCCCTGAAATTCATATGCAGTGAGGAGAGAGGCACTTGGGACGTGCAAACTATGACTAAGCACATGTTTGGGTCAGAAGGCATCGCGTCTGAGTCTGAAAAATAGCCACAAAAGCAATAGTAAAACTGACCTTTTAACAAAAGCCTATGTTACATTTGAAAGAAGAAATAACACATTCTTCCTCTTGTAAATTAAATGTTGAATTCACAAACTACAACATGAACTCTTGGTCAAGTCAACACGCTCACTGGTGTTAGTTTATGTTAGTAAAGTGACATTTCTGTGTAGCTGATATTACTGAGTCACTTCAGTGCTGCTGAGTCACCAAGTTAAAGTCCCCCACAGTTTTTCTTGAATTGAAGACATGACATAAATTGGACATATTTTAGATGTTTTATAGATCATTTTATGATCCAAAATTTACTCTGCCGTATCCTCACATTGTACTTGGAAAGTTAAATCTTCAAAATCTTTAACACAATGTAAAGCTGGACTATGTATGGGGAAATGAAATGTCAAATCCATAAGAGCCAAATGAACCTTTGCTCAATTAAATACACTGTCAGCAAATTTTAGATAGATATTTTAGATTGACATAACTGAGTCAGTGCCGACTTTATGACTACATTGTACCAATCATTGTACAACACCAGAGACGTATTTGTTGTTTCCTGCTTGTTGTTCCATTCCACCTGGTGAGCTTGCTTTATGATAATATATGTAAAGCAGCTGACTCAGGGAAATCTCGGAATATGAATGGAAAATTAATTTGGTGTGACATACTGCCAGAGAGATAGTTGGTGAGGTTATATGTCAGCTGGATAAGTGGGGAGGTAGTTGGAGAGGAGTTAGTTAACAGGAGATAGTTTCAAGGGAGACGCAGGCTGCTACAGCTCTGCTAAGTAGGCCAAAAGCACAGGGGAGTGTCACATGAACCAACGCTGCTATGTTAGCCATTCTCCAGTGTCTTGTTCAGCCACAGATGGGAAGAGAGACAGAGAGAGAGAGAGAGCTGAAGGTGCGTCATGTATCCCATGCTGCTTGACGTTTGCGCATGACACCCAAAACCACACTGCTGGAAAGGGGAAGTGCACATTTCCATCGGCAGCAGCACTGACCTTTTCCTCAACCATTTTAACCAGCGCTGAAGGTCAGCGAAGGCGGGGAATTTCTCCGAGCTGAGGGCCGACGGCCAGCTCTTATCCGAGGTCACCGGGGCCACAGGAAGTTCAAATCTGATCCGCAGTGTCACGGCAGCCCGTGGCAACAAAACCCCGACCGGCCTCTCGTCATCTGTTTACTGCCTGGCATGCTCTCGCCACCGCCTCCTCCTCCTCCTCTTCTTCCCTTGAAACTCTCTCACACCCATCACCATGCAAGCCCACAAAGTGAGATACATCCCCGAGGCAACAGAAGGGATGGCGACACTGGCCCTGAAGGGAGTGATAGAGATGGTGAGGGGGGGAATGCAAAGAGGCGGGAAGGGTTAGAGAAGCAGTTGTGAGGTCAGAGAGATGAATAGAAAATAAGACAGAGTACAAGAAAAAACACAGAAACCAATTGATGCTCCCTCTGCTCATGACACGGCTGTGTTTGCTTGTGGATTTATTCCTGTCTGTTTGTACATCCGTTTCTGGGAGAGTTTCTTTGGTCTGTCATCTGTCTTTGTCCGGCACAAGGAGGAGGTTGGAGGCTCTCTCCACGGCACCAGTTTCCCCAGTGACTGGAACCAAACAGACCGGCCATACCAGTGCACTCTGTTAGGAGGAAGTGCCCGGGTTACGTGGGGATCATACAAGATCTGGGGTTTGTGCGAATTCACAAAAACAGCCCGCAGAAGGCTTTAATTTCTCAGAAAGCCTCTTGATATGGGTTTGTTTATGCTGCTGACATTGTTTTTTTTTTACATGCGCACACACTTGTTCATCCCTCGTCAACCACATCCACTTCTACACGTTGGTGAGCAATGCAACAGCTCCCCTCTTCCGCACTGTCTTTTACGTCAGAGTGACTGGCCTAGATTGTTGAAAATGGACCTGGAACACTTGCCGTTTATAGCCTTTCCTCTGCCTCTCCCTGATGTAACAGCAGAGCACGACTTTCCCAGAAAAAAAACTTCTGCCGCCCTTTCCTACACGCAGAACAATAGAAGAGAGACAGGGCTGCTGCTGTAACAGGCCGGACGAGTTCTTTCCCATCACACTGGCTATTACTGTTGTTTTTTGTTTTTTTTGCATTTTTATCCAGATGTAAAATGATATCAAGAATGCAGTTGTCTGTGGTGAGTTCTGGAAGAACAAAACATTCTGCAATGAAGCGCTTCCAGTTTAGCTCTACAGATCACCGTGACCTCTGTAACACACACTGGCACACAACAACACAGGAACCCTTGTGCCAGAGAAGCACACACACACTCGGTGTGCAGGACCACACACTTACACGCTATATGTAGCAAACGCACACAGTCACTAAATTATGAGACACACATAAATATTCTTACCAAATAATAATCATTTCATATTGCATCGATACATCAACATTGCCAATATTATTGCATGTTATTGCAAATTTCCCCACTGTAGGACAAATAATGGTTTATCTTATCTATTTACATCTATTATTTAATTATACACTCATATAATAACTTTTTTGCAGTTATTATATGAGTGTATTACTGCAGTACAGTAGTTGTTAGTAATAATGTTGTTATTGAATCATTTATCAGAGATTATTGAGGAGTGTTTTTTTTTTACCTGTCATGTTAGTGTCTCTTANCTTGAGGAACTTGAGTAGCCGAGATAATTGGATAAGAGTTATTTTGAGGAGGCAGTTGTAGGGGAGGTAAAAGTATCCCTGATTTTCTTAACACTCTGGCATAGAAAAGAAAATGGCATCGACCAAATGTTAGATTTCATTGAGTTTTACAGCTGCAATTTGCATGAATTCAGTGCTTGAGTCACGAAGACAGCAGCTCGTTACAGTGTCCGATCATAGACTGATCCAGGGCCTGCCCTCAGGACTGCACAGGAGAGCTCATAGGATCACTAAGCTCAGAGGAAGAAATATTTTACTATTATAAGTTTTTAGATTTTATTTTTTAAGCATCTATCCATTATTAATATATTAAGAGATAATGGGCAAAAAAATAAGATGAAGCAATATTATACAACAAATTACAGAACCAGCAGAGAGAGGGAGAGAGAGAGAGAGAGAGAGAGAGAGAGAGAGAGCAGAGTGCAGGTGGAGGTGGAGGTAGAGATGGTGTTATATGATATGGAAGTTAATACTGAGGAAACTGCAACCAGCTCATTGATGATTGAAAGTTGAAATTCAAGTTTCATGAACTACCAATTTGTAGTCATCAGATGTTATGTTGTATAGTAATAACAGCTTCTTTTTTGTTTCTAATAATCTGTTTTCAGTTGTATACAAGCTGACATTTGATGCACGGTTCTTTTCCCTTCGCCAATCTTCTTTGTGGCTCCTGCAAATCTTCATCTTCACTGTGTTTACGCCTCCTTTTCAGAGGTGGAGAATTTTCCTGGCAGTGACAGTGACAGTGGCAAATAGCGTGACCTCAGTAAATCCAACAGAATACATAATCAACCTCTGTTAACATGTCTCCTACTATTATTTTGAAATCCTCCCTGAAATTCATATGCAGTGAGGAGAGAGGCACTTGGGACGTGCAAACTATGACTAAGCACATGTTTGGGTCAGAAGGCATCGCGTCTGAGTCTGAAAAATAGCCACAAAAGCAATAGTAAAACTGACCTTTTAACAAAAGCCTATGTTACATTTGAAAGAAGAAATAACACATTCTTCCTCTTGTAAATTAAATGTTGAATTCACAAACTACAACATGAACTCTTGGTCAAGTCAACACGCTCACTGGTGTTAGTTTATGTTAGTAAAGTGACATTTCTGTGTAGCTGATATTACTGAGTCACTTCAGTGCTGCTGAGTCACCAAGTTAAAGTCCCCCACAGTTTTTCTTGAATTGAAGACATGACATAAAGTGGACATATTTTAGATGTTTTATAGATCATTTTATGATCCAAAATTTACTCTGCCGTATCCTCACATTGTACTTGGAAAGTTAAATCTTCAAAATCTTTAACACAATTTAAAGCTGGACTATGTATGGGGAAATGAAATGTCAACTCCATAAGAGCCAAATGAACCTTTGCTCAATTAAATACACTGTCAGCAAACTTTAGATAGATATTTTAGATTGACATAACTGAGTCAGTGCTGACTTTATGACTACATTGTACCAATCATTGAACAACACCAGAGACGTATTTGTTGTTTCCTGCTTGTTGTTCCATTCCACCTGGTGAGCTTGCTTTATGATAATATATGTAAAGCAGCTGACTCAGGGAAATCTCGGAATATGAATGGAAAATTAATTTGGTGTGACATACTGCCAGAGAGATAGTTGGTGAGGTTATATGTCAGCTGGATAAGTGGGGAGGTAGTTGGAGAGGAGTTAGTTAACAGGAGATAGTTTCAAGGGAGACGCAGGCTGCTACAGCTCTGCTAAGTAGGCCAAAAGCACAGGGGAGTGTCACATGAACCAACGCTGCTATGTTAGCCATTCTCCAGTGTCTTGTTCAGCCACAGATGGGAAGAGAGACAGAGAGAGAGAGAGAGCTGAAGGTGCGTCATGTATCCCATGCTGCTTGACGTTTGCGCATGACACCCAAAACCACACTGCTGGAAAGGGGAAGTGCACATTTCCATCGGCAGCAGCACTGACCTTTTCCTCAACCATTTTAACCAGCGCTGAAGGTCAGCGAAGGCGGGGAATTTCTCCGAGCTGAGGGCCGACGGCCAGCTCTTATCCGAGGTCACCGGGGCCACAGGAAGTTCAAATCTGATCCGCAGTGTCACGGCAGCCCGTGGCAACAAAACCCCGACCGGCCTCTCGTCATCTGTTTACTGCCTGGCATGCTCTCGCCACCGCCTCCTCCTCCTCCTCCTCCTCTTCTTCCCTTGAAACTCTCTCACACCCATCACCCTGCAAGCCCACAAAGTGAGATACATCCCCGAGGCAACAGAAGGGATGGCGACACTGGCCCTGAAGGGAGTGATAGCGATGGTGAGGGGGGGAATGCAAAGAGGCGGGAAGGGTTAGAGAAGCAGTTGTGAGGTCAGAGAGATGAATAGAAAATAAGACAGAGTACAAGAAAAAACACAGAAACCAATTGATGCTCCCTCTGCTCATGACACGGCTGTGTTTGCTTGTGGATTTATTCCTGTCTGTTTGTACATCCGTTTCTGGGAGAGTTTCTTTGGTCTGTCATCTGTCTTTGTCCGGCACAAGGAGGAGGTTGGAGGCTCTCTCCACGGCACCAGTTTCCCCAGTGACTGGAACCAAACAGACCGGCCATACCAGTGCACTCTGTTAGGAGGAAGTGCCCGGGTTACGTGGGGATCATACAAGATCTGGGGTTTGTGCGAATTCACAAAAACAGCCCGCAGAAGGCTTTAATTTCTCAGAAAGCCTCTTGATATGGGTTTGTTTATGCTGCTGACATTGTTTTTTTTTTTTTACATGCGCACACACTTGTTCATCCCTCGTCAACCACATCCACTTCTACACGTTGGTGAGCAATGCAACAGCTCCCCTCTTCCGCACTGTCTTTTACGTCAGAGTGACTGGCCTAGATTGTTGAAAATGGACCTGGAACACTTGCCGTTTATAGCCTTTCCTCTGCCTCTCCCTGATGTAACAGCAGAGCACGACTTTCCCAGAAAAAAAACTTCTGCCGCCCTTTCCTACACGCAGAACAATAGAAGAGAGACAGGGCTGCTGCTGTAACAGGCCGGACGAGTTCTTTCCCATCACACTGGCTATTACTGTTGTTTTTTTTTTTTTGCATTTTTATCCAGATGTAAAATGATATCAAGAATGCAGTTGTCTGTGGTGAGTTCTGGAAGAACAAAACATTCTGCAATGAAGCGCTTCCAGTTTAGCTCTACAGATCACCGTGACCTCTGTAACACACACTGGCACACAACAACACAGGAACCCTTGTGCCAGAGAAGCACACACACACTCGGTGTGCAGGACCACACACTTACACGCTATATGTAGCAAACGCACACAGTCACTAAATTATGAGACACACATAAATATTCTTACCAAATAATAATCATTTCATATTGCATCGATACATCAACATTGCCAATATTATTGCATGTTATTGCAAATTTCCCCACTGTAGGACAAATAATGGTTTATCTTATCTATTTACATCTATTATTTAATTATACATTCATATAATAACTTTTTTGCAGTTATTATATGAGTGTATTACTGCAGTACAGTAGTTGTTAGTAATAATGTTGTTATTGAATCATTTATCAGAGATTATTGAGGAGTGTTTTTTTTTAACCTGTCATGTTAGTGTCTCTTAAATTATTAAACTATTCCAAAAAAGGAATAGTTGGACAGTTTGGGAGGGATACCTATTATATATCTATATCTCTATATCTCTATATCTATATNTTATCAGAGATTATTGAGGAGTGTTTTTTTTTAACCTGTCATGTTAGTGTCTCTTAAATTATTAAACTATTCCAAAAAAGGAATAGTTGGACAGTTTGGGAGGGATACCTATTATATATCTATATCTCTATATCTCTATATCTATATATATATCTATATCTATATCTATATATCTATATATCTATATCTATATCTATATATATCTATATCTATATATATATCTATCTATATATATATATATATATATATATATATATATATATATATATATATGATGTCAAGCTATTGGATCAATTTTGAATAATAATAATAATAATAATGATAATAATTCTATTTGAATTCCCCTGCAGACTTTGAATTGAATTTGAATTGAAATGAATTGAGTTAGTAACCAAATTGAGGGGATGCTTATCAACATCCTGAGATAGTGGTATTATTTGCTGCAACAAAGATCTAGTTTCAGATGAGCTCTGATATATTTGAATGAGCAGAAATAAAGCCCAGAGATGCCCAAGATATGCTTCAGATAACACAGACAAGTTGATTTTTTTAAGCTCAGCAGCTCAACAGTCACACACGCAGCACTAACATATTATAACCTTAACAAGTTGCTACAGCTAATGTGTTGTCTCCTACTTACAGATCCTGCAGATACAGAACAGTATTGGCATTCATTTGGAGCTGTGTTTGTTATTCTGCCTGCTGCTGTTTCAAACATTCATTCAAACTTTAAAACCAAAACAGTGTGCTGAAAGACCCTAATGCTCCCATATTTAATATATTTGCTTTTCATTTAAATTTGTTGCAAAATATTGGCTGAACCAATATTAGTCAGCCTGTATTTCTTCTGTTTGTTTACATGCAGGAGAAGGAAATTACTCGCCTTGTTGTTGCTATCAGGCCTCTCTAATGTCGCCTGAACCGCCTCAACCAAGTCATGAGGTGTGTTTCTGTGTGTGTGTGTGTTTTAGAAGAAGGTGCTGGGAGGAGTGGGCAGGCTCACTTTGTTACTAAAGTCTTGCAGTGTCATCTTATTGATTCGATACTTGTCCTCTTACCCTTTATCTCTCTCTCTCTCTGTCTGCCCCCTCCCCACCACCTCCCATGCACCCCACTCCTTCCCCGTTCCCACGGCAACACGTGGCTATTGGTTACATAACAGTGGTGCTTGCGACGTGTGTGTGTGTGTGTGTGTGTGTGTGTGTGTGTGTGTGTGTGTGTGTCTCTGTGGCTGCCCCTGGGCTTGGGAAATCAAACAGGAAACATGCAGCTTTCAGGTCGTACTCGTCTTCAGGCTCATCGAGTGCATTATTGATAGTGTTAACACTGATTGCACTGGGGGCATGAATACGTCCTCCTGTGTGTGTGTGTGCATGTCAGTTTACCTTGCTGCAGTCTGTCTAGCTTCCACTAGGTGGGAACAGCGTGCAAGTAACAAAAAAAAACTTCCATGCATTGAATGATGTGTTAGATGAGTGATGGATGATGGGCAGGGTGTCGTCTTCAGTGCTGATTGTGCACGGCCCGCTCTTTTTCTTTTCCTTTCTACTTAACATTTTTACAGCTTCTCCTACACGGCATGAGTGTATGTGCAGCCTCTGTACGTGCACCGCTTCATTCAATAAGTGTCCTTGCTGTTGTTGGAGGTATGAATGGGGATTAGTGTATGATTAAATAGCGAGGTGAATGTGTGTGGGAGTGTCGAATGAACCACACACACACACACAGCCATGCCCTCGTATCCCTTCTAATGGCATTAGGCGGGCCTCGGCAGGGGAGGCCAAGCTGCTGTTCAATTCAATTAGAGCCATGTCAAGGAGTGATCCCACGCAGAGCGCTGCAGCCTAATTGAGCTAATTTCATATTTATGAGAGAGAAACGCAAGCAATACATAAACACTACGCTCTGCTGCTCCAGGGGGTGGGGGTTCACTGAAGACTTTAGACTTAAAATACGTGGTTCTAATGGATGTGAGACCTGTCTTTGGATATGTTAGTAAAAGTGTGTGTGCTTGCTCATGCTTTGGAAAAAGGAGGAAGAAGATTAGAGATCAGATTTTTGCTTGTGCTCCTGGAGTGTTTACTCAGGGAAGGCTGGGAGTGTATTTGCATAAGTGGATGATGCTTGTGTGTGTGTGTGTGTGTGTGTGCATGCACGTGTGTTCTTGCTACGTAGTGAGGACAAAGCTAGTTTTTAATCAACAGAGTGAGGACATTTTTGGGAAGTGAAGACATTTTGGCTGATCCTTGCAACTTCAGAGGACTGTCTGAAGGTTAGGACTGGTTTTTAAAGGTTAGGTTAGGATTAGGCTTCTCACAAGTAACTACAAGTACAAGTTTGGACTGTAACCTGACTGAACAGCAACCCATGGAGAATTACTGCCAGCATGGGTCCAGACTGCTTTTTGAGGGGTAAGACTTTGTTGTAGGGTTCAGGTTAGAATTAGGTAAAGGTTAGTGTTAGGATAAAGCACAGGGGTAGGTGTTCAGATGTAATGGTTCGGTTTAGGGTAAAGAGCTAAGGAATGCATTAGCTTGCAATGGAGTATTCCCACGGGCACAGCGATACAAATGTGTGTGTGTGTGTGTGTGTGTGCGTGTGTGTGTGCAGCACCTGCAGTAAGCAAGTTCTTTTCTGCACAGCCCTCAGGCCCGGAGGAGGAGCTGGGTGTACAGTATCGGACTGTGCAGCGGGGCAATAAAAGCCGTTATTTGAAGCTGTCTTATCTTTACGACCTGCACTGCTTCCGTTGTGTTGCCAGGTTCTGCTTACGCTACCAAACCGGCCTTGATAAATCCACAGCACGAACTGCATATCATGTCCTCAGAGCCACCATTCACTCTCAATACTGCCTGAGATTCCTCTTTGCTTTTGAATTGTTCCTTATAGTAATGTGTGGAGCCGTTTAGGGGTCACCTGTAATTAGGGTTGATTAGTAGCCCTCAGTCCCCCTTTCCCACCCTGGTCATAATTATATGTGTGGTTATAATTTAATTCAATAAATTTCTTTAAAAAATCTTACAATCTAAGTATAATATAAAAAAAAATTATTAAAGGAAAATAAAAGGCCCCTATCTTTTCTTTTTATATTGCACATTAATGATCCATATAACCACAATATTGCAATTAATCAACGTACAAGTATAATTGCCTCACAACCTGAGGCTTTTGGAGCCATTGAGGGTCTGAGGTCCAAAAGCCTTGGCTGCATTAATAAGCAAAGTTGAAGCTTGGATTCTGGATTTTTTTTTGCTCAGACTTTTACTATACAACAGTATATTTCACTTCAGTTCTTTCATGTTGTTTGATTTCATTAGCACCATTTTTCAAAAAAGGTGAAAAGAAGTATTTAAATTTTTTTTTGACCAACTACCTGAAAAACTATTTTTTTATTTAGTGTTGATCAGTAAAATATTTGCAAGGTAACACACTAAACTATGATGGTGACATTGGTAAACATTATAGCGGCACATCAGCGTGTTAGCATTGTCTTTGTAAGCATATTTGCATGTTGATGTGAGTATTCTAATAAAATCACCACTGTGCTGCTAATCTTGGCTTGATTACAGCCTGTCTAATTTAATCATGCTCGTGATGATTTCCCCTTTGGTCCTGTTGTCAGTGATCCAGCTGCATTTTAAAATCGCAGCCATTAATTTGGTACAATGTTATCATACCAACCTATGGCTTTTTCACATATCACTTGGGCCATGCTGTTACCATCTTGAGTCTGTATCCTATAATTAGCCGCATGAAAGAGCAGTCACAATAAAGGATATGAGTCAGGAAATAAAATAGATGACAATGCAAAGCTGTATTATGCAAAACAGTAGATTTTATATATTCTATTAGTGGTAAAAGCCATAAACCTAGAGGCCTGTGAATTAGCTTTTTTGTACTGTTCATTGCATGATATTTGATTATTCATTGCTAGTGAATTTCCCCACTGAGAGACTAAAGGAATATCTTATCTCACGATTAAGATTTGAGCATGAAACTCTAGAAAGTAGAAATGACACATTCTTCCGCTTACAAAGGAAAATTTGCATTCACACACGATAAGACGCACCCTTCCTCAACTCATTACACTGCTGCTACAGTCTCACGTAATCTGGTATGACTAGTAGCTCTCAGACTTAGAAAGTAGATGGCACTGTGATATATCTGAGTCACTCACCTAACTTCATTTTATTCCTTCTTCTCGAGTTTTCTTACTCATAACCACGATCTTTCCTATGTCTCAACAAAGTTATTTTAGAGTTATTTTAGTTGCCTAAACTTCGACTATGAGGAGTTCTGAGGAGGGTCTGATGGCTCATTCTAGAACTGTTAAAAACTTATTTTGTTGGACCTGTTGATCAAGAGAGTTTGCTTCTAATTGTATTACCAATCTGTTTAAATCTAAAAAAAAAAAAGGATATACCATGTAAAATGATCCACAATACATCTCAGACTTGTGTGCAGGATGAATTACATGTTCATGACTTTCAGAGTTTCTGAAAGTGGAACATGCAAAAATGGTTCATATGTCAACACTTTTTTTTAAAACTTGGCGACATTTTGTGTGTCCCAGGCAACATGTGATAGAGCGCTATTTATTTTTTGTATCACTTCCTCATTGCGGAGACAGAAAGGTGGCAGTGACCGTGAGCTGCAGTAATCTGTTGCCAGGACCATTTAACCTGAGTCATGGTGACACAGAGTCGGGATGGCACGAGGAGAGTAGAAACTCAAGAAACACAATGACTGAAAATGGAGCAAAACTGAAATTGGCATATCCACGCATACCGAGAAGCCATTAGTCAAAGTGGAAGCGGTGGAAAGTTGCGACGTGTTAATCCCTATCTTCCTGATCTGGCCACACCACTGGCTCTCTGATTTGGCCTTCAGTCCCCCTGGCAGCCTGTGATTGGCCCGGGTCCACAGGTTTTGTTGGTGACTCATTCCACTCAGAGAAGCAAAAGCACTACCTCTTATGGCGTGTTTCCATAGCAACCCCAACAGGGCGGGGAGGTGGGGTAGGGGGTGGCGGGCAGGCGCCAGTGAAGCACATTGGAGCCATTACCTAATAAACTGGGTTTTATTGTCTCTCTGTCTGTTTTCTCCTGTGCAAAATGTAAACATGCCTCAAAGTAAGAGAGAGGGAAAAGAGAGAGAAGAGCGGGTAAAGGACATCGAGGCATGTTTTGGAGGGAGGGGGAGCTCATAATGGCGTTCCCTTCCTTTTTACACGTGTTGCATTCACTGTCCTTGAGTGTTATGAGTTGTTCTGTCCTTGACCCCGCGGCCCACATACACAGACATGCTCAATAAGAGTAAAGCGTTCATGGCAAATAAAACCTGCCAAGAACTAATCAACAGCGAAAATTCTTTAAAAATACAACAAAGATTTGTCGGCCAGGTTATTTTGAAAACCGTCTGGCTGATTTTTTGGCCACTTGGGGGCAGTGGAAACACAACAGTGACATATCATGACCTTTAAAGTTGATATACTGAATTTCCTCATTATGGAAAATTCGCACTAAGTTTGTTTGCAGTTTGGTGCTGGACAGGTGGGATACAGTGGGTTATCCAAGTGTATTAGCTGAAAACAATTGTATGACGCAGCTGGAAATGTGGTCGCTGACACAGCTGACTAGATTAAAGAAAAAAAATGCTGCGTAGAGCTGTGGAGGTGGTCTTCACTACGAGCAGTGCTTTTTACATTACACATCTGACATTTGACCCATTCTTACTGTTAAGAATATTGATTAGCGCAGCTTTAAAATTAACTTCTTTGATTTGCTATTTGCGAAGAACTGCTTGTTTGTTTTATTATTATTTTTCCCTCAAAAGAAAGCAGATTAAGATTAATTGCATTTGTAACTGCAATTTCAGTTGTTGGACTTGATGTGTTTGAACAATGTGTTTGGCAATAGTTGGTCTCAGTCCAAAAATCTTTAATATTTGAAGTAATATATCCTGGAGAAGACTTTCATTTCTGCCTGCAAGTGTCAGGTGATTGACAGGAAGTAGAGCGTAACGCGGTGCAGCGCTGATAGGAAAACACCCAACCGAGGTACAATGAAATAATGAGAAAGCAGAAATTTGACTGATGGACCATCTCGCTCCGTTGATTTTCACGTCTGTTGGAAATTGTTTTTGCTGACATGATCTGCTGAGCCTCTAATTTATGTTATTTTCTCATTTGGGAGAATCTGAGCCTGCCTTGATGGCTGAGCGATTACAGAGGCAGTCTTGGGATCAAGGTTATAGATCCAGACTGCCTTCCTTCTCTCTGGTTTGAACAGTTTTGCTTCACAGTCAACAGGGAACAAAAACCTACATTTTATTTTTAAGCATGTGTATGTGTTTTATATTAAAGCTACTAGTTTTATGTCATTGTAGCATTTAAAAAAAACTGATGTAATATGTTTTGTAGAAAAATTAGTAAATTGATGCACTGTATGTCTAGTTGCTTTCAGCTCATTCGTCTTAGTACATTGCTGTCTGTCACACTTTTTTTTCCTACCACTCGGGTGTGCTAAAGTTGTGCATTTTGAAATACTACTCATAGCAGCATTACTCGAGTGATTCTACACATGAGGTTCACTTTGCTCTTTATTCAGCATGTGAAAACAGTTCTGCAGTATAGTCTGTGACTCTGGAAGGAGCTTTTAGAAGTGGGAGGAGTGGGCAGCCTCAAGTTAAAAAAATTTTTTTAAATGGGTTATGTCTATCGATAAAAAGGAAGCCTGGGTTACAAGCTGGAGATTTGAAAGAAGCAGCCATGTAGGAGGAAGTGAATGCCATAGGACCATTGTATGATAACCTGAGCCTCACTATGGACTACAATTTATGACAGTTCTTTTTTCAGTTTTTTCCTTGTGAGCTCCAATTTCAAGGAAATACAGTACAGAATCAATGGAGTACCCCTTTAAGTTAATGGTACATGAAATAGACGTCTAAATTGAATCCTTTAAAGACAAAATACTGCTTCTGCACCTCCATCTGCTGATGATTTGTTTGTCAGTAGCTCTTGTTGTGATCTATTGTTTCGCACTCTGCTTGTGTCAGTTTTGTTTCAATTTCATAAGACAAAATGTATTTAATGATAATTTTCATTTTGTGCCGCACGTTTTTTTAAATGGGCAAACAAAATGAGATTTATAGCACAGGTTGCACTTGGTGTTAAGAGCCTACATAATGCCCACTTAGGTCTTCTCCTTATGACAAATGAATGAGTTGTTAAAAGTTAAATACACCGTCAAGGCCACACAAGAACTGCACGTCTTGCTGCGGCACAGAATCAACACTCACAAAGTTCAGCTCAAAACCAAAAATACAGTACGTAGTGTATATATAAGTACAGTGTGTCGTGAGCCTTCGACTGAATCATAAAGCTGAGTGAAGCATCAGGAGCGTCAAGGCAACAGCTTCTGTGCATTAGTCCAAGGGGAAGGCTTTATGCGTTGATGTACTTGTGTGGGAGTTCTTGCTTTGACTGTTTGTCCTAACCTGCTTGGAGTCACAGAGTTATTTCATGAAAACACAAGGTATGTAAAAAGCAATCTTTTTTTTTCCAACTTCCAACTTTATATAAGGTTTGTTGATGCCTGATGTGCACAAGTCGTGTGGATGCGATGGCCTTGTGAACCTGTTCCTGTCAGAGTAGAACACGAAACTTTATCCGACTCGCTGCCTGTCCAACTGATCCACTCCCACCCTGCTCCCAGCCCAGGCTTGATCTTTCGTTGGCCTCGCTATTGTTCTGCATGTGTCATCAAGAGAAGCTATCAGATAATCTGTCTTGCCCTGTTTTCCCCTCATGATGTTTCTTTCAGTTTCAGGATTACCAAAGAATGACCACTGTGGATAAGAGGCTTACTCATTTGACACGATCACAAGCAGATTTTCTTCTTGAACAATTTTCTGCTTATGAATAATCAGTTGCTGTATAAGCTGTCATGAAAAGCGCTGACTCATGTGTGGATGTCACTGTTCACCAAAGGAAATGCAATAAACATGGCAACCCTCCACAAAGTAGGTGCAGTTCAAGCATGTGGTGGTATTAGCTGTTGTCCTGGTCACGTTCCCCGACTCCCTCCTGTGAAAAAAAGGTAGCTGCATTGATGTGTCCAATCTGGGCAAGGCCTTCCATGGAAGACACTCAAGTGGCTTTATCACCAAATTTATTCAAAGGAAACTTCTGTTTGAAATTCTTAGGAAACCCACGGCATGTTTGTGAAGGTTCCTTCCTGGTTGTCAGAGAGATTGGATTTCACCTTCAATTAAGTGAGAAGATTTAATGTAACCATGCTCTGCAATTTCGCAGACATAAGTCAAATTCTAGGACATAATGCATGGACGTAGTTTCCACTGGGGACAGGACTCGCCTCACTTCAAACTCCTATTGTTATTTCTCTGTTTTTTTCTGCATTCTTATTTTAAATTTGTCCTTTTTGTGTCCAGCTGCATAATAAACATTGGAATCCACTTAAACCAATATTTAGAACAATGATATTTCAGAGAAGAATTAACTTAATTCCATTGAATTGTCTGATTAGTGGATTCTCTTACAGGGGCGAAGTAAAATGAATTAAACTTTCAAACCATAAAGTTTAACATTGCTGAACTTTGACGTAACTTGCCCCATTGACCAATATAAAATTGTAGTGAGCATGATGACTGAATAAATATTGACTGACATTTGAGTGAACAGAGATCCGGAGAACTTCCTGTTCACTTAGGTGTAACTCTGCTGGGGTGGTGTTACAAAAACTTTCCAACTTGCAGATCTTAACTGTTTAGTAACCATTGCTAAGTAGAGTTAGGACCTGATTCAGGTCTGAACAGTTCCTCAGTCAATGTTCCCATCCTAACTCGAGCCAGGAAAAGTGTATTACACAAGCCTCCTAACTTTCCGAACTCTGAGATAAGCACTCCTAATTTTAGGGTAACTGTTAAGCTGTCCTAACTTTCACTTTTCCTCCAGGTAGTGTTAACTAACCTGTTTATTCTGTACTACTTTTACATGACAAACAAAATGTCATCAGGCAGAATTTATTCTCTAAGAGTCTTATGGCAGAACCTAACAAGAGAGCTGCCTCCTTCCTATCACTTGTTGTATTTTCTTTTTGATGGCATCAAGAATTCCACGTGTTCCTTCATATTCATTCAGTTTTAAATGCTTCTGAGCTCGAAATGTGATTCTAAGAGCTTCTGGGAGGAAAGGCAGCTTCAGTTCCTGCAAAGGTCAATTCCAGTCTAAATCATTACTTAACCCTCAGTGACCCCCCGACTGAACAGGCACTGTTCATAGACAACGACTGAAAGGAAATAGAAATCAACAATTTTTTGTCTTAACTTTTCAAGTTTTTAGAGCTAGAAATGTGTTTCTAAGAGTTGTTGGGAAAAATAACAACATCAGTTTCTGGAGTAGTAATAGGGGTGGACAAAATAATAGAAACACCTGACTACCATAGCAAATTACTTTATGTATCTATGAAATGAAATGTGATTTTAAGTATAGTTAGTATAATAGAAATGTACTTGCCATTTCTAATTTGTTTGTTAAGACTAAGACACGAAACACCATTCAATTAGTTTCTGATTTTTTTTTCTTTGGTTCCTCATAATGATGATTCATTGACTTTGGAATTAGTAAGTGCTGATTCAGGTTTGCAGATTTATTGAGTGCATTTTTTTTTTCTAAAGTGGCATATCTCATGACACATGAAAACACATCGACCAGGGAGTTCACATTTTGAAAATTACAGTTGGAAAGGTGACAGTTGTAAACTGGCCAAATGGGGAGCTCTTTGCAATGTGCCAATTAGCTGAGTAGAGTAATCTGTCTTTATTTGTGCACTTTATTTTGAAATTTTTAATCTTTTCAATTGAGTAAAAGTAGTTTGATGGAGCAACAAGCCTTTGTTTTAATATTATATAATGATTTTGATGTGAAAGTGTCTCTCATTGTAGTCAGCTAGAAACCTGTCCTCGGAACATTTCTAACGGTCGAATGAGCTCAGGTTCACCTCAGCAAGCTGGTAATTACTGGTTTAACCACACTAAGAGAGTAGACATCTGGCTCTCTGCTTGCTTCATTATCAACCCTCTCTCTGTTTCTGTCTCCCTTTTAATGGGTCATCAATAAGCCTTTATTGTTCGTGTGTCCTCGTTTAATATGTGAGAGAGCTCTGGTTTGATTCAATGACAACATGCACTCGCTGGCATGGTGTCCACAGGTTTGTGCAAAACCTGATGACCCATGTTATCCCAGCATGATTTGACAATGTTCCACACAGCGTCTTGTGATGTCACAGAAAGTTCGGCTTTCTCAGTCTTCATTAACGTTAAGTGCGGTGAAGGTGAGACACCTCAAACCCAGAGACGTGAGACTTGAAAATTTCCACCACCATGTTTCAATGTAGCTTTTAGCATCTTTATCTCCTCCTTTACATTACCCAAGTATTGCACTTAGGCATCAATTTGAGGTACTTGTACTTGAGTGTTTTCTTCTTATACAGCTTTATACTTCTAATAAAGTACAATTCTTCAATTCCCCATGTTGTACTTTTTACTCCACTACATTTAGTTGATAACTTTAGTTACTAGTTACTTTACAAATTCAGTTGTACAAGTACAAGCCTACAAGTATTATTGGATTAATCGATTGGTCGATTGACAGAAAATTAATTGCCAACTACTTTGACAATTTTCCATGCAAAAACAATTCATGGTTCCTATTCTCATTTCTCACTCTTTTCTGAACTTTGACTTAACTTCGGGGAAAATAATGAGCAAATTAATCAATACTTGCAGTCCCATACAAAATACTTCAAACTGAGCTCCACCTCAACATTTTTCAGCATTGAGTACTTACTACTACGTACTTACTGTAATACTTTATTACACTTTCCTGATTATACTCGCATGCTTTTACTTAAGAAATATTTTTAATGGAGGGCTTTTACTTGTAGTATTATCACAGTATGAAATAAGTACTTTAACTTAAGGGATCTGAATGCTACATTAGTGCCACAGTGAGGAGGCAGAAGTTAAACGTCATCACTCACAAGCAAGGGAAAGAAGGGCAAGGATCTAAGCTGTCATGCCTTGGCAAAAATAGTGGCGAGAAAGAGGTTGAATTGGAAACGCACATTCTTTCAATTTAAACTAATTGGAGTGCAGAAAAGAGTGAGGTCTGGCAGAAGTGATTGGAATCAGGGAGAGAGGGTGTGGTGATTTATTAAATTCTCTTTGTACATAGGAAGCTGATCAAGAGCCACCAAAATGGAGTCCAGTTCGAGGTGTGTGTCAAGAACTGAGAAACCTCAGACCATTTCCTGTCAACTCATCTCCTTTTTTTTTTTTTTTACATCTCACTTTCTGTCGGTGTAAACGACGTGACAAACCAGGCCTTCCACCAGTCATAAAGCGATTGTGATATGGCCTCTGCTTTGACGTGGACTGTTAGGTCGGTTATGACGCTGAGCACACCCCGAGCGACCGTTGATGCAGCATATATGGTAACAGCGCTCTCTGCTCCAGGCTTCAGGCTGTACACCTGGTGTTCTCCCTCCAAACGTGTGGGCAGCATGAAGTATGACAACACCACAAACATAATGTAAACAGGGTGAAATGTACAAAAAAGTAACCCCCGCTTCTGATGGTTATGGTATTGCAACATCTTTTCTATTTGTTTAAGTCATTTTATAAACTGTAAAGGCCATTCTCGCCATTTTAGTCTGTTTAATTTGAAACCCTAGTGTGTGTTTACTTGGTTGTTCACATTCAAGTGTAAGTTTGCTCCATACAGATACACATTTAGAGGCCTATGCCAGCAGTTTGGCACACTTCAACTATAAATTGCTATTATTTCACTTTACTGCTGAGCTTTTGGTTTTCAACCTGCTATTCACTGCTGTTCTTTGGAGAGATTTGAAACTGGCTTGACATGCTGCAGGTACATTACATTAGTAAATCATTTTCCTATTTAATATACAGCATTTTCATACAATTGAATATTTCTAGCAAGATTAATGTGTTTTTTTTATTTTGTACAAGCTTAGGGCAAAAAAAGGAAATGAGCACCCCCAGGAGATTTAAGCTGTCAGAAAACTTTCACCAAAGTCTCAGACCTAATTTGGCTCATTAGGGCAGTGGCCTGGCCATGATCATCATTAGGAAAGTCCAAGTGATGCAGATTGCAAGGCTTTATAAATCTGACTCCTCAAACATTGTCCCAACAAGTTGCCATCTGTGGGCTCCTCTCAGCAGCTGTCTAGTGCTCTGAAAATTAAAATAACTGATGCCCACAAACCAGGAGAAGACTGAACCATGAACTGCAACGTCAAGTCTTTCTAGAGACCATTGTTGTGCATCTCTCTGTCCTCAGTGTCTGTGTGTCTGTCAGAGAAGTGGAGCAGCCACATAAACACACCACATGGTTCATTCTTATCTGCCTTGTCATCTGCCATCCCTTTCTCTTTTTCTGAGCTCGAGCTCAGGCCGCTCTGTGACCTGCTCTTTTGCGTCTTGCTGTAATGATGCCAGATTGCACCATCCTCCTGCAGGAGCAACAAGTTGGGTAATATGATTGACAGCTCAGTGAAACTCCACCCCCCCGGTGCTTATTGATTCTCCTGGGCCCAAAAGCCAGCATGAGCCAGATCAGATCTGCCACTGTGACGGCTTGTGTTCTCTGTAGCGTGGTTTTTGGAGGATGCTCTTAGTTGTTTATAGAAGAAACTATGAGTGTGTTTGGGACTTTCCCCAATCTCAAGTTCAGATAGTGTTTTGACAAGGTTGACTGATCTTTCTTGTCATTTTACAAATGTGATTTCACTTTGTAATTAAGACTTTTTTTTTTTTTAATCGGTGGAGTTTGAAGCCAATCACACTGAACATTGCAGGTAATTAAATTTTAATCTTCATTTTCTTCATCTATATGCTCAATGATAAATCTATATGTATGTGTGTGTGTAATACATGCAATGGTAAGGCCTTGGCCTCAGGTCCATCATCTCCCTCAGCCTCGTTGCTATGATTCATCCAGCCAACCAGGTGAACACCACACTTCTAAGGAACACTGCACACGCGCATATATACATATACATATACATATACATATACATAACCACACTGGGTTACTTAGAACTCTTTGTGTGTGTGTGTGTGTGTTTGTGGTCTGTAAGTGGGACTGCGTTCTGTGAGTCATGTTCCTCTTTTCATTCATGATCGCACGAGGCAGAGCGAGCGCAGCTGCCTTGTCAAAAGCAGCAAGGAGAGGAGAATAAGAAAGAGGAGAAGATCGGGAGAAAACAGGGAGAACGCCACAACAAGCCGACGGAGTGTTTATTCCCAGTGCTTTCTCCCCGTCTGCGGCCTGCTGGGTAAAAACACAGCCGTGAGTACACACAGGTCATTTTGTCGGCCTGGTGGCTGTTTTTCAGCCTGTTATTTAAAGATCAAAGTGTCTCGTCTCCTGCTGGAGTGTGTTTTTCTGGCCCTCTCAGGCTGCTGGGACTGGGGGAGATGGGAGCAGGGCTTCCAGGTCAAAGTGCACATGTGTGTTTGGAAGATGCATCCTCGTACATCGGTTTGCTGGTTTTGCATGTTTTGCGCTCTTTACATGTCTACGGATCTCAATATCATAATCACATTGACATTCAAAGGTGCAGCATGTTGCATTTTAATCGAGCCCTTCCATTTATCGGCAACGTCGTCCTGCAGAGGACCGTGTATATTTCATAATCCGGTAATGCTATTACACTTTTTACTTTACTTTAATATGAAGGAAAATGCAATATGGAGAGAATTTCATCTGCGGAAGTTGAAAGTAACTACCATTAAGTAAGTTCAGTATTGTCATTAGTGCCATTGAGTAGCTTTCTTGTACTTTTCTGGGGAAGGTTTCGCAAACATTTCAACCTTTGCATGATTCTTGGAGCTTCCAAAGAGCGGATATGGTTAGCTGAGATTCAGTTGTGCTGCAGCGCCCCCTGGATTATTTAAAAAGCAAGAGGATCAAAATACAGAGAGCAGCCAACGAAAGGCCAAGAATCCAAAACAGAATTATAACAAGGCTGACTATTGGACTTCAGGAATCAGATACTTTAGAAATATTTCAGCTGTTGTACTCAATCTGAAGAAACGTTCATTTCAGTTTCAGTTCAGGGATTTGAATTTTCCCTTGAAAGGTGAGAAGGTAGGAAGCTTCCTGCTAAAGAACAAAGCAGTTCTCACTTTGCAGAGTTCCACAACACAGAGTTATTTCTGAAGTAGTATTTCAGTACAGTACTTTAACCTGAGTCATTTTTAATCCAACTCTTTCTACCTCCTTCAGAATGGAAGAAGTATTAATTGTTTCTGGTCAACTTCTATCAGTTATCATTGACTGCAGCCCAGCTAACAATGGTGATTAAGTGAAAATAATAATAAATCATACTTTCTCAGCAGAGACAAGCTAATGAGATTGAAAGAAGAAGAAAGAGACTCTGTAACTGTAAATATATGACATGCAAATAACTGCAAAACCTTAAAACCTTAACTGCTATTTCATTTGCTTTTGTGGAGCAAGAAAAAACTGTGTTGCAAGAACAAAATATGTTGCAACACTCATTTCATCTTACACCCAACAGGGTATTTTTGAAGACTGTGTATTGCCCCCAACAAAGTTCTACGAAATTGCTTTCTCTTGTCATTAAAGTTGTGATTTGGGCCATTTTTAGGGTCTGATTTCTCAGAACCAGGACCAACAACTAGAACGCTTGTCAGTTGTTACATGGATTTCAGGATGGCATACTTTTGTGTTCTTAGCGAGCGTAGAGGGAGTGCGTGACATAGAAATGCAAATACATTGTACAAATCTACCACTGGTACATTTGCAAATGAAGGGACTGTGCATGGAGTCCTGAATCTAAGGGGGAGTTATTGCCGTGATTTTGACAGGTTCTGGTCTTCTTTCTTTTGAACTGCTCTTCCCTTGTATTTTAGCACGTAACAGTGGGAGGAACATTCACATGCAGTCACACAGCCATAAGAGAACTACTCTAATGAGTGTCAGAGTTCATCTGTTGTGTTATGACTCAACTGTTGCAGTGTGGTAACAGATCAATATCAACTGCCTACTCTGGGGTTTTCACCTGGGAGTTGTAATGTCTTAATTCGAGACTGCACACGCGGCCCCATATTCATTCATTCGAACTTTCACAAGCATCTTCTACCAGTGGAATACGCATGAAAACGCACCCACACAGCCAAGGCACTCGTGTCATTATGAAAAAGGAAGAGCATATAGAAATGAGACATGGAGGACAGAGAGGGACTGTATGACTGTAAGTCAACTGACCACAATATCGCAGTATGGCGTGACTGTTTAATGGGAACCGGCTTCATCTTTCTCTGTATCGCTATTCTTAATTTAGTCGAGAAAATCCCCTTATGTTGGGACTTTTATTATTCTCATTCAAATATTACTCATTAGACTTTGATTTAAGAAGAGAAAATGAGATTTAAATGTAGTATAGTGTATTACAAGTACCAATCTGTTATTTATCTAGTACTCTATTACTTTTTTAAAAATTTATATAAACATTTTTCATGGCTTCCACAGAATTTTTTTCTTTAACAAATAACAAGCAAACTAGTCCGCTCATACATGTCAGTACAGTCCTCTACAGCTAAAAGTTTCTAATCTGTTGCACCACACCCACAAGTGATGTTATGGTGAACTGACAGAGTGCACTTTCACATCACTGCAGCGACCACTGGAGGTCAACAAAAACAAGATTTTCAGCTCCTCTTAAGTTGCTCTTCCCCGTAGAAATAAAACATCATGTAGCTATTTATTTGTCAGGAAACACTGTAAACTCCACAGGGTATAAATGTAGTCAACATTTCTGACCACGAGCTGAATTTTTTCCTACCACTTTTATACACACATTTTCCATACTATGAACCCTATATTTGTACATCGCTCTCTTTTACAGCGTACCACTGCAGCCGTCTTTGTATATGTAACACTCGTGTATATTATGTTTGGCCTCCTCTTCATTCCATCCAGGTTTGTTTTTGCGTTTGTGAAACTGGAACATAAGATATAAGCAGCATAGAGGCCTTCTCCTCAAAACATTGCTGTAAAGCACCAGTAATGTTCAAAACCTCCACTGGGTAACTTTAAAGACCCAGTGGTTCTCTACAGCTACATACTTGCTAAGCCTGCACTGAGTTATCCAATCAACCTAAATTATCTGATCAAATTTCTCGTCCTATTTCAGAACCTAAGGATGCTGCCATTTCACTGCACCTTAAAGCTTGTTTAGTTTGTTTATAACACACATCAGAAGTGAAATCAGCTATGGAAAATGTAACAACTCGTGTTTTGACTTTAACATGTTTTCCATTCACTTGAATACACTTGAAGCATTGCTGAAGTCTTCGCCTAGTGGCCAACAGAGGAACTGCATCTGAAGTACATGCAGTACCTCAGAAGAAAGAGTAAAAGATTTGCATTCTGAGGAAATGCCGTAAGCCCATAATGGAAATAGAAGTTGATGACGCAGGTTTAGGGAAAGTGGGTACATCCAGAAAGCAAATAAAAACAAATAATAAAACATACCTAACATTATAAATGGAGAATAACATAAAACAGATGAATTGCTGAGGGAGGATTGTTTTTGGTTTGACTGTGTGTATCACATATCAAGCCTCTCTAATTCTCTCGCCAAAACAAATAAACTCAAAGGTGAAAAGGCAGGGACACCAAGAAGATGCCAGTGTGTGTGTGTGTTTCATAGAGGGGAAAGAGACCAGCTTGTGTGCGCGTGTGTGTACGTGTGTGTGTGTGTCAGGCAGTCAGAGGTTCGGGCAGCTGCCAGGAAGCACATTCTTTGGCAGCGAGCATTGCTGCTGTCAGACGCCGCTCAGGAACACGATGTACGGCACTCTGGATGCAGCGAAACCAGCGCCCTGAGATTAAACCACACACACACACACACAAAGATGCAAGCGCATACACACACATGCTGCTGAGGTGGTTGGCAGAAAAGGAGCTTTGTCATAGTGCTGCGGTTACATCATTAAGGAAACTGTGGTGCCTTATTTGGCTGTGGTGGTGATTGACGTTTCCCTGCAGCCAGTAGGATGCTGACTTTGCCCTCCCGGCTGCGGTCATGTTAACACTGCAGTTGCTACATTGCATTAATGCGTTAGAGCCACTTGAGCTGTGACAGTTCCCTCGGCCAATGAGATGCTCCCTCTCTCCTGGCCGTGCTCCTCGTCTGTCAAACATGAAAGAGTCCAAGGGCAAAGGGAACAATGCAACCACTGTGTCACGCTGCGTTCAGGGGCTGCGTGCTCTCTGGCCTGGCTTCCCTTCGCTGTCTGTCACTGTGCAGGCTCGTCCACTCAGAGTGGGGTAAGCAGCAGCCGTCAGTGGGCAGAGACAGGTGACTTCACCTTGATGTTAAAATCCAACCTGTCTAAACTCCACTATGATTTCCATGGTTGGACACTGAGGCCCGAATGAAGCTTCTGAGACTTTAAAAGTTGAACTTTTGTTGACATCCACGTCTTCTATAAAAATAAGCTGCTTTTTTGCAGTTATTGCCTTAAGGGAAAATCCACACTAAAACTGAATTAGCATTTTGCTGTTTTTGATTTTGATATCTATAACTTGGAACAAGGAGTCGTAATTAGTTAATGCCTCTAAAGCAGTTCATATTTTTCTCTAGTTGTAGAACATTGCGACATCTGTGATTGGTATTATAAGGTGGATTTACCCTTTAATCACCACTTCCAATAATATGTTTCCATTATTTTACATTTGGACCAAAGTCAGCGACAGCACAGTGTTGCTTGTGGATACAGTCACATTTCCAGCTGGTCAGAGCTTTGGTAGATTCGTTCTTCCTGGTGTGTGAATACACACACACACACACACACACACCATTTCCATTATACAGAAGCTGAAACATTACTTGCTGCAATTCTTCTAAGTCCTGCTGCTTAGATTGCTCTGCTGAGAGGAACTGCATACCAAACACTCCTCGGGCCTTTGAGGTCTTTCCACAAATTACTCAGCAGGTCACCATTAAGTTGACATATGGCCATAAAAAGGCTGGCAGCCCACGTTTAGGAGATATATTAGTATGCTGTGATGGTACCAGGAGCGTTGTGAGTTGAAGGTTTCTGGTTCAAATTCTAATCAAGCCAAGGCAGTGAAAGGTAATTGAAAGTGCTTGTTAGCAAAGTACTTAAAGCTGCGTGAGGCAGATTTTCACATTAGTAGCCTTTAGTTAGTGAGAGGTTACAGCACATTGTATTTATTCTGAAAATGAAGAAATATTTACCGAAAGCTAAGCAGGGCGCTGCAGATGAGGAGTGCCTTATAGATCATATTCATATTATTGTCCAAAAGGGGGCGATGTGTCTGCAGCTGAGAGCTGAAGTTAAACATAATTTAATTCATCACCAGGCTGTCACGTAATACAACCAGATGCTGTATTACATTAATGTGTGCTGGGAGTGGGATAGATATATGGAGCAGCTTGATAGTGATGTGCCTGCCTGCACACACACACACACACACACACACACAAACGCTAATTAAGGCCATTATAAGTGCATGAACCAGGCTGCGTCAGTGTCGTGCACTCTGGGCACATTGTGCAGCACGAGGAAGGGACGGGAGCATTAGGCAGGTTTGACAAAGCAGCTGTTGAGCCAAAGGGGACAGAGATGAAAAGAAGCCAGAAAAGATGAGCTGGACGTGTCGGCTGTGCCAAATCCGAGAATACATAAAGACGTTATCCTGTGCTAATGTGCTGGACCTGTCCTTCTGATTAGCTTTGTGCCTCTGCTGCTGCTCCTCAGTCAGATAAATCACAGGGATCAGTGTCTGCAGGACCGAGGCACGTCCATCAGTTCATCACTGATCCCAGACCAGATGTCTCTGGCTACCTGTCTGTGAGCATGCAGAATTCTCCTGACTCATATCGCATAAAGGCAATTTGAGAGAGTCTGCTATTAAGATGTGTTTTATTTTAAGAATAGTGTTCCACAGCCTCACACCTCCATACTTCTGGGGGCGCTCCACTGGTGTTACATGCAGCCATACTGTCTAGAGAGGCTTCATCAATTCTGAGAAAATAGCTTGAGTCTGAACTCAGAGATGACAAATGTATGACAGAATACATTACAACATGGGGCACAAAGTTTGAAAGTGTTTTTTTTTTTTTTTTTAATGTAAACTTGAACTTGATTTCCAGGGAGGGGGGGTCTAACAGAATATTCTTTTTGAGTTGAATTATGGGAAATGTAGTCTATAATGTCTCCAGAGCATACACCATACTAGGCACTCAAAACAAGAATATGCTGATCTCTGCTGCTTTAATGAGGCAGAGATCAGCTCTTGGGCCCGAGGGTCCCCCAATCGGGGAACCCTTGTGCGTAAGAGAAAGAAATAGTGTGAAACAATGCACTTATCATGAGAGAAAATAGTAATGCTGCACATCAAATTAAACAGCAGAACCTGGCTACAAGAATATATAAGCCATTTTTACATGCACCAAACACAGCTCAAATGCCAGCTCAATGAATTATCAAACATAGAAATTAATATAGCGCCACCATGTCAACCCACTCGCCATATTTCTGACTATAGCGCTGTGGTACTTTATGCAAAACGGACAAACAACCCCTCAAGCGAAAGCAGACAGTCCATAGATTCAAACCATATCCATCAAAGCTCTTTAAAACCAAAGCAACAGCCACAAACAACAGCAAAAACCGAAATCGCTTTGTCAAACTATAGTCGTAAAATTTCTCTTACCTTAGCTGTTTCGCCATGAAAAGTTTGTTTATCGGTAAATCCACATCAGAAACATTTAGCACTACTTCCTGGGCCATAATGCAAACAACCCTGATGTCTCTGGGGGGCTTTGTTTACCTACGGGGGGGTCACGGGATTGGCCGGGGCGCAAGGCAAGATGGCGCATGGGTTGCGTTTTGGGGCTTCTAATTGGCTAACAGTGCTGTCAATCTCACTTTGATGGCTGTTCTTATATTCTATTGGCTCTAACGCTTCAAAGGAGGTGTCGATCACTGGAATCAACAAATCCATGACGGAGATACAGCCTCGCTATCCACATACAGCTCCAAGCTAGTTTTATCGGTTTTACGCACAATGCGCATGCGCAGAGTACGCACAGCGGGGCCTTTGTTTTGAATAATACGAAGCTTTATTGTGAGCCACTTTGTTGCTAGAATAACGGGAAATAAGTAAATTCACGTAGCACAGTGAATTTGACACATGACACTAACCATGATGTAACAAACTGTGCCAGGATGTGACCTCGCCTGCACTGTCTGCACTAAAACCTCTCTAGTTTTGTTCCCAGCACTGCCTTTACTGATCATATATTTCATATTCTCATGCACATCTATAAATAAGCAAAGTGTAAATTTTAATTTTGAAAATACTTTTTCTTAGCCTGAGGTTGCTGAATGTAAATACACTTCATACACTTCTGTTTATAGCATTTGTTACTTTTTCAACTTCAGACTGTCCCCTTGCTGCTGGTCTATGTAAATTTGGGATGTGGCATGAATAAAGGTAAATCTAATCTTATCTTTGAAAACATTTTCAAGCCAGCTCCAGTTTTTTATTTGCTCCTATTCTTTGCCCCATGTGAAAATAAATGAAAATAGATTCTAACCTCTTAGCTTAGTCATTCCCAGGCTGTTCAAAGTTCACCATCAACAACATACTGTCCTCTTGGTAATGCTGAGCTCAGCACATCTCCATCCTCGGTGCGCATTAACACACTAACATCACTTCCTTTGTAAGCAACATCAACAGCAGCAGTGAGGAGGTTACAGGTCAGAGCTGGCGATCAAATTCCTGTAAACAGAGAGGGATCTCGTGAGAGAGAATCACTGCGGGAATAGTGATCTGAGGAGAGCTGCAGATGGATTAGTCTGCTAATGAGTTTACAGCAGGCGTGTGTTTGTAATTCATGGCTTCATTTCTGGCTTCGTGTGCATTTATTTATGCTGAATGGCATTTATGTAACGTCTCTCTCTATGTCTTTTTATTTTTTTTTCCGCTGGGACTGTGAGACTGGCTGGCTGTTGATCACCAAGGGCAGGCAGTGAAGAGATGCTGTCCATCTCACAGGGACATCTTATGTAACCATGTGGTCTCTCTCTCTCTCTCTCTCTCTCGCTCTCTCCCTCATAGGCTTCACTGGAAGTTAATGTATGCCGCAGATGCCTATGGCTTCAAATTATCTGGACTGGAATGACGCACTACGGGCAAAAAGGTCTGAATCTCTCTCCTTGTGAATGTGTGCGCGTGCATGTGTGTGGGGGTGGGAGTGGGGTGGGGGGGGTGTACTTTAAATGAGGGAGCAAGTCATGAATATGCAAGGAATTTTAATTCACTGAAATCCAGATTTATGCAAACACAAAGCATATTAGGGTTCAAGTTGAAGATGCTGTGTGTGTGTGTGTGTGCGTGTGTGTGTGTGTGTCGCTAATACCTCTTTGTGCATCTCCCCTCTGGACCAAATTGTTTACCTGGCTGTGGAACGAGAAGAATGTGTGTGGGCGAACAGCGTGATCCTACCTGTTGTGAAAGGTTGTGTGTGTGTGTGTGTGTGTGTGTGTGTTCCTCCGGCCCGTACACACCGTGCCACTCCCTCTCGCTGTGAACTTTGCCTCATCACCACATCACGTGGCCTTTACAGCTTCTTCTGGGTGTGTAGATGTGTGTAATCTTTTTTCCCCCCAATGCAGTCACCTGACGTTGATGTATGCTGGCAGGCACTCAAGCAGGGTGGCAGGATGAAAGAGGTGGAGAGATAAACGGTGGGAGATGAGTAGAAGGAGGAAATGAGGAAAATGAAGGCCATTGTATTTTATTTGAGCTTGTTTTAGTAGATGTTGATCAGAGCTCATGATGAAAAAGGAAGTGGTAAGAAAATGGGACAAGGTCAGAGGCTTTTGCTTTGTGTTGGCTGTTGGTCAAGTTATCTATTGTTAAAAGTTATCCAAGTGTTGAATCACATGATCATACATGCGTCTCCAGTAGCTTATATTACTCTGCTACCTCATACTTATTTATTAGCATATATCATAAATATTACATAACTGTAGAGAGCCATTAAATAACATTGAGTAAGAAGGCTGACTTGTTATAAAAAAGGCTATAACTCTTACTGATGATTTGGTGGCCACTAAAGACAATTTAAAGATAATGGAAAAATGCACAGAAGAGTCCTTAAATCACACAATTTGAGAAAAGCCTGCCTGCTGACATCAGCGACCATAAGTAGTTGTCATAGTGGTCATGGCTAGTGGTCATACAAGTCCAAGTAATGCAGTAGTAGTAAAACCCTTAACTGAGGAATGGTTGTTTCTTGTCAATTCAACGTTAAGTGTGTTTAGTGAAGGGATTTCAAAAGTTAGTGGTCTCAGTTTAAGACGATATGTATACAGTATCCCCGGCCTCTAACAGCACACTATTTGTCACAATTTGTGCGAGCAGAGTAGCAAGGACACAAGGGATTGGACCCAACTGCAGACAACTGAGGAGGGGCTGCAGCAGTTCAATGATATTTACACAAAAATCAAAAGGATTACACAGTGGCGAGGCAGGCAAGGGTCAGATCCAGATAAGGCAGTCCACACAGGCAAACAAATCAGTGAGCAGGCAAGGAACAGAAATCCAAAGAAACGGCCAAGGTCAAGGAAAAAATAAAAATTCAAAACAGACTAGTCACGAGGAACGGGCTGGGGAGCTTGACACAAGGTACAAAGATGAAGTGGCACGCAGTGACGGGAGCACAAAGAACACAAAGGCAGGAAGTAAAGTAACTGAGCACACACACACCTGAAATCATCTCAGACTATTTCAAAATATAAAAAACAAGAAACAACTGAACAAAAAGCTCAAACCATAACACTACTTTGACCCTATATAGATTTGTACCTTACGCATAATGCTCCAGGAAAGAATTTACAGTAATCGAAATTAAATAAAGTTTCATTAAATAAAGTTAGCTTCATACACCCAATGAAAATATAAATATAAAATAACAATGCTAACAAATGTAATTTCTCATTGTCTGTCAGTGTTTGCCCTTGTGCTCTCAGTTTGGAATCTGACATTCTTGTCATGCAGACAGACCGCTCGACTAACCAGCAGGACTCGTAGCGACAAGGACACATACACAGGACACACATATTTTTCTTCAAATGTCAAACTTTTCGAACACAAATTTGCTTTCGTTTTCAGGACAATGGTAAAACTGGAGCCAAGGGATCAAATTTCAAGTTGCACCATGATCTCAAAACACATAGTTCAGTTATATAACACCACACAAGAAAATGTAAAGACTGAAATTGTTCATATGCAAACCCGTGCCCTTAATACTGAAAGTAGATCCTAATAGAATCTAAATGATAATTCAAAATCATTGGTTAAGAAGACCTGGAGCTTTGTGTTGTCAGATGAAGCATGACCCTTTTTGCGAGTGACATAATAGTAGATGTATGTAGAAGCACAAAGATTATGTAAAAATGCACAAAATCAAGTCAACAGACGAAGCACTTCTTGTAGGGTATGAAGGCATGTGGAGGATGAGCTGTGCCTGGTGGACTCAAGGCCTGAGCTAACAATCTATTGGGAATATTTGGTTGGTTTTCACATCTGCTAACCAACATGGCAATTTGCTTAACCTTGAGGATAGGAGGTGTCAACAGCAGCGAAAGCTCCCCCCACATGAGAAAGAGACGGAAGCAAAAATCAAAACAAAATTATTGCAAATAGCAGCTTGGGATTGTGGGTAGAAAGCTGGGAGCACAAGGCTATCAGGTGACCTGGGACGAGGATGGACTGATGCTGAATTAGGTGAGGGTTCATGATAAGGAGGGGGATGGTGGGACACACACACATGCACACACACACACACAAAGGGCTAGCTGTGACACATCATGATGACTAAGTTGTGTGGTCTGCTTGTGGGTGTGTGTGTGCATTCATGTGGCCCCTTAGTGGTTTCTCGCCATCGAAACTGAAGGCAGCCCTCTGAATTCCTTATCTGCAACTCACTTCCTACTGCGAACTAGCACCTGTCGAACACACACATACACACACACAGGGCAAGCAGCAGTGTGTGAGGGTAAACCACAGGCATGAGTTTTATGTTTTGTATTTGTTTTCAAGTTGTGTTCTGTGGTTTTGGATTGAAGTGTGTGTGTGTGTGTGTGTGTGTGTGTGTGTGTGTGTGTGTGTGTGTGTGTGTGTACAACAACCAACTGTGCTCTCACACAGATACACACTTTCTGATAACACCCTTTCTTCTAAAATCTCAGACACAGATAGATTAGGCAGATTAATGGCTGGAGGGGGGGACGTCCTGTTTCCTTGCCTGTTGAGTCGGAGCTGGTTCGACAACACCATGGCGTTGCAAAAAATGACCGTGCAGATCACTCACGCACACACCGGTCTCCAGTGGCTGTGTGACGTAGATGTTCTGTGTTGAAGGGAAGAGGCATGAAGAACAGTCTTGACTTGCCAATAAGCAATTTGCCAAACTGCCATGAGCCGGAATGACCTGTAACCACATAAAACTTGGCCCAATAGCTGGAAATGATGTTCAGCCGCTTCCCCAGACACGTGAAGTTCTTTTATTTCCTTTCACAGACACAGCAGGAACCTTCCAACATTTTCTCTTTTGAGCGTCAAAGTGTGTTTGATTTAACTGTGTACAGCTTGTGGAACGAGTTTCACATAAATTTAAAATAGCTTTATTTGCATGTATGTAAGCATCGCCGCAAATGCAAGTGTATGAAACACACATAAATCACTGTGGGCCTTCCTCATTCTAAAGAATTACAAAATAAGACATTAATGATGTCGGGCTCAGACGATACAATATTTTTGTCTGCTACGATGGTCGCAGTCTCAGAATCAACAGTTGTATAGAGTCCTAAATTCTTGCTGTGTGTTGGCATGACAGACATCCAGTCATGGCTTGCTGCCTTTCAAAAACGTGCCTGATGTCATGTGGAAGGACTGACTTCCAGCTACCACAACGTAAACAAACACTGCTGGTGCGTCTGATGACTTTTCTCAGTTAAACAGCTTCCCTTCATAGAATCAACATTATCATTCCACTTTCACTTCGCCAAGTTTGCAATTGTGCAAGGAAGAGTGTTTTGTCCTCCTATTGGTCAACGTGTGGAACAGGATGTGGAATTCGTCATGGAGGGCAAGCCAATTCTAACACGCCAGTCTTTTTGTTGAGATGTCCCGAGCTCTCCCAGGTGCAGTATGCACAGTCGTCCACTGTGATACACCACACAGGATAAAATTATTGTCGTACGTGATGCAGAATTTCAATTCAGGACCTGATGCCTCATGTCGGTCGGATCAGGCTATAATCAGGCTGATATGGTCTAGTCTCAACCTGGCATAAGAATAGGTTTTTATGTGACTGGTCTTTAGCCTCTTCCACTTGCTTTGTCATTATATTAACTTCGACAACTGCTACATGATTTAGGATGGAAACACACCTCACACACCCTCATGCACTCACACACATTTTCTCCATGCTCAGGGTCTTACCTGCCCTCCCCCACTCACACACACATCCCTTACTTATTATTTCATTATGTCTCTCTATCTTATACACACACACACACACACACACACACACACACACACACACACACACACACACACAGAGCTGACTCAGCACTTTGCTGCCCCGCGTTTTGTTGGTGTTCCTGGAATCTGCCCAGGTTTTGTGAATGGCTGTGAGGGCAGGGTGTGGCACTGTTGTACCTTTGCCCTGCACTGCAACAACATCACATTCATAAAAGCTTTATCTCCTCACACACGCACAAACACACACAGTTGTCAGCTTTACGTCTTCATCCAGCACGCTGACAGGTAGGGGCTGCGTCGTTGTTCTGCTCTGTTTTGTTATAACTCACCTGTGTGTGTGTGTGTGTGTGTGTGTGTAATCAGGGGCCCCATTCTGTCAGAGGGTGAATCTCTGCGGGGAGTAAACCAGAGTTCGGCCTCATTAGCGAGAAACCTGCTCATTGCTCAGGTCACACGTGTGCAGTCCCTCACTCTCTCTCTTTTTAACACACACACTCGTAAAGGTTCGACCCAGCTGTGCGTGTGTGTGTGTGTGTTTGCGACCATGGATCATGCTCTCTAATTGGAGACACAGCTCCTGTTCTCCTGCTCTCACCTTCTCTTAGCAGCTGTATTTATGTTTACTGCTGTGACCCAGTTACTAGATACCTCCGCTACATGCCAGAGACAGATCACTGTGGTTCTTTAAAGGGATAGTTCACCCAAAAGCACCAGGCGTCTAATCTAGATTCAGTGGGATTTGCTGACAATTGGAGATATCAGTTGGAGCCACCCCCCAGTTAACTGGATCCCAGTTGTGTCTGTTCTATGAAAAAGTGCTAAAATATTGCTTCTTAGAAATTAACAGCAATGTCTTTCCCAAACGTAATCACACACACGCTATCAACCTCAGACTTTGTTGTGCACATTTTAATAGAGAACTACTTTTACTGAAGTGCACCTGCCATTTATCAGTCTGCGTGAGAGGAAGAAGCTGTTCAAATCACTTTATCTAAATCAATATTGCTGAGTTTGAAGAAAACAATTTATCCACTGATCTGGGTTGTAAGTAGTTGTTGGTTGATGCCTTGTTTACTACAAGGCACCATCCACAAAGAGTTCCATCTAAAGAGACTCTCTGCATTATGATTCCTGGCAGCATATGCACGCACATATGCAGCACTGATGTATTTAATCTAAAGACACTGCACGATATGATGGATTACATATTTGATGATTGATAATCTCAATCTACCATTTATGAAGAATACCAGCTACACAGCACTTGCGCATCCATCCCGTGGACGTAGAAGTGTTGTGATCATGGCATAACGGATTTCAAACTAGAGTTTTGAGGCTGAATTACATTCACACTCATACAGTTTGATGTTGCCACCACAGTAGAGAGTTTGACACATACATCAACTGGCAGGTTAGTCTATTGACACTTACAACACCAAAAGAAACAATCATCATTTTAGGTGCCCAAACCTTAAAGGAATAGTTCAACATTTTGGGGTTTATTCTTATTCTTTGTCTTGCTATCCTGGTTCTGTATAAAAAGCACTAAAAAGCATACTCTTTAGGCTCAGTACTCAGTTCAGTCACTGCTGGCCAAGAAATAGTCCCGCACATAACTCCCTGTAAAATGATGACTTGCCACTTTTACATTACAGTTTTTTTCACTGTTTTTTTCACAAAATATATAAAATGGGTTAATTAATGAGCTTTAGAGGTGCTGGAAGGGGGATTTTTGAACTTTGGACAGAGCCACTCTGGCTGTTTCTCCTTGCTCACAGTCTTTATGTTGGTCTAATCATTTGCCTCTTTATTTTTAGCATACAGATGTGAGAGTGGTGTCAATCTTCTCATCTAACGATCAGCAAGAAATAGCAAAACATGTTGCTATGACTTGAATACACTGAATCTGGATGGGCAGATTACATCCTTTAAGGAGGAAAATAATGATGTGTTTCTGTCTCTTTTAAATCTTTTACTCTCAGTTTGCTCATTTGACTTATTTGACAAAGAGGCTGAAGCGTGACGGCAGAAAAGCAACAATGTGAGAAAGAGAACAGCACAACAGAGAGTAATAATGAAGACAGCTCATTCCTGTCTGATATACAGGTATGCTGTCCTTGACCTCTGACCAGTGGGCGGAGTCAAAGTCAAGTCAAGAGGGTGTATTTCTCCTCATTATTGTGACACTGTCTTGTCTGCGCGGAGAGGAGTGTGACTGCGGTCGGGTCCGACACCCCACAGGAGGGCCATGTGAAATGTGTTTGCTTTCCCACAATGCCTTGTGTGTACAGAGAGGAGGTGGCGGCTGGAGGGGAGATGGGCCGGGGGTGGCGGGAAGCGCGGCCAGTCGGACAGAACATCTCTTTGCCTCTGGCATCGCCATGGAGACGGGGGCTCTTTTAATAGAGTCCTTCGGCTGCTTTCATTCTCCTGCTGTTTACCATTCAGTTCATATATTGGAGGCTAACGGAGCGCAATTTAGAGCCTGGAGGAACTGGGACTTTTTATTGTTTCTTATTTGATTACAAAGCGGAGATGGTTTGTGTGTGGTCCTGCTGTGCAGCTCAATGGGCAGAACAAGGCTCTGACAGTGCCAGTGTTACATGTTCATGTCCACGTACAGTCAATTTGCGTGATACTACTGGCATTTTACTTTCTTCTGGTGTTCCCTGCCATCCTTCCGGCGTGGCTGGGACCTTGTCTGCTTGGGAAAATGGAGCACTTGGCATTACACACACACACATAAACACACTATCAAACACACTCAGTTGAAATTGCGTGCAAAGTGTGTGTGAATCCCGGAGCAGAGGAAATACTGACAGAGAAACAGAAAGAAGGAAAGTGGAGCTTGGACAAAAACACACACTCTCCCAGGATGCCACATGCACACACACACACACACACATACACACATACACAGTCACACCTACACTCAGACACACATGCAACAGATCCATAGTCCACTCACATGTGGGTGTGTGCTTCCTCCTCTTAACTCACATTTTTTGGCTCGTTTCAAAGAGACACACCCACTTTGTTTTGTAGGACAGGGCACACACACACACACACACACATGCAGGAAGAAGGAGAGAGGAGTGTGCAACTCTGTCACTGTCAGGACACAGCGAGAGGCAACAACTACCACTTGAAGCAGCTGCTCAGTTGGAGGATGGTGTCAGATGGGATGAGGTGACAACAGAGGGGCAAACATTCTTCTAAAGAAAGAGATGCTGTCACTGTGGCCAGATTCTGAAGAAAAGGAAGGATTTGCTCATACATGTTAGTCATGAGGGAAAACTGGGAGGAGGCAGGAGGGGAGGACAAGCAGACAGAGGCAAACACTTATTCCTACACACACACCATGGCATTGGAGATGGTGAGTTAAATGGACTACAGCAATACTCTTATTTTTATGCGTTTATGTAATGTACATCTCACGCTAGTGATGTTTGGCTTTTGGCTTGTTTACAGCAGTGCATATGTAAGTGGGTGTGTGTGTGTGTGGGTGTGTGTATGAGTGCTCACGACTGGCCCATGCAGTACCCGCCTGGGTTTGTTTACCTGCCTGCGTGCTTTCCCACATGAACTCACGTCAGTGGAAGGTAACAGGATCTGGCGGGCTCTGATCCACCCCTCCTGCCATAAAAAAAAATTACCCTGCCATGTCTCAATAATGCTCTGTTGTCATCGGACAAATGCCAGGTACACAGGCAGATAGAGTGTGACAGACAGGGAGGGGTGGCTTGTGTGTGTGTGTGGAGGCTGGGAGGAAAGGTGAAAGTCTGGGAGTATTGATGAGATGCCAAATGCTGGTTGGGAGTGAAACCTCTCCTGGTGTTTTTTTCCACTAGGACATGGAGCTTAAGGGCAGGAGGAGGACAAGTTAACACAGCAGCAATCACAGAACATGCTAACATGAACTCTAACAGTCTGATATTCAAATATCAGACAGCAGCCCAACTACCTGATGACAGAGCTGTCACATTGATTGACACTCTAGATTACAGCCTGCCCTGTATAGTTTACTTGTATGTGTATGACCAAGTACTAACTGTCATAGAGGAAATCCTTTTAAAGTACATTTTGTGTTGTATATTGTCCAAAAATCTGCACTGATGTCTGAGTGAACAGCTGCATGTCTTATAACTGTTTTGGTGTATGATATACCTGTTGTGATAGGACATAAAAGCTAATCTATGATTCTTCAAAGCATCAGTCTTGATCATGAGATGGACACTGTCATATACAGTGAGACTATATGTAATAACTAGCCACAAAACGCCATTACTATAATAAGATAGGTATATTGTTTTTTCCTGTATTTTTCTCTTTTGCTCGGAAGTAATTTATTTCTACAACACAATATTGTTAACCCCTTATTCCCTAACCACTTGTTTCCTTGCGCCTACATTTCTTTTTTTACCATTAAGCAATATCTAGCAATATGGTTATTCAACATAATTAATCTTCAACTTGCAACTGGACCTGGTTGCTGTTGATCTTCTGGGACGTTTGTGGGCTGAGGTGGTTTCGGATCAGTTTGTTGGATTTTATAACTTGCGCAACAGGGTGGACACTGAGTTCCAATGAAATGGGAGGATCAACTGGCAATCACCATGGCTGAGTGTGAAAATCTGTCAGTCCAGGAAACCCCAATATACCCTTAATTAAGCGGTAGTATCGTCTTAATGGAGCTATGGTTGCGATACATTTCCAGTTTTGCAGTTTTTTTGAAAACTTTTCCAAATCACTTCAGTATAGTTTTTTGTTTTACCTGGACCTAATACTGAGTGGTCACAGCAGATACATAAAAGTGGGGCAAGTTTAATGTGCAATGAAGCCTCAATTTTGCCTTTAAACTTGTAGCACAGGGGAGCATTTGTATTTCCTGTAAGAAGCAGAGACCCAGAGACACCCACCTGAGACCAAACCAGTCAACACTCATACAGGCTCTGGAAAATGTTGTCTGTGTTTAGGCTGCCTGCTGCTCACTGTGAATATATTTTAAATCAAGTTGAGTGTAATTTTTGTCCTTCAGTGTTCCTCCACATCTCAGGGCCCTGCTCTGGGCTATGTTTTACATTTCCTACACATCAAGGTGATTTAAATGATAATACCAGTGTCGTATAGAGTTAGATGCTATGCAGAGGAACACTTCCATATGATACAAACTTTATCAGACTCAACAGATACAAGACAACTTAGGTGGTAAATTCCAGGCGGAGACTTCATTTCTCCGGTGTCAGATGACTAGACTGAAACTTGGACGGACACGCTGATATTGTATTTCATTTACAAACAATTAACGAGGGAATTTCCACGGGCAATTGATTAACCTCATCACTGATCCCTGATGCATTTGTCTAATTGCCCAACCCTAATTCCTTCACTGTACCTGCCCAGCCTGTCCAGGGCAAGAGATCAGATTCCAAAGCATGTTCTCATCCAACCCCAACAACATCTGACTCCTGACCGTTAATAGGCGACAAAGGAGCGTCCTCAGACTGAGCCCAGAGTGATGACGTGAGCACAACTTACATCATTTCCTACTGGGGGGAGGGGGGGCTGGCAGCGGCCATGTCAAACACTTTGTTTGAGCTGGAAGTAGCGGCGGAGAGCCCGTGTCACAGCGGGGTGTGTTTAGGCGCTGTGGTGGGCGTTCACATGTGAGGCAGTCTCTGACTCGGCAGCTCTCAGTGGAAGCACAAACACCACGAGGAGCTGTGATCTCATCCTGCTGTTTGATGTGTGTGTGCGTCTGTGTGGTCGGAGTGGCGGTTTTGATCAGAATGTCTTAAAGTCCTTGATGAGGTTGCGGATGAAACGTCATTGTAAAATTAAGCCATGATAATGTAAAAACAACCTGTTTGAACAACATCAGTGCTTCCAATGTTGACCTTTGCTCCAGTGGGGCTTGTTTACAGGGTGGCCATTCCTGAGATCGGATGGGGTTATGCTGCAGTCGGACAGGAATGGCAATATGAAATTCAGTATTTCCTGAAAACTCAATCTCTCTAATTGGCTGCATATTAGTGACTCGAATTCAGTCACACTCAACTTGTGAGCCGAGCGAGTGAAACGGTTCATCAAAGCCACGTTTTCTGTGAACGCCCTCTTCTTCATTGAAATAATGGGGACTGAGTTTTGGCACTGTGAATCAGGATTAGACGCCAGCATACATTAAAATCCTGATTTATGACAACAGTGATCTATTTTAAAGGCAGAACTGTCTAACAAGCATATTATCTGATTTTCCCACCCATGCAGAAAAAAGAAAAGACCAAAGCAGAGAGGCTGTGATGTGACTACAAGCAAAATATATTGGACCAGACTGATGTCTGAAGTTGAAACCAGTAAGTCATGTTATTGTATATACACATATATAATTAATTTTTTTGATATGCATAGTAAACACTGATGGTTAAAAAACTGTCCCGCTGACTTTCATGACCTGATGATGTCACACACACACACACAAAGTCCTACCCTACAGAAATGATATGCTGTTCAGTGATGAAGGTGCTCACCCATTGAATATTGAACCATGGTTGAGTGATGTCAGTATGACAGCAACGCAGACAAAGTGAGCTGTGCAATGTGAACAATGCTAACATTGCAGTCTCTGCACCCTTGCTCTACTCATTCTCAGCGGGTTAGTTGCTCAGCCACAAAGTCTTTGGGGATTTCTGCTCCACCACAACATGCACTGCAATGATTTTATTTTTGCAAGTTTTCGGTAATCAGATGATAATCGGTGCGTTCATGGACAGTCTGTCAAAAGCTGCTGACCCTGGGATTCTTAGCGTGAGATGTACGAGGTGTGGTGTGCGAGCATCTGACCTGGCTGATATGCTGAAGATGTGGACTACCATTGTGACAAGAATCAACAGGTCTGATGGGAAACGTAGTCCTTACTTTGAGAAATAAACCATCTTCCTATCTGTTACCAGTAATGACACTGACCTGCAGTCTAGTTAATGCAGTTAAATGCAGCCTTTTAAAGCACATTCTTAAGTCATTTATAGATTTGGCAATGCTTTCTTTCTTCTTTCCTTCTTCTGCGTCTTTACACTCTTTGTTTAGAGTTCTCACTACTTAATCTGTCTCATAAATTGTTCCTGTTGAATGAAGGCTTATGTCCGCGCTGTCTTGAATCGGGCTGGCTGCTGATGACGTCCCTTTGTGCCCATCACTCTGTCATCACAGTCATGTTGCCATTGTTGTCTCCAGCAGAGTCGGGGAGTTACAATGTGACGTGGATTAGCAAACTCACAATTCCCGTTTCCGTGCAACAAGAGAAGGCCTTTTGTGTAGCTACACACCCTCACGTCTTAAATTAAACACAGAGTGGTGATGTGACGTTTGACACTGGTGCTGGCTGCCACTTCCTCAAATGTGGTGCTGTGTGCCTGCAGTGTGAAAGCACGTCATGAGAAAGTCAAATCAATTGACGGCCCAGTGCGTGACATTAATGTGTCAGACGTAGGTTGGTGTGTGCTGTCGACTGTAAGTGATACGACTCCGTAAGATGGGCGTACTGTTTGTTTGTCGCTGGCTGGCTGTCTCTCAATATAAGTGCGGTTTCTTGCTGTCTGAAAGGCCACAGTAAATAGTTCAAGATCATCAGGATTATTCAACCAAGTATCAGAATAAATGTAAGTGCGTTTGTACTGTGTCTGTGTGTTGGTATTTAAGCTCTTTGGAATGGGGCACACGGGAGCTGGACTTGTTAAAATAGAGTGCTTGGCAGATTATCTAACACCATCTGAACCCCCAATGTCAAACTTGGAGGGGGCCGCATCTGAAAATTTATGTAACTTTCCAAACCTGACAATCTGACAGGTTCACCCATTTCAAGCAATAGTGACATTTCAGTCTTTACACAACTGCTTCCGTAACTTTTAACGTGTATAACTGAGGTCAACATCAGGTATGCCTCAGGGAGAGGCTGTCCGAAGGTGTGGGATTTATTACGCCGAGACTATAAAGACACACGAGAAACAAAGTTGTTGGACTGAGATCAGGGAGGCAGTGTGATGCTATGACGTCAAGCTTTTCACCCAGCCTCTGAGTGTGGCCAATCAGAGCAGGCTTTTGTTTTGAGACATGATCAGACAATTACGTTATAGGAACTACTTTGTTTCAAGTGTACTGAACCCTCAAATTTCTATGGCTGAGAGCTGCATTGTCCACATATTCTGCCAGGACACTTGTTTTTGACTTGCAGTTGGTGAGTACTAAGCCAAATTCTGGTCGGACAGTAAAGAGATATTGATAATTATTCACCACATTCATAATAATTTGGTTTTGCTTCATATTTCATCGGTCAGGTTGAGTATCCTGTATTTAGTACTCTGTTCGAATGGAAAGACTTTAAAGTAGCGACTGTTTTTGAAACTGCAGTTTCCAGGTGGGTCCAGTTGCAGTTTTGTGGACGTTAATTATTAACGAAGATTTACTGAATGCTGCCCAAATGTAGGTGTAGGCATTTTTCTCAAGGTGTGGAGGCCTTTGAAGCAGGACTCTTTCTGTGGCCCGACTGATATCTTCTTCATCCATTGATCTACTATTGCGACCTGTCTTACATAGACATGAACGACATCATGTCATTAATGATTTTTTGTTCAGACGGAATGGCTCAGGGAATTTTATGTTCCTGTTTGGTCTTTGATTCGTAGGAAATGGAGAGAGTTGGCATTGGTAGTCAAGGGAGCGGTTCACTCTTACTAAACAAATACTGCTCCACTTTGATGGAAACCACCACTTCAGAGTATTAGAGACAATATGCCGTCCAAAAGTCTAAACTACATTGAAAATGTAGAAGAAATATTTAAGATTCTGCACTTTCTCTCCAAAAGGTCAGATTTCCTTGAGTTGTATCCTTTGGATTTGATCTGCTCATCAGAGGCTCGTTCAAGGAACTTGACTTGCAGCCAGTTTTCACCTGTTATAAACATGGCTGTGCCTCAACTTTCCAGCAGACTGTGGCTCGAGTGAAAGTGCCAGAAATCAAATTGTTATTCTGAGTAAAGAGGGACTTTTTTTGGCATCAAATTGCTGCTGGACTCAAGGTTTCTAAGGGCCAGTGCATGGAACTCTAAAACACTTCACTGAAACTGGATCATGATTGGACTGACCGAAATCGACCACGCCATCAGTAGATTGGATCAATGCATCAAGCTTAGTTCCCTGGGCGATAGAACGACAACTTCCTCACAGATCCCGAATTTGCTAAATTAAGAATGCAAGACTGATGTTGGACTGATGCTCACATACTGTATATCTACTTCTTCATCTGTTCCTAAGGGTAAATTCTACTTTTAATACAACCTGGGTCTGGTAGTGCATTCACATAGCTTAAAAAAAGTGAAATGGAGCAAGAAAAGCAAGCAGTCCAATGATCAGACAGGTTATCAAGAAAGCTCCAAGTTAGTTCAACCTTCACAGTTTTTGCACAGTTTTCCAGCGTACTGAGGAATTATGACTGGCATCTAAGGTGATCTCATATTGAGTTTTACCTAATAAAGTGATTTAGCAAAACTAGAGAGACATTTGGATTTTTTACAACTTGTCTGATCAGCTGACAGCTTGTGCTTTTTGTCTCATTCGACTTGATGAAGTGATGTCACCACGAGCCCAGGCCTCAGGAATGACACTGACAAGTACAAGATTATCATAACCAACAATCTGCAAAAATGAGACTTGAGTTGGAACAACACTGCAAGTAAGGCTCAAACGGTCAATGTGCTAGTGATGCTTATATGATAAGATAAGCCTTTATTCGTCCCACAATGGGGAAATTCACATGTCACAGCAGCACAGGGGATAGCAGCAGTTAAATATTAAGAACAAATAACAGTCTAAAAAAAAAAAAAAAAAAAGGAGGTATACACAGTATAAAAAAAAGGAGGTATACATAGTATGTTGAGGTGTTTCTTTAGTGTTTTAGGTATTCACGTTTTAACCGTCAACAGTTGTGCACATAAAAAGATTAACGGGAAACTACCGGAAATGACTCCAATGTGCAAAAGACAGGAGATGACATTTAAACAAAGCAAGTCTCAGCAGTTTGGACTGATTAAACTTGTCCGCCAACTCATCTTAACAGGTATGAAAACCAAAAAAGGAAGGAATTACAGACGGTGTGGATCAATCTAGCATACTTCTCTAAAGTCCAATTACAGCTCACCAAAAACTCTACACAACTTGTTTACAAGCCGTAGTTGAAAATTGGACCAAATTAAATACAACATCATGCTCTACACCAAACCAGTTTTTTGGTCCAAGGTGAATACAAATAATGACACATTCACGTTTCAGATTCTCCAAAAAAAGAGATATTGAAAGTTGAACTGCTGCCAACAGTTTTTGAAAGAGGACTCTTCATTTGCACGCAGACTGTTTACGCTCTTGCCAGCAGACCTTGACTCGAATCTTTCACTCCATTCGCCTACATTTTCTAAACACCCACTTGCCTGCAGCACAATCAGATGTCAGGAGGTCTATTTGGAATATTTTGCTTAAGACGAGGAGGTTTTTGTAGATTCACATGTGATGTGTCGGCAGACAGGACATTCCAGGAGCGTAACAGCTTTTACTGTAACACACTGCTCATTTTGAGAAGCCGTCGTGAAACTGAGCCAACAGGGAAGCTGAGGGGAAGCTGAAGATTTACAATTTGGCTTGTGGTTTGTGCTTTTGCTGACTAACCCTCAGCCTCTGTGTGTGTGTATGTGTGTGTGTGAGTCTGACTTATGCTACTTTTGAGCACACACACCCAGGGTAAAAGTCAGGGTTAGGCAAACAGTCATTATGGTTAGTGTTAAGGTAAGTTTCCAGAGAATCTCTAAAGTCTAAGTAAATTCCCCATTAGTGACGTAAGTAAGTGTGTGTGAGGGATGTGTGTGTGTGTGTGTGAGAGAGAGAGAGCGCCTGAATGCATTCGTCACATGGCTCGGCAATGAGGCCGCATTTCAAGTACAGGCTGCACTTTGCAATTTAAGTGTGTATGTGTGTGTGTTTGAGAGACCAGTTCATTGGGGATGGCTTGTCCAATTGGGGACAAATGCTGTGTCCCCGATTGGGAAACAGCTGATTTTTGGGTCAGTGATGAAGTGAAGGGTTAAGGTTAGGGAAGTAGTGGTTATGGTTTGGGTCAGGGTAAGTCTCCAGGAAATGAACGCAAGCCTATGTAATGTCCTCAAAAGTTACCTAAGTAAACGTGTGTGTGTGTGTGAGTGTGTGTGTCAGTAAGAGAGAGAGAGAGAATGAGTGTTCTCTGAGTCACTGCTTAGTGGGCTTTAGGGGAAGTGTGTCAGACCCAAAAACAACTGCAGTATAATCCAGAAAGGTCTCAGGGGTGTTTTAAATGTGTGTATGTGCATGAATATATGTGTATGCGTGTGTGTGTGTTTGGGCTGATAAGAGGTAGGGGGTATGAGTAGGTGCTGTTATTGGCAAAGAAATTACTAAATATCTTGCTTTACTGTAAGTGGGTGATGTGTCAAGGTTATGTCATGACCTGCTTCCCCCTCTCTCTCTCTCTGTCTTTCTCTCTCTACCACACACACACACACACACACACACACACACACACACACACACACACACACACACACACACACACACACATATCATCCTTGACTCTGATATCAGTCTGTATTCCGGCTTGAGTGACTCAGCCTGTTGTCAGGACGATATACCCATCTAACCCCGCCCCTCCTCCGTGGTCACCCCATGTCACACCACCACATCCATCCATACATCCATACATCTGATTCGA
Source organism: Centropyge bicolor (assembly GCA_037975185.1). NCBI lineage: Eukaryota > Metazoa > Chordata > Actinopteri > Pomacanthidae > Centropyge > Centropyge bicolor. The sequence goes on along the minus strand of JBBMOC010000004.1, from coordinate 10,959,214 downwards.
GGCCCACACTCTTTACATCCCTGCTTTGATGCTCTCCTCCTCCTTCACTCTCTCCTAACTTCCTGGCATTGTGCGTCCCCATTGAGTAAGAGGTGAAAAGCTTCTCCCTCCCCTTCTTCCTCTCCTTAAGGCATGTTTTCCAGTTAACTTCAAAACCACAAGCGGCAACATGCTGCTATTTTTACCCCCGCTTGAAATTGGCCTGTTAAGATTGTTTATCTGCGTCCAGGGAGGAAGGCCTCTCAGCCAGGCCGGCCGCCGCAGCGCTGGGAGTGGACTGCAGTGGACTGAGCCTAAGCAAAGCCAGATGTTTGAAATTCTCCAGAAGGAAAGCTTTTTGTTTTGTCCTCTGTCCTTTCCAGGATGGAAAACAGGGTGAGGAGAAATACATCAGCCTTGTTTGTGTTCTAGAACGTAGGAACTCTTGAGGCTTGTTCTATGATGTTGCCTTTTTTTTCCCCAGAGGAATATTGATGGCCTATGAGCACTGCAGTGTTTACTCAAAGGATAATGTCAGCGTTTGCTTTGACTCTTTTAATTTGTGCCAATTGTGTAGGCTGTCTGTCGTTCCTCCATTCTTCTTGCGCATTGACATTTTGCCGTCATTCATGTTTTGGCCCACTCACAGTAGGGCCTGGCAATCTTAGTCATTCAGTGGATTTGTTTCATTCAACACTTCACACACACACGAGTACAGGCCAGACTGCCATGAACTTTGCTTTATTTAGTCAGTGTCCCCAGAGCTTGATTCCTTCTGGTTTCGGTGACTTCGTGTTTTCATATCTAGAGCCAACGTCAGGTCAAAGCTTCCCCCAAGCCCCATTTGTGACCTCAGCACTCCATACATGTCTCTGTGATTATGTCCCATACTGTTCTTTAACCTCAGGCACAAGTTATAACCTTATTTTTTAACTTGTTATTCCAGCAATGAGTTGTATCTCCAACAGCTTTGCTCTGCCTGGAGTGATAAAATGTAACCCCTGTTTATTTTCAATGTCTTTTCAGGCAGAAATATTGGAATTAAACATTGGTTGAACTCTGAGCAAACATTAAAATTTTTTCACCTGTAGACAGTAAGTAATGTATGGTGGCGGCCATCACAGGTGGAGCTATGCCTCTCCTCCACCAACATTGGTCCATCGCTACATAAAGTACTGTATCTCAAATCTCATGGCTGGATTTCTACAAATTTTGTTTCGAATATTCACTTGGCTTCTGTGATGTCGGAACATCAGCTATCTGATTCACCAAATATGCAGTTAAATATAGGAGGGTTGCAATTTGTTTGTTCAGTGTGGGGATAATGAACATTTTATTTCCAACCCCTCATGTCTGCTGGATCATCATGAGACAGTGTAGCATCATACACAAGAGGCCCTCACTTTGCTTAGTCAGAGTCTGTGTTTCTGAGCTTTTATATCATTGCTGTGTTACTTTTGCTCCTGTCAATCAGCTGACATCCACAGAACAACATGGAAGTCTCCTCCAGGGGATCATGCTTCACAAACATGCCGTCTCATACACCGAGTTGTCATATTCATGTCATCAGGGGTGTCTTTGTTTTCCACTGCAGCAGTTAATTATAAGCTGAAACCATGCCACGAAATGTGGGTCAGGAAAAACTGCTTATGGGGTGAAATACAGGATCTACAAAGGCCATGGTAAACTGTAAGTGTGTCTCTGCCTGTGCAGTATCTTTGTCAGCTGTGTGTCAGCTGTACTGAGTGTGTGTGTGTGTGTGTGTGTGGCACCAGGAGACTTAGCTGCCTCACTGGCTCAAAGTATCGTCCTGCTCCTTAGTTGAGATTGATGCTCTCCGCTGCCGCCATCAGCAATGCCCCCATTAGCATAAGTCTGCATGCTGGGGCTCATGCCCACCTCCCTCTGGGCTTTTACTCTGCACGACCTCCACCTGAACCGCACCGCTGACGCACATTAAGACACACAGGAGCCCCAGGCTACACACACCACTGCGGCCTGAACGGCTTCATGTTAATGTCACCGCAGCGGTGTCGCGTCTCAGAGCCTGACATTTATCCAGACACTGGTTGACTATATCCAAACGCAATGCAAGATAACAAACTGTGTCCAAGAGAAAGACATACAGGGATGATGGATCGCAGTTTAAGATAACAGTACTGATCTGATTGAGCTGATGGCGGCACTATAATTACAGGTTAAGATAAGATAAGATATTCCTTTATTCGTCCCACAGTGGGACAAGGTTTTAAGGTTTATGTTTTATAGCAAATGTGATATCCCTGACACAGAGATCACTGAACTCATTTCCTTTTGCCTGATGGAGGCTTTATATATTCAAGACACATCGTTGCTACAATACCAGGAAAAAAGACACTGTGGCTTTAAGTACCAGAGAGAAAAGGAGATTTCATGATAAACAATATAATTACAACATAAACATTACGCATTAAGTCGACCAGGAATCTGTGCTTATACTGATTCACCCGACCAGTGATGACTTCGCATGGCGTCTGTTTTTGCCAAAGACCATTGAAATTATTAAGGGGGCTGTGCTGATGTTGGTCTGAGCCCAGTCTTAGTCACTGTTGCAAACACCAGCAGATACTGGGTTGAGTGCAAACAGCAACATTGCCAGCTACTGTATAGTTTTGGCTATTGCCACTGATTGGCCTGCATGGTTCCTGGGGGACGTTATCATTTAGTGAAAGAGCTCATTGATTCAAGGAGCAGAACAGGCATTTGAAGTCAGATAACGATTTGAGTTTGCATGAGCGTGCACACACACATCAACCCACGCACACACACACACTTGAACTTGAGCGAGCACACATTGCAGACACCTGTATGCTGTGGCTGCTCTCCCAATGATAAATGGCTGGGCTTGCGCCAACTTTCACTCTCCAATCCCGGCAAATGAAAGGAAAAAAAAAAATCATCATTGACTACAGTGTAGCAGTGTTCTGCATGGAATCGCTAGAGGACGGTATGAATGACGGTTCAGCGGTGACTGCTCTGTGATTCACCGTCTGTAAAAACACAGCGTTGACTCTATCAATCACCTTCACTTAGCCCTATCAGTGTCAAGCCACTCTAGTTTTCCTGGAACAGATACGTATGAACAATAAGATGGCTCACAGGGGGGAGGTTTCTTGACGGGAAGGGAGGATCGGTATCAGGCCGGTGGCCCTGAGGTGTCCGATAGTCTGCCTGCTGGAGGTTTGATGCTTTTTTGTCTTTCTTCTCTCTTACAGGAACAATTAAAGTGTTTCATTCCACTGCACTACTGCACATACCTCCTTTAGGCAATGCATGTAATATGGAAGTAATGTTCACTGACAACAAAGATGAGAGCAATTAAAGCCTTTAGTGCCTAAACTGGGGTCAAGGGACCTCCCATTCATGAGAAAGTTTATTGTTTCTATAATAGAAATCAAAGGCATAACATTTGATTAGAGAGTCAGTTTTCTCTATAGTTCGCCCCAAATCTAATTATCAATATTTAACTTAATACAAAAAACTCCTCAGGTGGTTTTCTTTGGGATAAAATCTTACAAATCATGGTTTATGGAGTCAATGTCAACAGTGTTTCATACTGAATGTTTGGTAGATTTCTCAACCCTTGCGCAAGGAGATACAGCTGTGATAACTAATGTTAATTCAGACACAAAAGCAGAGGTCAGATACAGGCGAATCAGCTGAACCAGATTGATAGTAGACAATGAAGGGATGAGTGAAGGCAGGCAGGCATCGAGTGGCTGAACAGAAGATGAAGCCAATGACAAAGTGGAGCTAAGATGGAGTGGTAAGAGCAGGAAAGGTGTAGTTTGATCCTGAAGCATATGAGACACAGTCAGATCACTTTCCAGTGCATATTTTAACGTAAGAAAGTACGAAAACAAGTGAATTTCTACAGCTCCCATAAAGCAGTGTGGGAGCACACTTACTATACATTTACTGACAGTCGAGCTCGATGGTTCATTTTTGACCTTGGAAGCTTCAGACAGACAAATATGCCTGTCTTACACTGCTTGTTGGACCCTGTGATAAGAATTTCGTTGTCAAGAGTTTGGTTCTTCATATCCGTGATATCCACCCCCGCTCTCTTAAAGTCATTTTACCAACTTCTAAGTTTTATTCTTGGCTGTCTAAAAATCATGCACAGTGTACAGTCACTGGTGTCAGTCTGTCAAGCAAGTGATGTTTAAACTCCAGCTGCCTTCTGCTTGTGGGAAATACTGTTTGTTAAAGGATGCTAAGAACACTGGGTAAGAAAGTGAATACTTTTTTTCCTACCATATGCATTATTTCTATGGGTCAAAGTTTACGTGGCGCAGCAGTACAGAGGTTGGTGTAACCTTTTCGTTATCTTATCTAACCACACTCTGGGTGGTGGAATGAACCTGCCTATAATACCACTGAAAAGCCATGACGCAAATTGGTCACGCCGGTTCATTTATGACAGTGTTTTTTTTCCCTTGTGCATGTGAACACCATGCCCACTTGTGTCACCTCATCGAACAAAGAGGGTAGAGAATGTTGCTCTAATCTTTTCAGACTGTCAAAAACACCACAGTTTGGCGGCTTTAACGACTGCTCTGACAAAGCAGTTATCTTGATCTGCAGTGAAACTTGTCATGCTTGGACAACAGAATATTCATTTTTATCAGTGACTTCCCCACAAACACACTCTCTGGCATGCAGATCACTTGCTCTCCATTTCTCACCTGAAGCTGTGTGATGACGCGGCCTGTGGCAGGTGGTTCAGACAGCGGTGCTGCAGTGTGACTAATAGTTGTTGCTAAATGGTGTGAACATCCTGTGCATCTATTGGATTAATGCTGCTGCTCCCCCTCCTACACTCAACCTTCCCATCCCTCCATCCATTTATTCACTCAATTATCCATTGTTTCCTCAAGGTAACTATAGTGTACATGAAATCTGTAGTTTATGGAATAAAACGATGATTCAGAAAAGACACGTCTCCGACCCCAAAAACAGACTTGTTATGAAAAGAAGCTAATTATGAGCGCAGTGGTGTACTGCATCATGACTCAGCGAAACTGAAACTGAGAGACAGAAAAAAAATTAATCTTATATAAACTTGCAATCGTCGTCATTTAACGTCATTCTGCCGCTCTGCTTCCAGGCACAGAGGCAGTGAGGACGGACAGACGGAGAGGCAAGGAGGATGACATCACCATCACCCGTGGGAGCCAAGGCCTGTCATTCATGCCAGCGGTGTGTGTGTGTCTGTGTGTGTGTGTCTGTGGGAGCCTCTGTCTCTATGTGTCATTTCCTGGGAGAGAATAGAACAGGAAGCCGGAGTGAGAGCCGACAACAAGCTCTCGCCTCACCTCCACAAGGAAGCCTTTCTCTCTGGAGAGCAAAAAGGAGGGATGTGTGTATGTGTGTGTGTGTGTGTGTGTGTGTGTGTGTGTGTGTGTGTGTGTGTGTGTGTGTCCCTCATTCACTCCTGCATTCATACTGCAGGGGCTGGTGTTGGTTTGGAGTTTGCGTAAGCCTCTACTGTTTACGTTTTCTTTTAGTCCAAGTCTGACTCTTTTAAAACCTTTGAACAAATTGCGATCACTTTTCTTAGACAGCTGTGTGCACAGACTCTTCAGGGACAGGGGCATCCATCACTCCATGCAGGATGGATGTGGATCAGACACTGCCTAACGTGGTGAGTTGGAGTTGTTGAAAAGAAACTTCATCAACTTGGTAAAAAGTGACAAGAAGAAAAAAACGGAGGCGTAATGAGAATGAGCGAGAGACAAGAGAAAAGAAATCAACTGAAAGTGTACAAGTCTGGGCGATCGAGAGAGAGAGAGAATAAATGCATGAATGAATGACACTTTAGGACAGTGATTCAAATCTGCTGTACATCTAACAATTCTGTACTGTACAGTTATAAATGAAGGCAACTCAGATGAGTCTGTTAACATTTTTATCAGATCTTGTCTCATCTGGACTGGAGTGGAAATTGCACTTTTGTTGGACTAGAAAATATATTGTCCCCATAATTTGTGCGACAGCTTAACTTTATATTCACTCCTCCATCTGCTGTGCAATTGTTCACTGTCGACTGGCACAAGCTTGCATCTCTGCCATCACTGCTGCTGAACAACTGACCCTGACCTTTGACCTCTCTAAACTAAGTCCAGGAGTGATGAGAGCTTCCCCTGCGTGAATACAGCGTCAATTACATCACCATAGTAACTGACTCATGGGGTGACTTCGAGATGTCATGTCGCCCTCTTGTGCCAATAAGCAGAATTACAGGATCCAAGCAGTGTGGCAAACTACGTATGATAGCATGAAAAAATATTGTCTTGTGAAGCCTGTCTTAGTGTGAGGTCATATCTGCTTGATTAGTCTAGCTATGAAAAGCTGCCCAGCCTTCCCTCCACTGTCCACACCCTCCTAAGTCAACAGCGGGGTGTCATTAAACCCAAAATAACGATCCAACCTGGATGGGCCGATTGTCGGACCCTCTCACACCTCTGTCATTAAGGGTCATCTGACACTCATCTTTCAAACACCTGTAAGGGCCACTCGGACAATGCAGCATTTACTGTAGCCTTGTTGTCATGACGACCTGGCCGGTTACATAAGTGCTGGGCGCCGGTTCCCACAAACGGCTGCCTACGGAGGTCTTTGTGCTGTGACACGAGACACCGCAGACACTGTCACTGTTTGTACATTCCTCTGGCTGGGTGTGCTCCTCTGCTCGTATGTCACAGAGGAACCAGAGGTGCGGGGAGAGCGGGACAATGCAGCCGCTTTAGAAAGCTATTTAATCTGGTGTTGAGTGTATTCAAATCAGATTATTCTTTAAGCCAGTGACGAGGATCCGCCAGCTGGGTGGTACAATTCGCCCTCAATGCAAACAGACTCAGCATTTTCCTGATTCTACTGGATGAATCAGACATATTTGAAGATTGTGTCACTGAAAATCTCGCTGAATTTCTAAAGCTTGACAGACACTGCATTTTTATTAATCTGAAACTCGGTACATGTTTTAATCTGCCTCACATTTGGTACGACAACTTGCGACTTATATACTAACACTGTGTAGACCAACATAAGCATGGCACCTCCAGTTGGTTTTGTCAACAATGATTATTTAAAAAGTGATGAAAAAATGAAGAAGGCAGCATTATTTTGTGGTCTTTTTGTACTAGGAATGGAAATATGGAATGTGTGTGGCTGGAAGATGCAGACAAGACAAGGAGGATGCAGTCTGCCCGTTCTGCAGCAAAAGGCAGTTTAATATCAAAGCTCAGTCTCCAAACATGCAAAACACTCCTCCAGTAATATTAAAACATGCTCACTACCGTTTATAACCTTTTGATAGGAGTCATGTGGGAAATCAGCCTGCGGAACTGTTCAGCAAGAAAACCGACCAAAATTTGTGCCAAAAATACAACAGAGCTTCTGAGATCATTGATTGTTCAAAAACACAAGAGCAAAAGTGTGAAGTCTGGATTAAACAGCGTGTTTATCTGCTCTATCATCTGTTGCAGTCGTCAACATATCCAGCTAACTGACTTAACTAACCCAGCGTTACTTCAGAGACCAAGAGTTAGATCCATTATTTTGTGAGGTTACAGGTTCAGCCCTTTGCAACTAATACATCCACTGTAAAAAAAAAAAACCCAAAACAAAGCCAGGTAGAATTGCCATTTTGACCATGTTACATGCGCATAAGTGTGTCCATACCTGCAGGACCAGTACAATCAGTTGCATTCAGTGTCACATACCTGTAGCTCAGGGGATGATAACTGAGCTATTGTTGGTGTTCTTGTGTTTGTACAGTCCACTCATGAATACTAATGTGTATATACACATACATATATATTCATTCACAGGGGCTTTCAACTCTGTCGTCATATGAGTATTCTGTCTTTTCCCCTTCAGGATCAGTGGCAGCGAGGATCAGACTGTGAGTACCCAAACATGGTTGAGAATAAAGTAAGAGCTCATCATTATATGCTGAATGTCTAAAAGAACAACACGTGTCAGTGCGTGGCTGACAACACCCCCTATGAATTTCTCCTAATACAGGCGTAGCTGTCATGTGCTGTCAGCCTTGTTTGTTGTGATGTCTCTTCTGTTTGATTCCTCTACACTGCTGGAGGCGGATTTTCACGTACCAGCCGTTCATGTCGCTGCGCTGCCATGACAACCACATTCATGTTTAAGACAGAAAGGAGCGCTGTCACGTTTCTCCTCTCTGACAGAATAACTCGTCGGCTGGATTGGCACATGGACGTACTGCCAGGAGGATGTCAGTCGAAAAGAGTATGACTCAACTGACTTGACTACCAGCGACGATGTGTGTGTGTTGTTCATGGCTTTTCATGGCATCATTGTTGTTGTGCTCGCATTACTGTCATTATTGTATTATGCTTTTGACAAACAATAGGTCTAATTATTTCTATTATCCGGTTATTATTAGTAGCAGTAGAGGTAGTAGTAGCATTAGTCGTAAGGATAGTGATGTTAATGTTATTGTTCTATGGCAGCAATCAAACTTTAAGCAAATTTGTGGCATTGATCAGCTTAACTTCTATGTAGTCTGATGTGTTTTATCCATTCCATTGAAGCCTGCATTCAGATGGCCCTCAGGTGAATTGGTTCGATTCATCAGAGACTTGTTCTGTTCAGTAACCTGACTTGCAGCCAGCATTCACCTTATATTACGTTATAAACATGGCTGTGCCTCAAACCCCCAGCAGATCATTGTTTGCTAAGTAGCATTGTGAGATAAGATATTCTTTTACAACATGGCATCAGAACTAAGTTAAAGTGTCAAGAGTCAAATTGCTATTCTAAACGTTGACTTAAATTCTAAGCTCTGCTGAAACTTGATCAGTTGAATCCAAAGCACAATCAGGCGAACTGAAAGTGACCAAAGCATCAGAAGATCAAAGCATCAAGTTTAGTTCCCCGACAGACAAATTCATCACAGAATGTGCTACATAAAGAATGCAAGACTCCCATCAGAAGTAGTGTCAAAAGAAGGCTGTCTTGTGGTTGTCTCAGAGGACAAACAGCATTTTTAAACCACTGCCCAGGAGGACAAGGCCAAACACTTGAGGGGAACTAAGAAATACCTGCATTTCAAAGTGGAAGGCTGAAAGCTTGAGAAGTCTGGCAGCAGCAGAAGAGTATCTAAGTAGACAAACAGGACAATGACTGATACCACAGTGTATCAACAGTATACTGACAGTGAAACATGGGTGGTGGGAAAGTTTGCCGGTGCTTTGTCAACTCTGGGGTTGGACACCTGCACCAAATTGACTTCACCCTGACTAAGGAGAGGTATCACTCCATTCCCCAGAAACATGCTGTACCCTCGAGTTTGGATCGTTGTGGAGAGGAATTCACACTGCAGCATGATAATGACCTCAAAGCATTGCATATACATTTTTAATGCCTTTTTTTGTGATGACAGCTGCATGCCATCTCAAATAAAGTAACAAACCCTCATTAGCATGTTGGTTCATCTCACCGCTGCAGCTGTGATCCAACACCAAAAACGTCTTCCCCCAGAAGCTGGTTTCACGTGGTGGTTTAGATGTGTGTTCCCGTTGTCTAGCACCATTTGAAATCAGTGTTCTTGGGGACAGGAGGACAGCTCTGGCAGTGAGTGGGCCTCAGGAGGACAAGCGCAGGACATCAATTCTCCTCCCTCCTCCTCCTCTTTCCCCACTAAAAGATAACTGATTTCGTCTGGTGCTTAGAGTCCGCTGCAGCCTTCTAGCACCATTTGAAATCGGTTATAAAACTGTGGATCAATGCATTTGTGAGTCTTCGGCGGGACACAGGACAAACAGAAGCAAGTAACTACTGGCTCTTTGTTTCTTGACCTAAGCTGGAAGAGATTGATCAAGAGTTTGAAGGATACTCGTGGATACTGTTTTTTAACTTCTACAATTCATGGATAACAACTTGATCTCAGCTCTAATAAATGTATTACTTGTGTTTGACTTGTTTATTATTTGTGTCATTTACACTACAACCAGTCGATGTTGTTGCAGTTCCTACTGGCTACCACTAGAGGCCGACAGAAGTCACAGAATGCCTCTTTAAAGTTATTGAGTTGTTGGCAGTGAATGCAAAAGACTTAAATTGCTTGCACTTTTGCAGATTTCATATGTTTGTACTTCCTGTAACTCATTAATGTTCTACATAAAATGTAGAGGTTCTAGAATAAATGTGACAGAATTTTGGATTTGGAATTTTGTTTTTCGTCTTATCCTTGTTATATCACTGTTAGGAAGATGAGCCATTGCATGCCTCACTAGGTCTACATATAGATATATCATTCAAACATCTGACCAGTGGTAGTGTTCAAGTAGTATCAATGGAACAGGTCACATTAGAGGGCTGTGTGATGACGGGATGCCTGAGAAACTGAGAGTAATCCTCTCACCGGCAAATGTTCTCCCTTCCTCACATACAAAACTGGGGAGCACTTTGGGGTTCATTGAACACTATTTGTGAGATATTCGAGCATATACTCTTTGTTCTATGCTTACATATTTACCAGGAGCATGCTTACAAGTGCATAGCATCTATATGTATTACACAGGTATAGATAGCTGCAAATGTAATATTGGATTTAAGGCATGCACATACCTTTTTGATATCTATTATTTATTGAGCAACTAAGTCAAGTATTTTATTTTTTAAAAATGAGAAAATTTTCTGTGTTTTTTTGTGTGTGTGAATATACAGAAATTAGTCCATTGAGTCAACCCATAATATTTAATATTGTGCTTCAAATATATTGAATGGAAAACCTAATTTACACTGTTAATCTTTAAATAAATCGCATTGTAATGACGCCAAACTGTTGATTGTAATTTTAATTGTTGTGTTATCGGACACCACTGGCCCTGAAGTTGAACCACTTTGACCCCGCCCACTTCGCCTAATATCTTAGCAACGACTCCTCTGCTCTCCTCTTATTGGTCGATTTTTGGATTTCCGCCATATTCAAAAAAACAGTCACGAGTCTCTATTGTAGTAAGACTCATTGTTATTATTCCGTTTAACCCTTTAATAACTCGAAGTTAAAATATCGCTTTTAAAATGGGTGAAACCGGTGAAGTCCAAGCCCCCGTTTCGACTTCAGAGAAAGCGAAAAGACAGTCGAGCTGCAGGAGCCTGAAGAGGAAGCTCTCAGCTGATGAAGAAGAAGAGTCTGCCCTGGAGAACAGCAGCAGGACTCTGAGACGGTGAGTCCGTGTTGTCCGTTCACACGCGGAACAAGAGTCACTAAAAGTAGAGCATAACCACTAAAATTCCCAATTTAAATGACAGCGCCAAACCAGTCATGACTAATAGTCAAGGCCAGGTTATAGCTGGTTAGCATGCTTTAGCACACTGCTGCTATAGGTTTAGCAGTGTGTTACTTTTTGTATTATGAGTTTTCTTTAAACGAGGTGTAACTTGGAAATTGTCAAGTAAGAATCAGTAGCCAACATTAATAAACAAGCTAAAAAATACATACACAAATACTACAAATACATACAATGTGTTCTACAGTTTTTGACTGTGGCCATATTTTCCGTTGCGTCAATACGCCACAAGATGTCAGCCAAGAGCCACTGTGGGCCCTCCTCAGGTAGAGAAGAGTATGGCCTGCCACATGTAGCTGTTTGATACAGACTGTGTTTGCACCCTGTCTCTTTCCATTGTTGTTTGATTTCCTCTTGCTTTGTCTACTTTCATTTGCATGTTTCCGTCAGTGATATTAAATCTACATTGAAAATCTTGTTAATGCGCTCAAATACAAACATTAAGTTGTTTGCCTCAGAAATGTAGGGCTGTTTTCACATTAGTCCTTGTTCCAGTTTTGGGGCTTTCTGGGTTTAACTTAGTGATTATTATTATTATTCATTTTTAATCAGATGCACCAATGTTTTTATTCATTTCAGCCAATAACAATATGTGTAAGTCTTAACACACATTTCTGTGCAAAAAACAGGTTCAGATGCATAAGACACATTGTAAATAACCAGAAGGTAGACACTTTACAGCCAATACTGAGAAGAGGTTACTTACAGCGACCAATAACTCTTGCAGACAGAATTTGTGAACCTATTCTTTGCCACTACCAAAATCAGCTAGCAAATTGTTTTTGAAAAGCGATATCAGCCGACAAGCCAATTTATTGTGGCGTTATACTGTTATTCTGGGTCAAGGCAACACAGGCATTTATTGCCTCTTCAGGTAATATCTTTAATCTATCAGCCATAACTGTGACCAGTGTTCAAATAGTGGTCCAGATGTCATTTATGTCAATACAGTTTATCTACTAAGTTGTCAAACTGGTGACTAATATAGAACAATAATAATCGATATGTTTTGGTATAATAAACCCGGGCAAACATTTAACATTGAACTCTTTTGAAAGGCTTTCCATGTTGTGTGCCAAAGAGCCCCAGCCCTGCCCAGTGCCCAGCGGACTCTGCAGACAAACATGGAAAAACATCACCCAATGTTTGACCTCCATAACAAGGTTTATGGAAAAAAACACAAGCGTTGAGTGAGAGAAAATGAGGCTTGATTTCCCAAGTGAGACTGGCATTAAATATTAGACTGGCAGTGGAATTTTTCTTTTGAGTGGTCTTGTTGCCAAGCACGTGCAGAATCTGACCAAAAGAAATAAACAAGGTGGTTCAAACCTTGTGAACTCAGCATTTTAAGTTTGTTGTCCATGTAAAGCATTGTGGTTAAAACATCACGTTGAATTGGTGGAGACGGAGTTGAATAAATGTTCTAAGGGTGGGGTTTGTGCCTCCATAAAATTGGCAATGTTTTTTTTAATAAACTTCACTTCATACAACACTTTATATAACAGTGGTATTCACATGCAGCTTGTGTGAGTGTTCTTGTGTGTGTCTGCTGTACTACCAGTAGTAAAGACTCTGAAGGACACGTGGGCACAGGTGGGGCCAGCACTGAAAAAGTTCAGTTTCAGAGTTAACCAGCTTCAGCAAACAAAGGCAGGGCTAACTGCGATGCTAATCCACTGACTCACGAGACACACCTTCCTCGACACATAAGCGCAGGTATAGGAGTAGAAAGGACCTTTGTCACATGGCTGGTGGCAGTTAAGAATGCATAGTGAAATCAACCATGCATTCATGAGACACACGCTGGGGCTATCAACTTTCAGAACTGCTCATTGAATGGGAAACATGACATTGGATAAGTCTACATCCAATAAGTTATTTTCTATAAAAACTGATATTTCTATTTATGTGTCTTCAATTGTAATGTCTGTTCTGTAAATTACGCACAAAATAAGGAAGCAACTAACATTATTAACTGTCCTGTTAGATACAGTCATGCTACCAAAATTATAACTTGATAGCATAAAGTTGTAGGCCAATGTTGGCTGGATAACCTACCACATACTCATCAGAACCATCTGAGGTGGGAAAGGTTCAATGGTCCTAATTTAGGTTGCTCCGTTAATGAATTGATAAATGATAGACCAGTCGAAAGCGTAGATAAATATATATTTTATAAGCCATAATTTTATAGATGAGCTCATTTACAGAGAACAATGACAGTGACTTAGATGTAACCTAACCATCAACAGATTACACCAGATCACAATAAACAGATGTTTTGTGTAAACATGTAATACATGCATCCATGCGTAGCAAAGAAAAGACCAGATACATTACCAAGGCAGCTATTTTGCTGGTGATCACTGATGTTAGTGCTCAGGTTTGTTTTTAATAAGTATTTAAGTGTTCTGTTACTGTATGCTGGTCAGTATTACATTTAGAGTGATGACATTGATTCTAGATCAGCAATTAAATGCAACTTTTGCTTCGATTTTACTCTAATACATTTTTATACTGTATTAATTATACTGCAGAAGACCGGGTGAGATGAACACTTTTTGCATTTTAAACAGTCATGGCCAGAAAAATCCTAATTTTTATCTAATGATAATTTTGTATAAGACCTAGCTCACTCATGATTCACAGGATGTAAACATTTGTAAACATAAACGATGTATTTATCCAGCATCATCAGCTCCAAAAAGAGAGATTGTTTCTAAAAGTCATCAGAAATGAGCTTTTCGATTCAACGAAGAATGGCACAGTTGTAGCCTTCTTGTTTGAATAAAACTATTTAGAAATTGTCAATAGACAACACTCATCAGAGGTTCCATCTTCTTTATTAGTATGTCCACCCATGTTTCTGCTGATGATCTTATTTCCTCTAACCTCTTCTGTTACAAATATCTCTGTCTGCTGCAGCGCCACTAACTCAACAAAAGTGGTTTAGATTTAGCCATGAGATGCTAAGTCAATGAGTGGAAGAGCTGTTGTCTTTAATTGCCACAGGCTCTTACTGCCAGTGAGATTCCCATCATGTCTTACCACACATTGTGGGAAATTGACTACACCTTGACTGAAAGCCTGATGATGTAACAATCTTCAGTCAGTGTGTGTGGCCCAGCCTAGCTCCCTGGCCAATGTTTGTCATTTTTGCCTTTAACCGGTGTGACTCTCTGGAGGCTCTGCTCATTACACAAAAGCTTCTGCTTTACTGTCAGCCAGCACACAGGCCTGCTTCTCTGTAACTAATCAACATGTGGCATCATTTTTCAGTGATGCTTTAACAGATACACAATACCTTTACACTGAATATCTTCTATGAAAGCTTATTTTAGCGGATGCTGAGAAAGCCCCTCTTTACTTGGAATAACTATTTGACCCCTGACACTTTCGTTTAGTTCTGATGCCTTGTTTCCCACTATCATAATGCTACTTAGTAAACAATGATCTTCTGGGAACTTGAGTCACAGCCATGTTTATAACAAGTAAATACTGGTTAAAGTTGAGTTAACTGAACAAGCCTTTGATGAGTAGATCAAATCCACCATCTGTCATATGCTATCTGAATGCATCCTTCAATGGCAGGGATAGAGCTAATGGACATCTGACTGAAGACCTACAAAAAGTAGTAATGCATGAAGTTCCATTACTTCATATTTTTAAAATATGATTTAGGGCATCTGAGAGTAATTTGTATCATTGATCAATGTCCTGTTACATTTTTTGTGTATTTGCAATGCGTCTTAAAGATGGCTCTGCTGTAAAAAGCACATTCTAAATAAAAGTAATTTATTAATTTTTCATTCATTAAGCCCATAAATATCAGTGTGGTGTGGAAAAAACTTCATAATGCTCACTGCACAATTGTCAAGCTGCTGCTTTTCCAAAGCAGCCCATCTTCCACCTGTGAAATCAATGCAGTTCTTACTATGTTTTTACACATACATGCATTCATATAGAGTGTGTGGGAGTGGGGCTGATACAGAGCAATTTCTATCATCATTGTTTTGAAATGGAGCTTAGTAGTTGTAAAATGCACACGCATAACGAATAACAAATTGTTAATCAAAGCAATTTTATTAGACTCAATAGTTAATAAAAGCAGCCAGCTGGACTTAGATTAATAGTCGTCTCTTTGGCCCACAGCCGGTGATTGTGGAAAGCTCTGGTATAAGTTTATTGCATATCCTACAATAATAAACTTCAGTATATTTGTCAAATGATAAGCAAGAAATTGTTTTACAGAAATGCACTGGCAAGTTGATTTTTCCACTGTTAAATGTAGCTCACTATAAGTCTTGATTACAATTCTTTAATAATAATTTAAAAAAAAATACTAAGGTATTCATATCAAATGATGTTTTTTTTAAACGTACTATCGCCTTAGATCTTTTTCAGTTTCAGAGTGTATGTCCAACTTTGCTTTTTTTCTCATGCAATAGCCACAAAGCAATCTACAAATACAGAACAAGTAAAAGTACATAATCAGTTATCAGAATTGTCACTGATTATTTCCTGCATTTTGATGTGTTTCAGACTCATAAATGCACCCTGATTTATATCATTGCAACAGAAATGTTTGTCATGAACTTTAAAACCAGACCACAATGAAGCTAACAAAAATTTTCCCAAGACAGCTCTGTCCATTTATATTTTAGTTCCATACACTCATAACTTGAGTCATTTAGGGTTTCTTTTTACAGCAAATTGAGTTGTGTAACAGCAGAGTGAACGTCAGATCCTAGGTCATCAAAACTGCAAACAAACACTGTTGAGAGGCATTAGAACCACAGGGCCGAGACCAATGACAGATTTCTCTAGAGAATACGTCATAAGGCATATGTCACTCCAGATGATGAAATGATCTTGGTTGAAACTCATTAAACTGTTTGTGTAAATAAGTGGATACCACCTGATGTGGTCTCGGAAACTGTTAACTGTAATGTAGTGTCTGAAAAGAGTTACAGAAAGAGATCAGTTTCAGACTACAGTTGGGATAGTATATTTGAATGGAAACGTCAATCAGTGCATTGCCTCCTCTAGACATTTAAAGATTGGCATTTTGAGAGGCCAAATGGGGGCTGAGGACACTTCAACAGGACAGACTGCCCTGTACAGGAGTGTCAAGTTAGTTCCTCGACAGTTAAGTCTGAGCAACACCTGCAGTGACCTCTGAACCCTGAGGACACCCAGAGAGCTTTTCTCTCTCTTTAGCTGTTGTTGTTATTTCGCAACGCATGCTGTTTATCCAGAGCAGTAGCATCAGTCTATACATTTCCAACATGGGTGGTCCAAACAGGAACTCCGATCCTAACTTAATTAGTCTGTGTTGGTGCTTCGTTCAACCCACTGAGCTCCACAGGACCTGTCTGCTCCTCTCTGCTCATTGGTTTTCATTTTAATGTCTCTTCAGCTGAACATGTGTGTGTGATATCACTTGGTTTAATATGCTACAGTAGTGCTTAACACTTTTGGTTTGTGGTCATTTATGAGCCTTGTTGCTTATTACTCAGCCTACTCACTCAGCTTCCCAGAGGTCACTTGTTAACCACCAAAAAGTGGCAAGTGGTGGCTGTTTTTTTATTATTATTATTTCTGAATGTCCACCAGCCAGAGTGGATGTTAGCTACCCAGATCTTTTCTATTTGTGCCACACAACCTGCTGCTGCTGTTACTGAACCATAAAACACGTCATTTCCTGGCCAACATTTGGTTTTTCTCAGTAGCTGCTGGACAAACGTTCACTTCAGTGTTCCCTGCTTCCAAATCATAGTTTCGTCATTGTAACAGTAATGACAGTAGTGTCCATTTTAGACATCATGGCTCATGGTTTTACATGGATGTATTGGCGCAACACAGACACAAATTGAAGCAAAGCTACTGTATCCCCAGCTGTTGCAAACATTGAGCTTTGTTAAGTACAAATGTAATACTCATGATGATAATTATACTGATAGTGATTATAACCTAACCTGTAAAAAATCTTTCCAACGTTTACAGACATAGGACAGACATGAGAGCAATTTAGAATACCTATGAAAAATGCATATTAAACTGCTCAGGATATAGCATATAGCTGTAGACATATAGCACTGCTGCTAATGTTTAATTTATCATTGCATTGGTTAATTTGCTGGTGTTTTCCAATAAATTGATTAGTTCACGAAATTTCCAAAATAGCCATTAAAATGTCCATCACAATTCACGTGTTCACATGTTTTGCTTTGTTCAACCAAAAAACATAAAGATGCAAAAAATCCTCACCTTTAAGAAGCTAAAACCACAGAATGTTTGACGTTTGTGCTTTAAATATATCTGGCGATCAACTAATTATATTAATTGTTTTGGCACACACCTCAACCCACTGTTACAAGGTGTCAAAGCAGGGGAAAAAAAGGGTGAGGCGAGTACTACAGCTGCCTGCAGCTCTGACTGTAGATGGACAGTCGACTGTGTTACTGGATAAATGCCATCTGCAGCAACAGTAGTCGAGCAGCAGTATGACCGGAATGACTCGACTTTGCAGCACTTGCCGGACACACACATACAGAACAAGTGTTTCTAGGCAGCATAGCATTCTCCGGATGCTGATGCCTTTTTAGGGCCGCCCCCCCATCTAAGACACCACATGCATCTTTAATACTGTCAACTTGTCTGGCACCATTTACAATAATGTTTAAGTCCCAGATTGGATTATGTAATCTGAGCAATGCAGGGGGTTTTGATTCAGTGTCATGTCTGCTGAGTATGATGCACCATTGTTGTGTGATAGTTCCTTTAAACATACTCTACAGTGTGTTAACATTTCATCTTTTGTTTGTATTGTCACAGGAGTTCAATTGTAATGTCTACATTTATTATAAATGAAGTTTTTCTTTATATTTTTTAAAACTAGTGGTGTAAAAATTCTGCCCATCTGTGGTGTCTGTTTGTAAAAAGGTTGAGGCTTGATGTTTTTATTAATAGAAACATACCAGTATATGCTATATGGCAGGATACAGTCTCCTCTTTCTGCAGTGTGTCAAGTCAGTACATAGCTATCCGTTTACTGAGTTTCATAAGTTGCACAGTTATTTTTCCTTGTACGGCAGCCTTGAGAGACACTTCTCGTTGAAAGCACTTCATGAATTAATGCTTCAATAAAGTCCAATTTATTGTTGGTTCAAGACAGATCTTAAAGACTGCTTTAATGTTTCCCTTCTTGCTGTGTAGCCATCCTTTCACTGAGCATGCTGTGTTGTGTAATTGTCCTCTACTTGGCCTTACCTGGTCTAACCTTGTTGTAATACTTTAATAATCACACAGGTTGAAGATAAGTTGTTTGACACGAGAAGGATTTATAATATGCATGGCTGGTTTGGGGGAGTGTTCAATTCAGACAATCCCAAAAAAGGAACAGCTGTCCCCTGCCAGAAAATCCCAACAAAAAGAGACATTTGGGCGATGTCCTAATCTTTGGGAGGGAGGAAGGTGTGGAATAAAGGACCCCTCCTTCAAATCTCACAGGGGTCTAAGGTCTAAGGACAGTTTATTAGTAGTTGATGAGGCTTCTTTGAGGAAGTGGACCGAGGTCATGTTCCCCTTCCCTCTCTGACTGGGAGGATCCTTATCTCTCAGTCCTGGCCTTAGTTGGAGGACATCACTGTGGCTACACCATGCTGAGGCTGTGGTAGGTAACAGGAGGTGAATGTTTTCTCAGGATACCACTGTTGCCTGAATCACAGTTCCCCTCTTATCACCATGTGAATGCTTTGAACTGAGGTCATCAGCTTTACTCACTCTTTGGTTGGGACTTAAGGTCAGAGTGATTTCTTCTTAAATATCCTCGTGGTCAGCTCTGACCTTCATACAGTCTATGGTTCTGACTCATGTTTGTATGCAGTGGTGGATTTTGAGGGATTACTTTTTGTAATGGCATTCAGGGTGAAGTAGCACACTCACTGGTACTCCATGTTGTATAAGGGCTTGTAGATGTTGGTTTTTCTAGCTGAGGATACATTGTAGTTCTGTTGTAATTGACATGTTGTGACCCTCCCCTCTCGTATTGTTGTTGCTCAGGTCACTGCGAAGAGGAAGCTCCTTCACCTTCCTCACCCCAGGGCCACAATGGGACTTCAGTCTGGTGAGTACAGGCTGCATGTTTTCAAGTTTGCCGATCACGTTAGGCCACCTACGCGTAAGGCCTCCTACCTGAAGACATATATACTTTCATCTAATCAAAATATCCTGCAACAGAGGAGTGCAAAGCAATCCGAGACACAAAGCTCCAGGCAACAAGAAAATTACATACCTGCTGTATTTATGTTACATATACAATATACAGTACTTGCATGATATATGCATTTTATACAAATTTACCATCCACTCATTTCTCTAAGCTGGCTTTTGGCTGACTTCTCTCCTGTCATGCAAACTGCGAGCACCTCTTCCCATCATGACGACTTGTTTTGGCACTAAATCTCGCCTCAGAGTTTTCAACAAAGTCTCGGAAACAGTAGCACTGTTCATTGTCACAGCGAAGAAAGGCAGCTCCCTGTTGGACCGCAGCCACTGTTACTCAAGTAAACCACACTGGAGGACAAATGTCTTATTTACTTTTACTTGTTTACACCTTTAAGCAGTATCCTAAATACAAAAAAAACCCTATACTTCAACTTCAGTGTAATTATTTTTTGTAAAGAAAATTAGGAAGGACAAATTCTTAAGGTGAAAAATGCAGGAAAATTCATGCATGATCTGGTTGATATATTATGTGATGATTACAGGAAAAAGAAATACAACAAGACATTAGGATATTAAAGAAGATATTAAAGAAAATTTAGAATTAACAAATCTGACATTATGCTGTCACTTGATCCAACCTGATAAATAATAGTCTACATGTCTAAGTGTCTGGGTCTGGTTAAAGAAGAAAAATCAGTAGTCATCTCAATGATAGAATGGTTGCATCTAACAGAGGTTGTTAGCACTAAGGACTCCTCCAGCACTATTTGAGATTGACAGACTTCTTGGCAGGTCTGCAACATTTCAGCTTATTGGGATCTATGACTGTACTGTTGAAAATGCAGCACTAGTTGGAAAGTTGTTCAACTCCTGTGGAGAGTACTACACATCCAAAACCTAGCCTTGTTTCAATTAGGTCTGCTTAAGATCTGGACCTGGTCTCAAGACTCAACCTTCATAGCGATCACCAGCCTTGATCCTCGTACCTTGGTTTTAGAGTGTTATCAGTGGAGAGAAATCTATAAACTCTACATTCCAGACCAGCTTTCTCCTTGACAGCTCCCAGCACTCAGCGAGTATCTTCATCTAATACCTCACTGAGGGACTGTGATGACTGTTACGTGGCTCCCTCATGGCTGAACAAAGGCCTGCTCTTGTAGCCAAAGACCAAATGCTGGATAAAGGAAATCCAGCCTGCTCCGATTTCTTATCCCCCCTACCAGAGGAACATAATGGCCTACAAACCACTGCTGTCTCTAATAGACTGGCCTGCTTGTGGTTTACAGTCAGCCCTAAATGAGACGAGCTGATTAGAAACAGAAAAGAGCGAACAGATTAGACGGCGGGCAGGATGACGAGTGTGGAGGCATTCCAGGGTTTACAGCTGCCTGAAACACAATCCATCGCTCATCTGAAGGCAGAGGAGGAGAAATAAAAGCAGGGTTCGAGAGGGAAGGCCAATGGCTCTTTATCTCGTGCCAGCCTGCTGCCTTTGATTCGCAAACATGGCACGCTTAGCTCATCCACAAAAACCATGTGGACCTCGTTAGCTCATTCTTTCAATTTACTCCCCCCCTCTCCCTCATTTTATCTGTCATTTATAAATCTACCAAACAGTGAGCGATAAAAGAATCCTGGAAGTGTCTTTGTCTCATTGCCTCTCTTATCTCAACCCTGCCACTTTAAGCTTGGAGGTTTTGCCAAGGCTTTGAATAAAGTTTAGCCAGAGCTTTGGGCTTTGAAGTGGTTAGGGGGGATTTTTTTTTTTTTACTCCTGGCTGGGGCAGGGCCAGGTATGGGTGGGGGTGTGTTGGTCCCCCAGGCAAACCTTGGAAGCAGACAAGGCGAGCATTCCCTGGGCGTTTGGTGCATTCTCTCAGACTACATCAGGTACAAGACCTTTAGGGGCTTTCTGTCACGGCAAGAATGTGAGTCAGATTTCCAGCCCAATGCCAAGGTGGAGCAGATCAAACCAGACTGCAGTTTGGTGGAATGTGAAGGTAATTAACAACAGCGAGAGTCAGATTCTGAGTATTGTCTCTTCAAGCAACAAGTTCAGGCGGCCAGAGATGTCAGCCTTAAGAGTGGCCTGTCTGATAAGCAGCATTCCAGCTTTAATCAGATGTGATTTAATATGGCTGTCAGCTGCTGAGTCGCGCCGGGCTTTTCACGCAAACACTGGTAATTGTTGTGGGAAGGCCATGCCCATGTGAACAGCAATTTATATTCAATCTACGGCTGACTTCTTAAACCGCTGCCTGTCTGAAGATTCCACAGCATTCCACAGAGAGCAGGATTTATATGACTGAACTCTTTGGTAACACATAATGCAGTCAATGTGCTGCTCCCCGGTGGACATTCATCCATTTCAATAAAAGAACCCAGTACAGCTGTATCATCCTTGTGCAGATATGTCACACTTTGATGTTGCACTGCAGCTGTTCGCAGTCTTGGATTCCTGCCTCTTAATAGTTGATAACACATGTTGAGTAAAATGAAATTTTTTTTGCCTGTTTTTACAAGCCCTCTGTGATGTTTTACTGGCTTTTGACAGGGGAACATAAATGTATGTTGTAATAGTGCAGTCAGTGACCATATCTGATCAGTTTTGTCTCATTTCAATGGAGTGATCCACGTGCTTAAAACCTGCAGTTTGCAACCACATGAATGCATTGTGAATGACATATGACCCCAGGATACTTACAGTCAGTCTCTTTGTTCAAATCATGCAATCACTGCAGACAGTAGAGCTGCCACATATTCAAAAAATCAAGTTAGAATTAAAACTGACATGTAATTTGTTGTTGGTTCAGACTGACTTTAGCTCAATGCAGAGGGCTCCAGCAAAAACACACAGTATTTGTCTGCAAAAAAGTTGACCTGGCTTTACTTTTGCCACAACATGACATCATCTGGCAACGTGTTGTGTTGGTCAAATACATGTGCATAACCATTACTTTGTAATGTGACGGCTATATTTGTAATGTTCATCTCATGATTGTTGCAACAAAAGATAAAATAATTGCTCTTGTGAAAACTTTTCAAAGTTGAAAAATCCTGCCCCTTTACAGACAGGCATTACATATACTGCCCACTAGGGTATACAGGTTGTTTGGTTTATCCTGTATGTATATGAACGAATCACTACAGATTGAATACCTTGTAAGTATTTTAGATGACTTTACGTCCAAAGTAAGCCAGGTTCAACAGTATTTCATGGACTGCCATACATTAGTTTGCTGCATGCCGCTGTGTTGAAATCAATGCATCAAGCAGTAGTTTCCAAGAAATGAATCAAGTGGCTTTGTTTTTTGTTTTTTATCATGCAGTTCAGTCAGTCTGAAAACTGCTCTAGGTCAGGGTGCATGTGTACTCTGTCAGCAGACCAGCTCCTGGTTTTACTGTAATTTACGTATGACTGAGGTGGAACAGAACAATGACAGGTAGGGAAGGGGGTGGGGGGACTGCTCCACCCAGCTTGCCCCCACACCCTCACCAAACATTGCTCTTTCACGCTCAATTTAAGCTGTTACACAAGCAAAGCAACTACATGTTAAAATTTGATTTGCAGACAAATTTCTTTCATTGATTTTCTGTGTAATCTCTCTGTCCCTCCCCCCACCTCTTCCTGTCCAGCACAGTAAATATTTATCTTCCTTTTCACCAAGCTGTATAAGGTCAACATTTGTTGGCTAGTTGGGCTCCTACCTAATCTAGGCCTGGGTCAGAATGAGCAGTGTGTCAGGTCAGAAGATGGATTAGTCTTTGAACATCCACCCATGGTGCCATTGTAATATGAAACTGTGACAGTGTTTGAATATGGCAGGCAGCAGAGCTAGCCTCTATCAGCCGGCAGGTGTCTAAAGACAGAAATGCAAAACCCCTCATTATCTCTCTGTAAGTGTTGAAACTTGTGTAGTATTAGCGGATGATCAATATGGATGTTTCTTTGTGTTTCTGTTGTCTGTGTACATCATCGTGCTTTTATGTAACATACAGATCTGTCTCCCCAGATGAGTAACAAAGCAACCAGGCCCAGGTCTATAACCTCCCTCTGTTTGTAATAAGCGTGGGGGGGTGGGGGATTGAGTCAGAGTATTTACGTCGATCCCAGCCCACCATTTGAACAAGTCACGGCTTGGAGGGTGTTATTTCATCTGCGAACTGCTGACGGAGGGATTTCCAAAGGTGGCAGGAACAGGACAGCTAATTTTCTTCTCCTTTTCCCTCCCGTGTTTGTTGTTGCAGAGAGATTACTCTAGTGTCGTTTTATTTAACGTGTAAGGCCTGAGCTCAAGGCGATATTTAACTGGGAGGGAGCGCTCACACGCACACTTCATGGACAATGAGCTGCAGGCTTCAGCTGACCTGCTGATCTGTACCCACCACTGCTATTCAGGCTTTTCTTAGTCTCCCTATTCAGACAATGTTTTCATAACCTAGACTGAATGTTATTCTATAACTCTTGCACACACACAAATACTGTCCAATCAGCAGTGTGTGAAAAGTTGATGTTCTGCCAGGAGCTGGTGCAAAACATAAAGCCTACCTAGAGCAGACCCCGGGAATGAATTGTGTCTGGACTGCAGTAAAAAAGGTACCAAACCTTGGCACTGAATGCTCGGCAAGATTCATAGTAAAGGCTTGGATGATATGACTGTATTCTGTACATATACCATGACACAATATACATTTTACAAAATATACAAAAATCCTCATATACCAGTAATATTAGTATGTTTATATGCAAATGAGTTCTGTGTACTGTTTTAAAACTTTTATATAGGCTAGGATATTAAGGTATTAGTTGACAGAAAGGGTGTAATCCTACTTGTAATCTCAGTGTTCTCTCACATTTGTTTATGGTGTTGTTTAAAAGAAGCATCATAACAGAGCCAGTATCAGTATCTACATGTTAATCTACATGTCACTTCCTTTATCAGCTCGCTTTCAAACTAACAGTGACGCTTCTCTGCTGTGCTCAGCTGTGGCACTGAATGAATGTTTGCTGAGTAAAAGTGAATTACGCAATCCTGTGTTATTTGCGACCCTGTTCACAGCCTCCTATTGAGATGCAGCCAACTTTGAACAAACTTTGCTATTCTTTGCTAAGGCTAACAGTCAGTCACAACACCACCTGATATGCATGCATGGGGAAATATTTAAAGTTGTTGAGTAGCAGATAGCTCTTAAATTTTTATGGATGTGGGAAAACAAACAGGTTAGCCCACCAGAGAGGAAATGCCTCACACCACCACCCCTCTTCAACACAAACAAACACACGCTCATTCATCGTCAGCCACCCCTGACCATTATGTGTCCATTTTGGCCCTCCTCACCTCGCTGGTCAATCAGGTCTTGACGTGCTGTGTGTCTAGCCAGAGGCAGTCTGGCCTCCATGGTTAATGGACCGCAGTAACGGACCCCCAGGGGTCCCAGAAGCCAACAGTGCTCCTCAGGGCTTTAACAACCCTCAGCCTTGCCAGGCCAGACTACGGTTCTCACCTGCTGACTCTCCCTGACTGACAGTCCACATGCAGGTGTTAAAGTGTCCAACTGCCTAATTAACCCTTTCCTGTTCCGAGTAGGACCTCCAGCAGTGTCTATTGTAGCTTTACAATAGAACTACAGGGGCAATGAACATAATTGGCCTGAAAAACAAGCGTGGAATGGAGAGGCTGTAAATTGCTCTAGATGTTAGTCTCATATCGGCCCCCAGACATGGATGTGTACTACAGCACAAAGCAAAGAAGATGTCTGCAACATGTGATTTGTTACCACATGCAAATGCTTTTTATTCTTCCTTCATTCAGGGCTCTCCGAAGACAAGCATCAAACTCCAAGATGTGTTTGCTCTGAGGATCCCAGTCAGAGAGAGTTTTGTATTTAGTTAAAGTTAAGGAGAGGACTCATCCGCAATTCTTACTTTTGACGTTCGTGAGAGTGGGAGAAGCTCTGAGAGTGAAATCTGAAAGAGTGTGTATGTCAGATTCATGCGTTCATGCTACTTGTGTAAACATTGCATTCTGTATCATAATACTGCTTAATATGATAACATAAATGTTTGTTTGCCCCACAGCGGGGAAATCCACAAGTGGGGAACTTCACATACACAATGACACATCAACGTCAGTGATACGTGCCAAGTATTCCAGATAACATCTTGCCTTCTCATTCCACAGAAGCGGAAGCGCAGGGACAAGGATGACAGTGACGCAGTCAGCCTCTGCAGCTTCGACTTTAAGGTAAAACACATCATCAGACACTCTGCTTCTCATTGCTAGGAACAGTAACTGAAAACTGGGGCTCATCTCTGATCACTTGCTCTATCTGAAGTCCGTGCTTCTTCTGTTTATTCAGAGCATATCATCAAAATGACTAAGCTTTACTCCAGAACACATCAAGATAAAGCCTGTTTGTTTAGTAAGGAGCCTGTTAAGATCTGCTGTTAGTTACGCCATAGCAGGTTCTTCAATTTAGAGATGTGAGTGACAGGACTGGCCGGATTGGAAAATATACCTCATTTGGTGTGTGGGTGTTAATTGATCACACCTACATGTATACGCACAAAGATCTGTCAGTGTTGTTCCAAAGCAGGATGATCTTGTCATAACACTGTTTAGCTTCAGGCACATTTCACCATTCTACCAGCCATCTAGTTTATCTAAATGAAAGACGACTGTATGTACAAAGTCCAATGTACAAATTTACTTTTCAAACTTTATCTGAAATCTTCATTTTGGGTCGCTCTTTCTCTTCTTTGAAATATTTGGGTATGAAACTCCTCTGGTGCTGAGCATAGAACCAGTGGACCACACAGTTTATAATAAACCCATGGCCCCTCTCCATCCATTCTGTCTCCATGCAGGCTGTTTTTGTCCTGCACCCACATGAGAGGGATTAGTCGAGATGTACAGCCTGGACTTCTGTAACCAGTTGGATCAGTTGCTCTGTTAGCTAAACAAAGCTCAAACAGTGCTGTTGAGAGTCCCGGGGGCCACTCCTTGATTCAAATCAGAGCAGCGCTCAGTGTTCTTTGCTGACTTTATTTTCTTTTCTAATTGAGCCGCTTCCAGCGCGGTCTAATCCCTGCACTCTCTGTTCACGTACAAAGGTGGTTATAGTAGAAATCCCTTGTTAATCATATGGCTGCTGGTATATTGCTGCCCTTTGGCTCTGATTCTGAGAGGAGTTGTTAAGTAGAAATCTGAACTGCAAGGACTGGTCTTAAAAAGCAGCAAGGGGGAGAAAAAGACTGAAACACTTAATTGATAGTGGTAAAAGTTGCTGATTAATTTTCTGCTGCTCAACTAATCATCTCAGCACAAGATAGCAGTGTAATGGTACAGGATACAGGAGTTGTATGGTCACAGTTAAGTGTTTTTCAATAAAGTAGGAATAGCAAGACAAATGCAGAAAAAATATTTATGTTGCAAAATGTTAATTAAATAATAATTCTTACAGCAAAAGTTACAGCACACAAATATTGGCATATGGATAATAGGGGGGGAACAATGTCAATGATACACCATATTACACAAGACATGTTATGTTTTGTCTAATACACTAAATTTACTTTGTTGTTAAATTGATGCAAAAAATCATTTGAAAAAAAATGTACCTGCACGTTGATTCGCACTATCACTCATAGTGGCCTTATGCCAATATAAGTAAAAGCTACCACAGAACCAAAGCTATGTACAATCTTTGATGGCAGACAGATTTATGATGCTTTCATGATGTCATCATATCACCCACTCTACGGTGGAACTGTCAAACCCACCTTGTCTTCAGACCAGTAGTCGATGAATGAAGACTTTGCTCTGCCCACCACAGGCCTGGTCCTGCCTTTATATCATGGCCAAATGTCTTTTATTGTAAACAAGCATATTATCACAATAAGAATGTCGTGTGTGAATGACGCACATACTATTCACGTCACCTCAGCTGTAGCTCGACCATGATTTCCCCGAAAATCTCAGAGCAACAAAACGAAACCGATTTCCACTTTCTTTTTACTGACAACACTGCATGTTAACACTGTTACACAAATATAGATACACATATTATCCACTGGCAACCATTCTCCAAGGTCTCTTTTTGAACTATAGCCTACTACTACTACTACTACTACTACTACTGTCTGCTCTGTGCCACAACTACAGAACATCCTCGTGTGAATTGTCCATATGTGTCTGTGTCATCAGGTACTTAATACGAACTTGGCAAATAATGTTTTCTTATCAGTACATCAGTTTGTTCTATCTACAAAGCGTTGGCGGTTTCACTTAGTTACCTCGCTGTGTTTGGTAGCAACCAGGGCTGCTCTGGGTGTGTGAACGCCCTCACAACAAAACTAACATCAAAAAAAAATGTGAGTAATATTAGTCTGGTTTGAGAACTGTGGTTTTCATTGTTTCTACAGGTTGTTGTGTGATTAGATCACTGTCTATATCTTCTGTTCTCTTCATTTTTATTTAATTGCAGCTACAGAGGAGGTGTTTAAAGTTCCTTTCCCTCTGAACTGAAGCTTCCTAGATTAATAGTAGTTAAGGTCTCTCAGTCACGCCCTAACTCAGAGCCTGATTTAGAAACATACGTACTTCTAAACCCTCTGGGCTTGGTGGTTTTGAACTTTACGAGAAAAGAAAATGTGTTGCCATTCCCTCTTTATAACCCTAGAATTGAAACCTATTCTTTTAATGATCAACCTCAAGAAACATAGCAAATGCAGATGCTTCCATACATGTGGCAGAGGCCCTATGAATGGTTTGATCAGGATGAAGATTATGTGATTTATATGGTATATCATCACCAATGCATCCACATTAACATAAAGGCTGTAGCAGCACAAGTTAGTTGTCATTGCTTAGACACAGAAATCATAAAGTTTCTTTAATAAACCACAAACCACTGCGACAGAACCAGCTATAAGATGTTGAAGAGATTCTTCTCATGTCAGATTGGCTATAAAAATATTTTCAGGCTTATACAACCATAACCAATCAGACCAGCTCTCACCCTTTGTATAGTTCACTTTTTTTATTATTTAGCGGAGGCAATCTTCCCACATGCTTAATTAAAGCTTCAGTGGCAAAATAAATGTTCTACAGCTGAAGGAGCATGTGAGAGAAGAGCAAACACTCTTCTTCCATCAGAACTACCAGGAAATTAAGTATAGTATATACCCAAATAAAGGCATAACAAACTTTTATATGAATGGCAACTTGAATGTTTTTACTTTAAAATATAGATGATGCCAGCAATTGTACACAATGTGTGTCTGTTTTGAAAGAATGATTCTCAGGCAGATTTACAGAGAGAAAAGCAAATATAGGATTTTTTAATGACCGATCTGAGAGGTCAATTGCTGCTACACAGAAAGATGAAACGTTCAGTCCCTTTCTGTTGCTGCTGACCTCCATCAGCAGAGGGCAGCAGTGCCTCCACCTCCCTCCTGTTGTTTTAAGTCAGTCAGCTGTGTTTCTTTGCCCAGAGCTGCCTGCTTCATGCCGTCCCCAGAGCTGTAATTAGTCTGTGCGCGTCCTGTACTCACTGCTGCTGATGTGGAGGTTAGGTTGAGCTCAGCCCCTCACGCCTCCAGGCTCAGCCTGTCCCTGGCACGGCATAGGTTAGACAGCGGTGAAACTCCGCCATTCACTGCATTACTCATCCTTCTCCTCCACTCTGAGCGCAGACTGGCATCTATGTGTGTGTTTTGGAGTGTAAATCACGACTGTACTCCAGCTGCAGCTCAGTGTGACTGGGGGCGAATAGGCCAGGCAGGCCGAGCCATGTTGTGTTTATAGCCGCTGAGCCAGACGTACTGCTGATTCAGCCCAAGGTCTCCCCATACAGAGTGAGTAACAGCAGGACTGCACACACTGTCTTCTGAAGGCACGCATAGACTACACACAGACAGACAGATTCATTTTTATTAGATCCTCTCTGCCCCAGTCTGCATAGTTTTTCGCTGTGTTGTCCTTAGTTCTCATGTGAGATCCAGCTCTTTTTTGTTCTGATACTGAAGTCACTTGATTCATGATCCCGTTCTACTTTGTTTCTGGGCCATATGGGTGATGTAATCCAGACCCCAGACAGCATCCTGTTGGTCCGCAGCAGATGAGCCCTCCTGACCGCTCTGTCAGCGAGCCTAAAGAACAAGGTGTCAACATCCACACACCTCAATCAGCATCTGTGTTTTGCCACCCCCACACACAGCAACGGCATGAAGCCCGTGTCCTGTTTCACACCTCCATGTTGACCCAGGAGGATGAAGTGGAGAGCTATGACCAGGCTTGTCCATTTGCCCAGAACGCTCACACATTGTGACACCCTGCCTCGCAGCACCTCCACATTAGCCGCTCCATCAGACCTAACACCTCCACTTTCTGCTTCGCATTTGTGCCCCAGCTGCATGGGTGTGTAGAATCTGTGGCTTCAGGTGTGGTTGTCCTTCAGCCATATGTGCATCTTCCTGTCTCAGTGAATCTCCCCTGCAAATGTGCACACATGCATGAAACACAGCCACAGGATTGATTTCAGCATCAGAGCGCTTCTTTGTCTTAACTGAAACTGGTGAACATGTTACTCTTTTCTGCCTTATTAGGCCAATCAACATATGGGTGGCAGTTGCACCCCACCCCCCCAGTGGTGCTCAATATACAGGTTTCAGTTCAAACATCTGCTTGAGAGTGTCACAGTGCTCCCGCTATTGATATTCTAATTGATCACCTCCCCCAGTTCAGCTGATGAGACTGATAATGACTCTGTTTGAAGCAAAAACCAGAGAGCATTGCTGCAAAGCAGAGACTCCTTTGATTGATTAGCTAACAAGAAATAGCCATGTCATAATTACTTTGTAGTTTGCTTATTAAAAGTACATTAAACAGTTAGTCTGTTGGTTTCGAGCATTTTAGTACCTGATACCAGACCTGAAGGCAGTTTTATCAATCTGACTCAAAAGTACAGTTTCATATATAAGTGTATTTGACCTTTATTTTCTTCTTTTTGTGTGTGTTTTCATTTATAGTCCTCGGGGATGCAACTAATGTTTGTATTCATTATCAATTATTCTATTAGCTAATTTTTCAATTAATATTTTTGTCAATAAAATGTCAGAAAATAGTGAAAATTGTCCAGCACAGTTTCCCAAAGTGAGTCTTCAAGTTGCTCATTTTGTTTGATCTACAGGCCAAAACACAAAGATATTCAATTTAGAAAGATAAAACAGAGAAAAGAAGAAAATCCTCAAATTGGAGAAACAATGATTGCTTGATAAATGACTTAATTTATTATAATTAGATATTTTGTCTACTAATTGTTTCAGGTAAGTTTACTGTTCAACAGGTACTATATTTTATAATTGCCTGTACTGTTGTCTTTGATTGTTAAACTAATTGTTTTATGGACAAATATGAGAATTTATTGCCAATATAATATAATAATGCCATTTGTTTATGGAAAAAAAACAAATGTCTACTTTAAAGTTCTTACAGTATTAGCTTTTTGACCTTCAAATATCACATTTTGTACAGAACTCAAAACTTCATTACTCAGGATTTCCTGCAAACCTTAACCCAGTTCCCTGAAAAAAACCCATATTATGTTAGACAAGGTTCAGTCGTCATCCAGCTTTCATTTACCCTCATCAGAGTTGTCTGTGTCAACTCCGTTTAGCAGTAAGCTTTACCCATGATCTTAAAAATTCTCACTACTGTTTTCACTCTGAGTGGATGCATCAACAGAGCCTGCGGGCAGCTTCTCTCCATTTCCAAGTAAACCCGATACCGCCTGATCTGCAGCCATGAGGGCTGAGCAGAGGTTCGCTCCTCCCCTGTCTCTCTTCCCAGTATAAAGCCCTCCCTTCCCCAGTCAACCTCAGACTAAAGTTTAGAGAGAGAGTGTGAGGGGACTGTTCAGGGAGCCCCGTCCCACGAGGGAGGAAAAAGAAGACGCATAGGGGGGAAGGTGTATTTATTTATATAGATTTTTTTTCACTCTCACGCATCCTTTGATTTTCAACTTTTTTTACTCTGATGTGGATTACTTGGAACTGACTCGCAAGGATTAAAAAAGAGACACTGTGGTTTTACTGAAAGCTATGGTGGCTTACGATGAACTGGGTAGCTTGGTGCCTATCAAACGGACGTTGCAAGTGATAGACTACCAGAACCAAGCCAACAAAGAGTCAGAGGTGAGATGTGAAAACACACATGATGGTTGGTGATATTTCTGCTTTGCTTGACTGTTGCCTGTGTCTGTGAGTAAATGTTTGACCGGAACTCAACTAGATGAAGTCATATCTTTGTGTCAGATTGTGAGTGAATCAGCGCCTAACCCTGCTTTATCTCTCTTGGGCACACAGCGTTTGTGTTCGTGTGTGTGCTTGTAAGATGAGACTTTGAACTTTGTGTCTCGGCACTAAAGACAATGCTTGAGATAGTGCCTAACTAGGAAAAGTTAATCATTGGATGACACTGCACCTATGAAGCTGTAAACAGTGAGCTGCCCCCCCCCCCCCCTCCTCTCAGTTTTGCGTATTCCACGTCAGGGAGTTCAGCCATGGTGGGATATGGAGATCAGGACAGCAGACTCAAAGCACCAGTGAAGCAGCAGGGGGTAAACTCTCAGTCAACAACCCTGCATCCTTTCAGTTCAGCCCTGTTTAGGATTACTTTGCTTTTGACCTCTGACATTTGGAGTCAAACAGGTTATCTCTGATGCAAATTCAGCAGAGGAGCCTGAGAGCATTCCTTCAGCTGCAAACACAATAAAAGGGACGCAGGTGTTGAAATCTAGGTGTGCTCTCTATATTTATCAAAGTGACCACTTCCGCTCCTTCCTTCCCCTTTTTTAAGGCTTGCTGGTTTCTCTTTAGGAAGAGATTTCAGGAAGACGTGTTGTCATTGACAGTAAACCACTTGATAAAGGAGAAGTCTCAGGACAATTCATGAAGTGAGTCCTGTTCTCACATTGCACAACTGAGACACTCCTCAGCTTTACACCAGTTTTCTCGTCCTGTACTGACACATTGATGACCCCAGGTCTTTCATTTATGGTCTGGCTGTTCTGTTCTCAGCTCCTATCAGCTCAAGCTGTGGTGTAATCGCAGGGACACATCTGGGGTATGAGCTCGCAGCACCCATGAAGTCACATCAAAGGGAAAGCGCAGGAAGAGCACTTCTGGGATCTTTAAAAAAAACTCCTGAACTTTATGAGGTTGTAATCTTAGGTTAAGAGTTTAAGGAGCACACCGCACGTGTATAATACGCATGTCTGGAGGGTCATTGTTCCACTAATGATAGTTATTCGAAGCATGGGTAGGGTTAGGGGTTAGCAGTAGCACAAATCCCGGATCCGTCTGGTTTCCTGAAGTGAGCCAGACACACTGAAACTCCCCAGAGTTCCCGGGTCAAATTGCCAGGAATAGCAACTTTCTCAGTCTGTGTGTTTCACTTTACAGCTGATAAACAAAGAGTGAGGCTGATTCCAAAAGGTCAGGAAGGGCACAATGGCCATTATAATTTCCCAAAATTTAGTTTGGAAACCCCACCTTCCTGCAACTTTGATTTCTTTGTCGACTGAGTTTAAATGACCTCAGATTAGAGTCAGTCTAGTCCCAACAGAAAATCCAAAAAAATTCTGTCTTTGCATGTAGACCACAGTCAAAGCAGTTGACTGTCTCACTGCCACTAGAGGGCTTTCTTAGTTCTTAATGCTGTCTGGCTTTCCTGGTCAAACGTGGAGACCCAGACCACAGCAGACCGTGACTCGACCACAGCCACAGCAGTTCACAGGCCACGCCAGACTGTGCAGATCTGTTCCACAGCTGTGTCCGCAGAGCCTGGAGCCTCAATGGCTGCTCTGTTTCCCAGATTCGCTGAGCCAAGGCAAAATCCCATTTGGCCTGAGTCAGGAGAAAGCACAAGCAGCTATTAGCAGTGCGGCGCTCGATTTTAGCTGCCTCATTAGTGTGAAGTTCTTAAAATGAAAAATGTTTTGCGGGGAATGCAAACTCTGGAAATGCTAATTATGGTCGTGGTTGTCTCATCGTGTCATGTGTTTGAAAAGACTCTACAGGCCTAAATCATTACCTCAGATCTGCAGCTCTTTGATTTCTGGGACTGTTGTTGTTGGCACCAGGCCAAGCAGCTCTTGCCTTTTTCCCAGTCTCAGGGTTTGAAGAGGGGAGTGGAGGGGGGGTTACCTGGCCCAGGTGTAGTGCAGCTCTCACGCGAGGCCTGTTGAAGAACCTGTCTTGACTCGCAGTCATAAACACCACTGCTCGCCCCCTGCGACGCTGTGCTGTCTAAACACCTGAGACGGGACAGATTCACTGTTGTTATGACTGCTGGTCCATTCCCCAACTCACAGCAGCAGTGTGCTTCACTGAACAGTCCTGACACACTGGCACACTGCACTAACTGCTGTGTCTCTCCGGGAGAGACGGTTAAAGAGCTGGAGCAATCAGGAAGCATTTGTCTCACACTGTTTGAGTGATGGTACAAATCCACTCTCAAGTGGAGTTGTAGCTGTTGTCAGTTCTGATAGTAGCAGAGTTTGTGTGGGGAGGGGTGTTCAACAGCTGAGCGCAAGGTCTCGTGCATTCCTGGCATTCCTCCAGACCCCCTTCCCCTCCAGATCAGCAGTCAGAAAGGGTCTTTGTGCTCAGTGGGCTGACCTGACTCAAGACTCTTCACATGATGGAGCCAACAGCTGCTGGAGCTGCTTCCTTCTCCTCAGTATCTCTGTCTGTCCTCTGTCCGCCAGCCTGTCTGCCTGCGGCTCAAGCTTGGCTCCAGCTACTCTTATTTCCACGCCCCAAAGCAGGGAGTGGAGTCAATAATTCAGGATTTATGGCTTTTTTTTCATCACAAGGAGTCACAAGGGAGCTCCTGGACTCACAGCTGAGGTCTGACTCTCAGAGTTGGCATAACTGATCGATTCGTTGTGTATTGCTGCACACACAATGAAAAGCTAGGATGATTAAAATGCCTGACTAATCTCTCCTTCCATTTTTCTTTTGCATCTGTAGGAACCCAGCAACAAGCGTGTCCGTCCTCTCGGCAGGGTGACGTCACTAGCCAACCTCATCTCTCCGGTGAAGAATGGGGCCGTCCGGCGCTTCGGCCAAACCATCCAGGTAAGCTCCTGTGATATCCCACAAAAAAGGGGACTCCTCGGGGCAAGGGACACCTCCTGGCTTCCAACTGCAACATGTCTGACATCTTGGGGTGTCCTCTTTCATGTGTGCAGGCCTCGTTCCGGAGCGATGGCAAGTCGCCGGGCATGCCCCAGAAGCCTTGCAGCAAGGCAGCGGCCCCCACGCCACCCAAAAGGAGGAACAGCACACTGTGGTCGGAGACGCTAGACGTCCACCAGAAAGGAACTTTCTCCACCAAAGAGATCAAGCGACAGGAGGTGAGAATCAATACTGAGACACGACAGAAATGGCAAGCAAATTGTAGAGCATAGTTGGAACACTAAGGGACAAAGTAGCTGTAGGTAAATGAATGTCCTAAGTCAAAAATCCAGACAGTAGTGAATCATATCTGTCTACCAGACTAGTTTCACAGATCCCTGCAGTATTTGTGTCAAATAGTCTAAATGGGGCTAAAAGCCATCCCGGGATCATTTCCCAGTCTGTGTAAACTCGCATATACCTGGCAAGCCAACAAACTAGCATTCTCCTGCCCTACCTCCCCACTTGCCCTGCATATGTCAGACATATTAGCCAACTGTCAGATGCCATAAACTTTGTACAGTTTTAAACACAGCGAGCAAGAAAGAGAAGGAGAGAGCAGCCAGATAGATTTCAGAGTTTACCTCAGCCGCTTGGCACCAGCACAGTTTTAGATTTAGTCTCACTGCTGTCGGTTGCAATAATGTAATGACATCCTGATTCATGTGTTTTGCTAAAAAAAAGTACCTTTCTGTGCCCCCTCCTCCCTTTCCTCAGGCCATATTTGAGCTGTCTCGTGGAGAACAGGACCTAATTGAGGACCTCCAGCTCGCACGCAAGGTTTGTACTTTTAAATCTCTAAGGGAGTACATATAAAGCAAACAGATTAAATCAAAGTCTGGCAGGCCTTCCACATAGCCAAGCCAGAAACTATAAAAAGACAGGCATTATTCCTCTGTCTTTCCCTTGTACCCCAAAAGCTCTTTGAGAGTTATTCTTAGCATTGGCCTGATGTTGTTATTTGACCGTTTTGGTTCTGCTCCCGTACACAGGCGTACCATGACCCGATGCTGAAGCTCTCCATTATGTCCGAGGAGGAGCTCACTCACATCTTTGGCAACCTGGATGCCTACATTCCTCTGCATGAGGACCTCCTGGCACAGCTCTCCAAAGCCACGGGGCCAGACGGGACTGTGGGCCAGATCGGGCAGATTGTTGTAAGCTGGGTAAGTATCATGTTACCAACTACCTCCACCTCTTTGATCCTTTAAAAATTCAACTGGATTTCCAGTAAGGGAGGCAGCATTAGTAAAAGTGTCCCACCTCCCCTTTAGCTGCCAAGGCTTAACGCCTACAAGGACTACTGTAGCAACCAGCTGGCAGCCAAGGCACTGCTGGACCAGAAGAAGCAGGACCGGCGGGTGCAGGACTTTCTGCAGCGTTGCCTTGAGTCGCCCTTCAGCAGGAAGCTGGATCTGTGGAGCTTCCTGGACATCCCACGCTCTCGCCTCGTCAAGTACCCACTGCTGCTCAAAGAGATAATGAAACACACTCCACCAGAGCACCCAGATGCTGCCAGCCTGGAGGAAGCAGTAAGTCAAGACACAGATTTACTACAGGACATGGCATTGTGCTTATCTTTTGGTTATCTGAAAACATGGCTGAAGTTAATGTTGTGATTCCCTGTGTGTTCAGATCACCATCATCCAGAGTGTGCTGTCTGACATTAACATGAAGAAGGGAGAGTCTGAGTGCCAGTACTACATTGACAAGTTGGAGTATCTGGATGACAGGCAGAGAGACCCTCTCATCGAGCAGTGCAAGAGCCTGCTGTGTCACGGGGAACTACGTAACAAGAGCGGCACGGTGAGCAAAATACAAACACTTTCCTCTCAACAACACATTACTTCTTTGGCTCCCTCTTCACTCATCAACACAAGCTTCATATCCCATATAAGGCCATCAGACTATAACTGCCTGCTTCACTGCCCCCCAACCAACCTATGATTTAATCATACGACTATGAACTTTAATAACAGTAAACATCTTCCAGAAAATGTCAGTGCTCTGGTTATAATTTTTTTGTTTGTTGTTGTTTCAGAAGCTGCATGTGTTCCTGTTCACCAAGCTGCTGGTTCTGACCCGCCCCGTCACCAGGAATGAGCGCCACTGTTTTCAGGTTTACCGGCAGCCAATCCCAGTGCAGGATCTTGTGCTGGAGGACCTGCAGGATGGAGATGTCAGAATGGGTGGCTCTTTCAGAGGTGCTTTCAGCAATGCAGACAAAGGTGAGGCTTATGTCAAAGTCATAATGTTCCTAGCAGTTAATGAAAGGATAAAGATTGTCCTTCGTCAAATACGTCAGTTTACTCATTCGATTGTTTTCCCACTTTTTCCACAGCCAAGAACATTTTCCGTGTGCGTTCCCAAGACCCAAGCCAGGCACAGTCTCACACACTGCAGGTCAACGATGTCTTCCACAAGCAGCAGTGGCTCAACTGCCTCCGCAGTGCCATTTCCGTCCACCGGCCCCTCAGTGAGCCCTCCACGCCCTCCCCGCCTGCAAGCGACGCTCGCTCCAAGCGCCGCCCCTCCTCTGTGTCCGCCATCGTCCACATGGAGGAAGCGGATGAGAACTGCCCACAGCTGACCTCTCAGTCCGCCCCCAACTCACCATGCAACAGCTCAACTGTCAGCCCCACCACCTCGTCCCCTTCATCCTGCTCATCATCCTCGTCAACGACATCATCATCTTCGTCGTCGCCACTGTCCTCACCCACATCACACAAAACCAAAAAGGACAAAAAGTCTCTGTGTTCTTTAGGGAAGAGAAAAGAGACTATGGTGTGAACTGAGGTCAAAAAAGAAAATGGACTCTTGGCCGGACTTTTTTTTGTACATAAATCTTAAAAAACAAACAACGTGGAGGAGCGTGGGACTTGTATTTATGTGTGTCTGCGTGCGTGCGTATTATTACAACAGTGTTCTGTGTTACTGTCCTCTTCGGCAGCTATTTACCGTACCCCTCCATCCGAGTGCATCCCACAGAGACACAGTATTCTGGAGAGAGGTGCACAGCTTCCACCAGCTCTAAAAAGGGAAGCATAACGAGAGGCAAACACACATTTCACACATGGATCTATGTGTGTCATGAGTTTGTTGATTTCTTGAAGATAGAGGTGGTGCATTCAATCCTGTTTACTATTAATTTGATATTTAAGCAAATATTTTAGACCTTTTGGGGGGCCTATGAAAGATTTACATTTTTATATTATAAAATGTATTGTAGTATTTTTTTAGGTATCATAACGCAGCACTGTTTTAGCTTTTAGGTGAATTTTTTTGAAAATTGGAGCATGTTTAGCAGGCAAGGAAGGAAGAGAATTTCCAAAAACTATGAGATGTACTACACAAAACTACAAATTTCTCTGTAAAAGATGATTTTTAGATCAATCAGAAGATGCATCTAATTTTTATACATTCCTTTAATGACAGATGTTAGGACCGGGACACTATTTTATTTTTTGCATTTACTGCAGTCAGTGGCATTAATTTAAATTCAGTAACAGATGAGATTTCGGTTTCTCTGTTACAGCAAAGACATTGCTATGAAGTCAAGTGTTAGCAAATCCTCCGATGTCAATATCATGTCAGAGAAGAGATGAGTTTTGTTTTGAAACAAAATTTTGAACTGAGCCATGTTGGTTTTTAAAAAGCTGACTTTTAACATCACTTTTCAGTGTAGCATCTTGCATGGAGCTTTAGTTGTGGACACTGCTTGCACCAGTAGAGGCAGCAGGATGTATTTACCTGTCCTGAGCGACAGGACAGTTAAAGATGTAAAGGACTGGTTGATGAATATATGAGAATGTTGTTGAAGGCAGAAGAGAGAAGAGTAAAGATGGATAAAGCTATGTTTTGGAACTGATATAGATCGCCAGTGCAAGATGATAAACTATTAACTTTCTGTATAAGTTAATGTGATATCTTGCTCATGGATGGATGATAGTGAGTGTAAACGATGGAAAAAAGCATGTAGGGGAAGGGAGACAAAAAGAAGGATTGTGTATGTGTCAACAAGATGCTTTTGTTGTTCAGGTGGAAAAAATGAAAGAGAAAGGGGCAATGTGTTTGCCATGACCTGTATGTAATTAACAGAACAATAAAGATCTGTGTAAGATTTGCAACTGAACTTTTGGTTTCATGTCTATTTTTCTTCACTCTGACCTAAAGCATTAGCTCAACATTTTGAGCAAGCTCAACATGTGTTTTTATTTGCTTTCTTGCCCACTTAGATGATCGATGCCAGTCATGCCTGCACGGCGTATATAAACTTAAGAATATACACTTCAGTTTTTGCACAGGAAATCAAAACGAGATCTATTGTGTCTATAATCAGTGAGCCTCAGATGTGCTGGTGTTTTCCTTGTCCTCATTGGGCTAGGTCGTATGACTCATATGACACTGACAAGAGGAGTGCCCCGAATGAAGGCAGAAGGAGATACCCATTGATTTATGGCCGTGCTTAACTCTTAGCTAAACAGTCAATTCCGTGTAGGTGCCAAAAGAAACATTTCCAGGGTAGGTAAAAGCCAGGATTTGCTTTTTCAAACTGCTGCTCCCTGTCTGAACGGTCTTATTTGCAGACAGAGAGGCTTTATTGATGGAAACACCTCACTTTGTCAGACCTGTGATTTCCATTCGGAAGACCTGACAAATGGTCCACAAGAGCCTCTCAAACATTTTAATAAACACATTGGGTTTAAAGGATTTATGTTCATACTGGTGTGTAGTTGATCGATGATGCAAGAGAAGTGATCATTAGAAAGAAAAAAGACCTCTTCATGTCAGTCGTCACTGTGAGCTTTTTCATGGTGTCTTTGCTGGAACGCTGCAGATTTTCTTCCCCTTTTAATTTGTCTGCTTGGCAGAATCAAGTAATGGCCTCATGTCTGCTTCTCAGAAAAGGAGAGCATTCTCCAAACATTCGCTCATGCTCTCCACACAGTCTCCCATTTACTTTAACAGAAGTTGAACATGTACCAGCATTACAGTTGGTGAAATTGGTGCTGTTAAGTTCCTGGAAGGTAGCTTGGCCTTTGACGAGAGTCAAATCTGCAGCGACTGTAAACGGAGAAGCAGAGAAAATAAAACCACCTCCCAGCCACATTATTGAAGCCATATCCTTGTCATGAACTTTGACCTTTACCAGAGCTGATTTTGGGTTTTTTTAGGTTATTGTTTTAAAATACAGTTGTGTACATACAAAGGTCAATGGTTGCATTCTGTGCAAGACTTTGTTGCATGTCCCCCCTCTCCATCTTGAATGTCTGCTGTCATTAAAGACTAAAATGCCATGTCATAAAAGAGAACACTACAGAGTCTAGACCAGTGAAAGAAGTAAAGTCACTAGGGGGAAAACCAATTCTCTGGAAAAATCTGAAAATCACAGTACTGATGGGGAAGAGTTGAGTTGCATAATATTAGTTCTGTAAGACAGAATGGTAGGATCAAAAAGATATTAAAAAAGCAACGATTGGTTCAATGAACTTGTGCAGAAAGATGATTAGCCACATATGATCATGTGATAATTTAAAAAGGAAAAACAGAGAGACAGAAAAACACCCATCTTATCTTAACAATGACCTTTGACCTGTGCCTGCCTGTTCACCTATGAAGGCCATTATTGTGAAAGCCTCATATGGAAAGTCCTCCGTTTTCAGACAAGTTAAAACTCCAGAACTACTTTCCTAAAAATTCAACTTAAAGAGTTTGCTCATCTGATGGTGGTTTAAAGTTGAAAAACAAAAGAGACTACCAAAAAGCTTTAACTATTGGCTGAGTAGTAGATAGATCTTTATTTTTGTTTGCCTTTCATGCGTGCAAAGGAAGAAAGTGGTTGTTTATTTGACTGTTGGAGGCGTTGATGAGCAGACGAATGTAGTGAGTGAGGTTGTTTTTGAGATGCCACACACTCTGTTAATTTCACCAGCTGCTGTTACATAACGAAGTGGCTCTTTTGGACCTTCTTGCACTTTATGTAACAAACACATGCGGCTTTTAACCAGCACCATAAATTTCTTTTTAATCTTAAACAGTAAAATCAGCCAGCTGAGAACCAGTCCAGATCGAGCGGCAGCCTCCCACGCTGAAAACAGAACCAACACAGAAGTGCCAAAAGCTGCACTTCCTCGTATGAACACAAGGGGTGGGCTCCAAAAGGGGAGTCAATTACATTTGACCCCCATGTTAAAATGTCAAACTTAAGTGCAGAAGAAAACATGTTTACAGTCTGGTACAAAAACTAGTACTAACAGTACTAAAACCTGCTGCACCGAAGTCAAAACGTAATAACAAGTGTTGTAATTTATGGTGTTCATACTTTTGAATAAAAGGCATCAGTGTGAACCAGAGTTAGCCGACGTCACCACTGCCAAGATGCAAGACACTCTACAGAAATCTACGGTGACGTCACAAAGACTACGTCCATGTTTTATCCAGTCTATGGTCCAGACACAAACACATGAGGACCCTCCCTTCAGTAGGCCAGAAACCTCTCTCTCAGCAGCTCTGCTTTAACAGAGCTGTAGTCCGAATTATTGATGGACGCAGACAGCTGAGTCTCCTGTCAGTGATCCGTCACCGCCACATCCTTTGACACCCATCTGCCTCACCAAACACACCCTGACAGACACAAACTGCCTGCAGGTTCAGTATCTGAGCTGCAGCCAGCGGAAGAGACTCACCACAAAAGATCAGATAAACCAGGGGAAGCAAAAACTTCCCTGACTGGTTCGACTTAGTCTGCTTGTTTCTCTTTTCACCATAACTACAATGTGTGGAGTGACACCTAATTCTGGGCAGGAGGTAATGTGACAGTGAGCTTAGGCAGTGGAATTCACCTCTGGCATTGTGGGGGATCTTCCACTTTAGCTAATCCTTTAATATTTATTTTCAATCATTTTAGTACATGTTCACTGATAATTACAGATGCATTAGTCTTTTTCTATATATCAGCAACAGGTCAAATGGCTCTATGTAAAGTGACAGTCATTCATGGTGACAAACCCACAAAGAATAACCACCTTGCAGTTAGCCTCAGCTCTATAAAGTCTTTGAAGTTTTAGCATCTTTGAACTCATTGTTTTGGTTTCAAGGCCGCAAATTTTACCATTTTGGTTTACTGTCACCAAAAGGCAGACACACAAGCTAAAGAGCAGATATTTTCTGCTGGGTGTGTAAACAGGCGACTTTATGATGCTAGCACGTTAGCCATATCAGCTTAATGTCCATCTCGTTTCGTCATCCACAATTGGCCTAAAAACAAATTATTGCAGCTTTAGGTTTATTACACTACCTAAATAACTCTTTTAAACTATATTATATTTGGACAATATGAAGACATTAAAAGTGATTTCAAGGCTAGAATAAGCAATAAATACAATGTTTAATATGTTTTAAGTTTTTAGAAAGTTCACTGATTTTTTTCAAAATGTCACTGTGGATAAACCGAAAGTTTGATATTTTGGGAAATATACTTAATTGAGTTCTTGCTGAAAGTTAGGTGAAAAAATTCAACCTCGCAGATTAAACAAACAAGACATAACAAGTTAATTGCTGAGCTTCAGAGATGCTGGGAGGCAGAGCCAGGCAAGCTGTTGTTCAGACTTAGTGCTAAGCTAAGCTAACTGACTGCTGGCTCGTTTCATATTTAGCTTTCTGACATGAGGGTGGAATTACTCCTGTTGACCGTTTCTCTAAAATCATAAAAACATTAATCCATCTTCATCCAGCACTGAGGATTAAAGGGGAACATGATTGTTTCCGCCAAGTGAGGAAAATCTTGCTGTTTGGAGTGGTATTTAGGAGCTAATTTAACCGGGACAAAGGCCAGTCCAAACTTCCAGGATATTGCTTTGCCAGTGAAGGAAATTGTCGACAAAAATCTCGACATGCAAAGACTGTTTGGACAAAAATGGTCTCATAAAAACAGCTGCAGAAAAACACCCGCTGCAGCACATTTCACGGAGCACAACAGGACACTGCAGCTTGTTGAAGGCCCTCCGTCAAGACTGCGTGGGTGATGAATTCATTTGGCTCATGCATGGTAAAAAGGCCACATAGCCCCACACAGACCGGAGACAATATAACAGATGGATTGTCTATGAGATTAACATGCAGACAAGCTGTTAAACTTCTCTGCATCTTCAGGTTCTTCTGTATCTGTAACATCTGTTCTATCACCTGTGCAGTAGATGCTGGAGGGCACAGGAAACTCCCTGGATATGAAAGCTTCAGATCAGTTTGCCAAATCCACGCCCACAACCAATAACACAACAAGCTCAAGGGAAAATCTGACCAGCAAAGTAGCGCTTGGGGGAAACCTCAGAGGGCTGGAGGTCAAATGGGTTCACAGCACCCCTCCATCAAAAACCCCCACTTCATGTTTATGTCAAAATACACTCTGTTCTGCTCATCCTGCCGGACCACGAACTCCTTCAGTCATCACTCACATGCTGTCGAAAGGAGCTGTCAGCTCAGTGTGCTCCTCCCAGACAAACATCGCCTTGTCTCAGGGACTTTTCTTTCGCCTTAGGAGATGACATGTGAGGGTGGGAAAGAAAAAAACCTCGAACAATAATTAATGGTTCACTAAAATATTCATGTATTTTAAAAAGGATGATGGAAAAGTTTCCCCTGAGGGATGTTTGGCACAAAGCAAAAGCAGGGCTGAAAGTGGCACTGTGTGGCCAAGTTCTGTCTGCTACAACAGGAGCTTGTTTTAAACTTACAAAGGTCGACTTTTAAC
Source organism: Centropyge bicolor (assembly GCA_037975185.1). NCBI lineage: Eukaryota > Metazoa > Chordata > Actinopteri > Pomacanthidae > Centropyge > Centropyge bicolor. The sequence goes on along the minus strand of JBBMOC010000004.1, from coordinate 10,915,638 downwards.
ACTCTTTGTCTCACAAACAGCAGTCTCTGGCTGTACAGTAAATCATTTGCTCATATAGTGGCCAGATTCTCAGCTGTAGGATTCCAAAGGTACGAAGTGATTCTGTGCTACTTCATTTTGAGATCAGTCTGCTTAATAAGGGATAATAATAATGGTTATTTACTATAAGTTGTTAATGTGATTCTCCAACCAAAAAACAGAAACAGCTTTACAACAGACCCAATAACATTATGCTTTCTTTAATGACTTAAGCTTAAATAAAACTCAGCTTGCCTGAAGGAATAAATCTAACAAACTAGTCTTTGTGCACAGCAGAATGAGCCAGTGTTCCAGTCGAGAGAAAACGTGAAACAAATGTGCACAAGTGGGTGTGAGACATTCATGGTTGCTCCTAGATATTGTTTTCTGTGCTAGAGGGAGATTCAGGCTTTCTTTCATTTCCCCTTGAAGAGGCCTGTGGCTTTGCAGATATGACACAGTGACCGCTCGTTCGGAGCTGACTGGAGTTTTGCTTGAGCGTCAGTAAGGCCAAACTTGGGAGTGACTGATCGCTGTGCACACGCTGACAGTGAGGTAAAGTACAGCGGACAGCAGAAGGGATTTGAAGGCACATGACCAGCCAAGAGCGGTATAATAACTTACAAACAAGATGGTTATCAACCACTTCAAAACGCATTTTTCCATATTACTTTGAGTGGGAGCACATGCAGGTTATATTTGGGATGAATGCCTCTGCTTTGATTTAGCTTTTCCCTCAGTCACGAGAGCTATCAAACAGGAATCTGCTCTACATATCAGACATTCACCAACAGATTAGGCAAAGTCTAAAATAGCTTGGCTTGGCAACCTCCTTGCTTTGCCTCACCAGACTGACTCACTCTGTCAGGTATGAATGCTCCTCGCTCGAGCGCTCTGTTTTTAAACCTGTCACCAGACTGTTTACTGTTCTCTTCCCCCCGTCCAAGCCTCCAAATGTTGGAGAAGAGATTAGCTGAGAAAGGAGGCCCTCTGGTCTCAAGGAAACCCGAGAATCTCAGATTATCTCTGATTATAGCGAGAGCTGGTCGCTCTGCAGCCCCTCGCTCGCTGCACCACAACCCATAAATGGTCCTACAATTTTCCATGTCTGCATCAGGAGCCACAGTTCATTTTCCATGCGAGACGCTCCAGCAACTTCCTGGCTCAGGACCAGGTGCAGTATCATTGCCATAAATATTCTTTCATATCTCCGGTGGGAATAGAGGCAGCAACATTCCCAGGTAATGGTTATGGTTATGAAACTCTATGAGTGGGGCATGAGGTGATTTCTCCAAGTTTGCAGTGGTGGAGGATTCTCATCTCTTTAGGAATGAACCTGAGTTTGTGTGAATGAAGAAAACCATTATCTAGGTTTATTGAACCTGTCAAAGTCTGCAGTGTCCAGAGGAACAAAAGTATTGTCTTGTGTAACCCTGGACAAAATATTAGGAGCTGGCAAATACTTCTGAGCATGTTTGTTTGAGTTTAGCTTTGCACACACATACCAAGGATAATTCTGCTCTCTAACAAATTGGACTTACATACTTGTAGTTTGGGCCATCATTTGGCCAAAGATAACAATGGACTCAATGGATGTAATTAGCTGCTAAACATTTGCACAAGTTACACACAAACCTGACATCAGCCAAACATCAGCCGAAAGTATTTTGGAGGAGAAATTGAAAGTTTAGGGTAAAATTATTACTCAACTTGTAAATATCCATCACAGTTTATACCTGACATCTTACTTCAGTTTTGAGTTACGTGCCATCAGGTGGCATTTCAGGATGTGCTCACTTCTGGGTTTACCTCAGCATGAAAAGATTCGGATCAGTAGTTCCAAATTCTTTTCGCTTGTGACCCTTTAAAATAAAGCAATGTCTACATACAACCCCAGTCAGTGGACCAACCGTCTACTTTGAGCAAAGAGTCATTTCATTCATTGCTGCATTTGTATAATTTTCTGCAGATTTGTGATAAAAATCTAAAACAATTGCATGCACCAGAAATAAGCTTTTTTTTTTTTTTTAACTTTTCTTTCCTTTAAATCACATTTGTCTTGTGGGTGCCTGGAGCCCAGATCGATGATCAGGCCAAACCGTTGGTTCGTATTCCCGGATCTTAGCAATTACTTTGGTTAGTACAGTGTAATCATAACCAATAGAAATGAAGGCACAAAACAACAAAAATAAAAGCCAAGATGCAACAAACAGAACTTAAATTAAAAAATGCTCAATGGTGCACAAACACAGATCTATTAAAAATCTCTTCACATCATACTTGACCTATTCTACTAACATTATATAACTGTATCAAATAACCAGATGGCGTGATCAAACGTGGTTGAAAATCTAATTACAGGTTACTGTTTACAACATTACCATATTGGCAGCAGCTGCCTCCCAACTCATAGCATCAAGGTGAGCGCACGTTTTACCACATCACTACCATGTTATGTAAGGCCTCTGAAAACGTGTGTCTGTGTGTGTGTGTGTATGTGTGTGTGTTCACATTTGATCACCCTCTGTATATATATATAAGATGAGGACTGTGAGGATGCAGTCTCATAAAAGAGGGATTGGGGAAGTGATTTATCTTTGTTTTGAGTGACAATTACATCTGAGTACACATCATCTCAGTAATAAAACATTGTTTAGGCAAGAAGCGCTTATCTGATAAAAAGCCTTTTCAGTACTATATAACAGTAAAAAAAAAACTGGCCTTTGTATGTCTTGTATGATTTCCATGTTTGAGACTGATTTCATTCTTCCTATCCTTCCCTCTGTGCAGAATCCAAACATAACATGTGTCACATTTATATTTTAGGCTTTTAGCTGACGTCACATACTCAGAATGCAGCTGCATGATAAGTTTGAATTGTTACATCACTTAAATACATCAAAGAGGGCAAAGGCGAGATTTATACTGCCTCGGAAGAAAGGAAGGAAGGCAATTCAAGAAAGACTATAAAGACTTGTATCATAAATTAAAAGAATGAAAATAGAAATAAATTAAGAAATGAAGTTCACTCCATCTGGACGATGTCAGGAGGGAAGGGAATCTGCTGTTTGTAATGCCTTTGTCTCCTTTCACCAGAACAAAATGTACCATCTGTCATTCTTTTGAAAATATACTCTAAATCACAGACAAAACACTGAGAGGTACGAGTGGGAAACCTGCAGCTGAATTTATAGATACATACAGGATAGCCTTTCTCAAGACCACACAGATCCTATCTGACCGCGTCGGCCCAGAAGGAAATCTGTAAGATCGTACCCCCCAGAGGCATTTCCTCCGAGCTGTGTGGTCCTCCCAAAACGACTGAGATCTTTAACCAAAACAGGGTCTGATTATCATAATTACGAGCAAAGTTCAACACTGATCCCTCAGCCTGATCTCTCCCCCAAAAGTTGTCCAAACTGGTGTTAGAGGTTCAGGGAGAGAGGACAGAGTGTGGACTTGATCCAGAGAGATCCGTGTCAACAGAAATCCTGCTCTGGAGGTTTTATGTTGTTCTTGGACTTTGACACATTCAGTCTCTTATCATGTTCCTCCTCCTGACTGCAGGGGATTTAAGCAGCCTTGGAAGGTCTAAGCACAGACAATTAATTCAGTAATTTCAAGGTACTGAAACATCTAAAATTTGAATTCTCCTCACACAGCATAGCGCTGATACTGTATAACAACAATGTGGTATGAAAATGACGTAGCATCCATTAGCACCACTGTCAGAATCCGAACATCCCATTAGCAAATAACAGAGAAAAGCATGGAAAATGTGTTGGTGGCTGCGTCTCTCCTCCCCTCCTCTATCCCACTCCTCAGTTGTACATAACAGTATTCTTGTTAGACAAAACAGTGAAGCAGCAGTGAACCAGGGGAACATTGTTTTGCTGAAATCCCATGTGGCTCTGCTCCCCACCCACAGTCTGTCTGCCTAGGCTCTGCTTTGCTCCGCTCTACAGACATGGATAAAGATCCGGCAAGTATGAAGACTCAAAAAAAAATTTCTGAAAGATGCATGTTTTGCTCCTTTTTCTGAACTTCACAGTAGACAGTGAAACAGCTGGGATACAGATCAGAGAGGTGTTTGGATGGATGTCAAAGCACCACCAGCCTCATCCCCGCTTTATCTCCCATTCCAAGTGAAATGAGGTGACTGACAGTTACGTAAACTCTATGATCCACTTCCAGACGGCTGCTCCACTTTCCAACATCAAAGAAAGCTGGTATCCATTTGGTGAAACTATGTGTTCTGATGATCACAGATCCTCCATTAAAACCTGGGGACATAAAGTCCCTGAGGGCGCCACGGCAGGCACAACTAATCCTCTCCACATCCTTATACTCTGTCTGAATGGGTCCCTCTTTTCTGTTTGAGCCTGCTTCAGCTTCTTTATGTCAGATTTCAGGACAAGATCATGTAGTCCAGACTGGCCTAGTGGAGTTTAACACCAAGGGGATATTTAACAAACACCAAGGCTGTGACACAGTTTGCAAACTACAGAGATGAACTGGAAAACGTTCAGTATCAGTGTATTTTGTTTGTTGACAATATTTGATTGTGACTGGTAAAGCATGGTTCACATTTCTACGGCTCTGTTTAGATCAATAGAAGTACTTATGTTATATTGAAGTAGGATCCAAAGGTCAGCAATAAACTGATAGGAGCTTTTTGTGTGGCCATCTGTTAAACGTTTAATCTTGAGCCCGAGGGTCCCCCAATGGGGGAGAGAAAGAGAAAGAAATAATGTGAAACAATGCACTTATCATGAGAGAATATAGTAATGCTGCACATCAAATTAAACAGCAGAACCTGGCTACAAGAATATATAAGCCATTTTTACATGCACCAAACACAGCTCAAACGCCAGCTAAACGAATTATCAAATATAGAAATTAATAAAGCGCCGTCAATCAACCCACTCGCCATATTTCTGGCTATAGCGCTGTGGTACTTTATGCAAAACGGACAAACAACGCCTCAAAAGAAAAAGCAGACAGTACACTGATTCAAACCATATCCACCAAAGCTCTCTAAAACCAAAGCAACAGCCACAAACAACAGCAAAAACCAAAATCGACTGGTCAAACTATAGTCGTAAAATTTCTCTTACCTTTGCTGTTCCGACATGAAAAGTTTGTTTATCGGTAAATCCCATAGACTGTAGGTAAATCCACATTGGAAACATTTAACACTACTTCCTGGGCCACAATGCAAACAACCCTGATGTCTCTGGGAGGCTTGGTTTACCTACGGGGGGGCCACGGGATTGGCCGGGGCGCACGGGTTGCGTCTTGGGGCTTCTCATTGGCTAACAATGCTGTCAATCTCACTTTATACAGCTCCCAGCTCGTTTTATCGGCTTGACGCACAATGCGCATGCGCAGAGTACGCGCAGCGGGACCTTTGTTTTGAATAATACGAAGCTTTATTGTGAGCCACTTTGTTCCTAGAATAACGGGAAAAAAGTAAATTCACGTAGCACAGTGAATCTGACACATGGCACTAAGTTAACCATGATGTAACAAGCTGTGCCAAGATGTGACCTCGCTGCACTGTCTGCACTAAAACCTCTTTAGTTTTGTCCTGCTTCACTTTATCAGAGTCAAACCTTGCAGAGACAATGCTCACATATTGTGCTATGATGTGGTAGAGGTTTAGAGCTGCAGCTGGATCATTTTAAAGGTCTTATTATCCTAAAAGTGCTTCTTTTTTCAGGCAAACTTGAAATTTTTCATTTGTGCTGTGTGCCATCTTCATTTACTCTTACCCAGTAACATATATACTGATATTTAAACATCTGTACAAATTTATAAGTGTTTCCTTTATTATGACACAAGATTATTCAAATAGACCTTGTGGTTGCAGAGATATACTTTTTATATTATGGGTATGTACTTTTCAAGCAGAGGCTTCTCGACTGCACACAATCTAAGTTGTACATTCAGGCCCATTCAACAGCGTGGGAACCCTGCTGTGAGCCCTGGAAGAATACCTGAAATGCAGATGTAAAATACTACCTGTCATCCAGTCGCTCGTGACAGCAGTGACAGCTGACATTTTCCAAACCTACCTGTCATGTCAGAGAGCAGCTCCACCTTTAAAGTCAGCTGTAATTTACTCATCACATCAGCATTGTCGCGTATCGGTAACTGGGAACTGACATCCTCTCAGTCTCATTCACTTCTCAGGGTGTGGAGAAAAATATAAACTGGTTGCAATTATGTTTCATAACCAGAATTTATGTAACAGTGAAACTTATTTACAGCCTTGTATTTACTCTGTTTATTCTCTTTTTTATTAGAACAAGAGGCTGCTTTGATCCAAGACTACAAGTTGAACTGAGGAGACTCACGCTGAGCATAGTGGGTCACCAGGGTGGTTAAAACATTCCTCCACCAGACAGCCGAGGCTTTGCTGAAGGATCCTTGAGAAAACCGCTCCATGTGCAAACTAGCAGCTAGGAGACCTAAATCACCTGCGCTCATAAAATCTGTCAAGATCGGTTTCACAACACCTACGCATCGGGCTGCCGGGTGTGGATGCGGCCGCCCGGCTGCAGCTGGTCCCAGGTCGAGGTCAGAGGTGGAGAGGCGAGGGTCAGGATTTACTGGAAATATTAGAGGGGGATGTAGGTTTTGCAGCATAGGTGTGCAGGTGGCAGACAGTTCAGTTTTTTCAATTTCACAGGGAGCAGGACTTCATCTGGTCTGCATCACTGTTTGTTATGGACTGAGACAGGTTTTAAAGGAACAACAAGGAAAACCTGTTTTAAGAAAGTAGCTATGATGCATGTGTGCATGTGGAAGCAGCTGTTTGTCATGATCATCATCAGGATATATTTTACATTTTTTTTCACTGAGAGTATGAAGCTCATTTTTGTTTTGTGCCATTTTATCAAAGTAAGTGTTAATTTTTCCTTCATAAATGCATTTTGTAAATATTACTACACACACAATTCTTATTTTTGATTCTTTATATATTTCCCTACTTTTTGTGATTTCCTTGTTTTTATTTACTTATTGAACGAGTGATTTGGCAAATGTCAAAACTGAGTCTCCTCCAGCGACTTCTCAGGTCTGTAGGAATTTAGATTACTGCCTCTATCAGGAACCGCACAGATCTCGGCATCCCGACCCTGACCTACTGGCCTCGTAAAATATGTGGTTGCTTCTTCTGCTGTCGTCACTTGTTTGCGTGTGTGTGTGAGAGAGAGACAGAGGGAGAGAGAGGCTGTGGGTTTGGGCGTGAGTGTGTTGAAGAAACAAAACAAAGCTCATCAGTTATGTTGGTCAGCAGTTTGGTGTGTGGTTGGGAAGTCTTTGCACTGAGAACTTTCTGCCACAGTCACACCCACAGTGTGTTTTAGTTTGCCCTGAGTGGACACATTTAGTTTAGCTAGATTCACTTTGCCATGATGACAGTGATCCCGTTCACATTTTTATTAATGTTTCTCAAGGATCTGATTTCAAACATGAAATAAAGAAGCGACACAGGGAATGTGATACTTTAAGTGCAGTGAGACACTTTAATCTAAATGCACATTTCGGTCTTCGCAGGTCATCTCAGTTTAATGAGTATTCATGGAATGCAGTTTTTTCAAGCTAATTTCTCACAGTTGATTTATGATTTGAGCGAATAACTGTCTTCCCATTGTAAATAGTCATTTGGAGTTCATCTTGTCTTGGTCTTGAGATCTCCGACTTGTCTCGTCTTGTGGGTGTTTTGATTTGGACTCCTCTTGGTCTCATGTGTCTTTTGACTTGAACTCATCTCAGTCTCGTGTGTTTTGACCTTCTTCATGTTAGTAGACTTGTCCCTTTCCTGCCCGTCATCACTGACTACTGACTATTACTAACTAAGATATCCTACTTTCACAGTTAGTTTGCAACACTGTATGAGAATATTCAATTCTAATAAAACAATATTTTTTGTAATCAGTTCAGCAACTGATTCAATATTTAGGGAAATTTACATTGTTTCTGTCTGAATCCACTCACAGTTGACAACAGTATGAAGGCAAGTGAATGAGCACTGAGTTTTATTTCTTTAGTCTTAAGCCAATTTTGAGTTGGACATACTCACCTCACCACTTTGGATTTGGACTAGTGCACCTGCCATCAATCATGTACATGTGCTCTTTGTTTCAATGTAGTTCAATTGAATTAGTACAATTGAATTTAAGGCATCTTGTTTTTTTGGGTCATTTCCTGTAGTTACCTTAATTCATGTCAGATTTATTGGGCACACCTGTAAAATATATTGTATCTTATGCAACAAGAAATAGAATCAGAAAAACAAATCAATTTTTATGAAGTTCATTAGGTTCAGTTTTGTATCAGAGAAGTTTTGATCCAACTCTTAAGTCCTGGTCAGTATTCGTATGGCATTTGATGGTATGATATTGAAAGTAACTTTTTAAAATGTTTTGACACTTTAAGCTGCATTTGACAGTCAGTATAGACAGTAGCAGTAAATGTGGGGTATGCCATTGCAACAACACTATCAAATTGGGGATGTTGCTGTATGTAACTGGTAACATTAAAATTGCCTTATGATACATTCAGTCAATGCAATTACACCAATGACTACAGCCTGCAAAAATCACCCTCAATCAACTGTGAACGAGCCCACATTTTTGCTGTCAGAGGCAGTGCAGTTAATTAGTGCCACAGGAGCTTTGAATGAAATTCCTTACCTGATCTAATGAACCAAACTGAAGGTAAAATCGCCCCAGGTTTTAAAAAGCCTGCTCTATAAATGCTTGGTGTGAACACGTCTGAACCCATTAGTGCAGTGCTGGGAAGCAGCCACGCTGGATGTCAGCGAGGTCACAGATGACTCCATCGGTGACTCCGGAGTCGAGCGCTCTCCTCCAGCCCGCTGCATGTCAGCCCCCTGAGAGCCACCTGGACGTCCTCCACCAGCCCGAGGGAACGCGCTGCATTATTCAAGCCATTACTCACTCCGGTGCTGGATTACTCACACCTTCACTCCCTCTCTCCTTTTCACACCAGAGGATTCTTTGTGCGAGAGCAGAAGCAGAGGCAGAAGCCCAGTCCCTGCCAACAAACACACCTCTCGCCTGCAGTGATGAACAGAAACAAAGCTGGACTCTCTCATCCATCCAGTGACAGAGACAGCGCTGAATCCTAAACACTTATGTAACTGCTAAGACAATAAGCCGTGCCCCAAATAATGGTGGTGCCACATCAAAAAGCCCTGCCACAAGCAAAGAGATCAGATTCCTTAAAGGCTTTCACAAAAGTATGATGATGGTGACAGTTAGATTGTGAAAACAAGGCCGTCTGTATAATCTGTAAATGAGTCAGGGTTGACTGCATTTAACCTACTTTAACCTACAATATTGTTGTTTTCATTCTAGACTGATGTTTTATTCCAGCCTCATTTGAATAAAATGCCATTGTGTTAGTCATAGAACAGTCAGGGTAACCAGATACGGCGTGTTTTGAAGTGTTCCTCACCTTGAACTGTACAGCTTGTTCGGACTGAATGCGATGCACGATTTTTTTCTAGGTCAGTCCAAATGAAGGTGAAAAGAAAAAGAGAACAAAGCGAGTTGTTGGTGAGTGCTGAGATCAAATTTGAGATAAAATAAAAGTGTCACTGCTTCATTAAAAAATAAGTGAGAGGAAGAGAAGAATTAGAAGTGCAAGCATGGAAGCACAGCTCAATGAACACTGAAATGACTCCACTGGCTCTTTGCTAATGTCGGCCATATTCACCATCTGAGTTTAGTGTGTTAGCATGCAAACAATTACCAATTAGTACCAAGGACAAATGAGAATGAGCATGTCATTAGTTTTACAGGTGCTTGATCGTAAACCAAAGACCAAGTTAATATTTGACCTGATGAAGGTGCCAGATTTGAAAGGCCAGGGGGTCATCATCAAAGTCGGAGAGAGTCTTTGATTTGATACACGCAGCAACACTGTGACTGGAAGTAGGTCGTAGGTTCATATTATACTGCACACATGTCATGTGTCTATATCTAGATTTATTCTGAAATCAAATTGGTGGCTTAGTTTTTTGTTCCAGTCTGAACATTGGAAACACACATACAGCCCAATGAGTGTTGCATCCATCCAATCACATGTTGGAAGGTTCGTGTTGACATACAAGTAAATCAAAGACTTTCAATGATAAATACATTCAGTCCAATAGAGCATCTCCGCCTGAGGGGAAATGTTGCTGCTGTATGTGTTTAAATCTCCAACCAGCTTTTTGTTCTGCTGTGTAGCTCCAGAAGATGACATCACAGCCAAGTTCAAAGCCTGTGAGAGGTGAACTCACCCACCCTGCTGCTGACTGTACCTCCACACCTGGCTCAGGTTGCCTCTGAGATTTGAGGCTCTCTGGACGTCTTTTTGTGTCACTGGATGTTTCTGGGACAAGTCTCAACAATGTCTTCTTTGTCTCGCAGCAGGTTCGTCTGTTCCTCTGAAGTGACAGCGCAGGTGACGAGGTAAGTACCAGGAGGAAGATAAAAAGCCTGAGATTAGCTTGAAAGGAAGTGAGGCATCCTATGGTGCACTAGAAGAAACAGGGCCCACGGGTTGGAAGGGAGAAGACATGAACTGAAATGACTTGAAAAGTTCACAATTATCAATTTCTCAATAAGACATAAAGCCTGTGTTCACTGTACAATCCAGTTCAACAGGACAGTAGTGCAATGACTCCTAACTGGGCCACTAAGGGCCCCTCTGTGGTCCCATTGTTCCTGTTACTTAACCTTTACTGTGTTGCCTCTATTGTAATGGCAGTGATAAGTGAGTTTGAAGAAATGATTGACAGCTGATAGAGTTTGACATGACGCAGGATCCTCAGGAAGATTGTTCCAAGGTCTGGCAGACGAAGATTGATTGATTGATTTTCAGACTTTGAATCTGCTGTTAGGGGCCTCTCTGAGCACTCAGGGCTGTCATGTAGTTAAACTGGCCCTTTCCTGCCTTAAAGACAGAACTGAGTTGAGACATAGCAACATGACATTCATCACCTAGATCATCACAAGCACAAGACAGTGTGGAGTGAAAATGTCAGAGCCACAATGACAATATACAGTTGAAATCTTAATTTAACAAGGGTGCATGTGCCTTAAAGGAAAGTTTAAGTGAGGTCAGCAGTGGTGGGAAAAGTTTTAGATCTTTATTCACTGTATCAACATAAATAAAACAGAATACCAGAAATTGCAAATTAAGCTTGCCAAAACAGTTTTAGAAAGTGTTCCTGAGCCCATGTATTCATTGCCTTAATACAATCATGTGTTCACAAAGTGGTGAACCTCTCTCCATCCTCGCTTATGAACGACTGAATCTTTCCAGGATGAACCTTTCATACCCAATCATGATCACTATCACCTGTTACCAATGAACCTGTTTACCTGTGGAATGATCCAAACAGGTGTTTTTGGATCAGTCCACAACTTTCACAGTCTTTTGTTGCTCCTGTCCCAACTTGTTTGAAAGTACAATCAAATTTTTAAAAAAAAAAACAGACATTTTTAAAATCAGTGAAGTTGATACTTTTAGTGTCATTAAAAATTTAACTTAGTATAAATGCAAATCACAAATATCCGCTGCTTATCTTGGCAAGTAAAATATATTTTTGACACTTATACTGATCCTCTTTGCCTCTCTGACAGAGGAGTATAATGTGGTTAGTGTTCTCCTTGAATTATGCCCCTGCTTCCATCCTATTGCAGCTATTACAGCCAATAAAACAATATACAGTGTCTCTGTATCCCTTATCAACAATGTCCACCTCATAATTATGTGCTGCTTTTATATGAAATTGTGTGTGAGCTGAAGTGTAATTATTGTGTGTGTTTGCCTTCACAATGTTTGCTGAGACCTCTGATTTAAGTCTGAGGGCATAATTCTTAATGAACGTCTGGTGAATGACGGCATGTTCAGCGCTGCTATCTTTTGTGTATCGGTGTCATGCGAGGAATGTTCTCGCCACTTTGCGGTAGCACAATATCAAAGGGTTGTCATGTCTAATGTGTGTGTGTGGCTTGTATATTAGTATGCAATTACAGTAGAGTAAATGTTTACAGAAATAAGAACTGGCGTGTAGCTTTCTTCATGGCTACCTGCCATTTGTCTGTTTTTGTCTGTTTTTCTATTCTTTTTTCTTAATAAATGAATGGTTCAGAAACAGGTTTGTATGAAGCTATGGAATCTATTTTTCAGGGTCAAAGTCCTGCTACTGTAATACTAATGACATCTCTGTTGTGGCGTTCACATTACATTCCCAAATAAGTAGCTCTCTACATCTCCACATCCACCCATTCAGTCCAACATGTCACAAGCAATTACCTGGATAACATAATGTAGGTATTTTGTCAGGAGATCTGATGTAATTGAACCAACTTGGCAAAAATCGGAAACGGAAACATTGCAGAAAAAATGAGCGCACGGCGAGTTCCTCATCAGTCTAATGACAGTGACCTCTCCTCTACCCAACACAGCAGTATGGGCTCATTAATGACGTGTCCAGTGGGGGTAAACTATGTTCATAGGAGCCCAGGGAACGCTCATAAAAGTGGAAAAGGAAAACAGCAATGAAAGGTAATTTTAATTTCTCTGCTTGCTGATTGCTACGATACGCATTCTGTTGTTTTTCATTAAATGGTCGTTAGATGAAGTCATGGTTGATGGATGTTATTATCTCTAATTATTAAAAGGTAGTCATAGTTCATTTCCTCTCGGCTTCCAGCAGTATGGGAAGAAAATTGGCAGCATTGCACCGATTTTGGTTAAGGGGAAGGGGTTGTGGAAAAAAAGGGACCCCCCTCTTTACGAAGGACAAATCTATGCTGGAGACTCTCACAGAAGCCCACAGTCACTCACTATTAAACTCAATTTAATAGACATTTCAATCAATAATTTTACACCAGCAGTGCATTCTGGTCTATTGAGGCTATTATAGATGTTAAATCAGTGTCTGTTCCTTCTATAAATGTTATGGTCATTGCATGTTAATTTTTCTTTCAGTGATATTTTTGATAAATGTGTAACCTATAAATTCTATTAGATTAGATTGTCATTGCACAGAGTACAAACACTGAGATAACAAAATGAAGTTTAGCATCGAACCTCAAGTGCAAAAAAGCAGCAATAAGAGTATTAACGGAGTGAAATGATCACACTAAAGCATGTGCAAATGTTGGAGCAGGTGTAAGTGTGATTATAGAGCGTGGAGCAGACATTAAATACAGAATAAACAGCTGGATATGGATATGGTGTTTACACTACAGGACAGATAAAAAGCAAAGGACTGTTGCCATCACCCAGCATCTACAGGTCCTAGTGTTGGATGTCAGATGGATTTACAGTCATATAAAATCTTGCCCTGAAGTCTAGCTGCTGCTCTACTTCCTGCTGCGACCTGCACTCATGACCTGTCACTCTGCTCCCCTTTGTTCTGAATTAACTGCCGGCGATCGAGCCATGAGTGATCGGTGCAGCTGATCTGCGAGACGCTGCAGCCAACTTGTAGCTCTGTGTAAACTAATCCTCCGTGGTGTGGATGTGACCGCCGTGAGAAAAGCCATGGGAAAACTCCCTTTCCCTTTAAGATTCATCCACGGCGATGGGAGCGGGCCTGTCCAGCCCTGCAGCGGCGGCAGACACCTCTGTCGGGATAAGGAGGGAGAGTGTAGGCCTATTGTTGAGCTGATAAGGAGGATTGATTGCTGATATGTTGGTTGTATTGTGGGGCAGGATACTATGTCCCTTTTGTATAGTTTGTGGCAATATTTGACTGTGATCCAACAGAGATGTGGTGATTAACTTTATCAGTCAAAATACAGATAAAATCAGAGGCAACAGATGTGATGGGTGACTGTGCTCCAAACTCTTCTTCAGAAGTTTATGTAGCTGCTTAACCTGATGAGATAATAAGCAGAAATATAAGTAGAGCAACTGGTTTCTTGAGTGAAAAAAAATGACCAGCATGCCAACATTTTCAAAAAGGTAAGTGAATGCAGATGAGAACTACATGTGGATGTTCCATTGAAATACTTCTTATCTAATGTTCATGGGTTGTTGGTAGGATGAGTGCAAGAGTTATAATGTTTAGCTGATTGCATCAAGCTAAATCCTGACAGTGAACCAGATTTAACTGAACAAATGAGCAAACAGTTAATAAGTGTCTTTTGCACTAATGTGGCTTTTGATGGGAACCATGCAACTTTGCTAATTCTATGCATTATAGGTCATCACTAATCATCACTAATCAATAAAATGATTTATATGAAACTTACACTAATGTAAATTTTGTAATAAAATCATCCAACTAGACTAAAAGAGACTACAAGACAATAGATAATCAAAATCAAGTGGCCTCCTGCAAAGTCATATTTTTGCTGTTCTGTTGTTGCTGTTGACAGCTCTGGCATTAGAGCTGGTGATTTTTCCAACCCTTGTTTGAGCCTTTTGACAATTGTAGCGCCTATCTGAGCGGCATCAGTTACTTCCTGTGCTCAGGTTGCTCTGGCTCAAATGGCACTCGCTGGGTGAGGTGAGAGATCAGGGTCAACGTGAATGTGCCTGAAACATTCATCAGCTCTGCAACCAGATAGAGAGCGACACAGCTGATATCCAGAGAGATCTTATCTACTGACTGCACCGAAAACAATACGACCTGTGATACAATACTGACTACTTGAAAATACTTATTCAGAGATTTTCCCATCTCTGATATGATTCTCATGATAACACTATTTCTGTTCTGTGATTACCTGTGGTAAACCTTTGGCTTTGTCTGGAATAAAGAGATGAACAGGTAGTTGTGAGCTTTGACTGATACAGAAAATCCTCCCAAAATATTAACTTTACCATCACAAAATACAAGATTGTGGAGGTACAGTTTTTTAAAAAATGAAAATGAAAATGTTACAAATTTTAGGATATACAACACATTAGACATTTTAGAAATTGGAACTGACTATTTAACTGATCTAATGCAATCAGAGTAGCTTAATTGATTAAAGACAATATCAAACATAATAAAAAGGTCCAGTAATATTTTGGCAGCTGGCCTTTTTTTCCATAAGGTAATAGTGAATTCTGCATGTGAAACAGACGGCACATGGACGATACCTGCACCGTCAGTGATGTGTCAACAGAGTCATGGTGGTCTGATATTTTTACTGTGAAGATTTCTGGGAATGTGAGCAGTGAATGCTGTGGGAACTTTTCTCAGAAACCAGAAGGTCATCACCTGCTTGGATATAAACATTAAAATCACACCCTTTACCCCTCCACTGTGAAACCAATGGAATGTCCTGACCTGTGAGACGAAGCTGTGCGTCATCCACCGCCACAGTTGACATGAAAAACAGAGGCGATGTCACACACCAGTTTGCAGACAGTGTGAAAGTACTGCAGACACCTCATTATGTTTGTAGTCCTGTTTCATGCATAACCATAGTATAGATAAGACAATGCAGCAGGACATTGACCCTAACCATAAAGACAAGGCAGGTAGCCAAGATTGAAAAAACTCTGGCATCAGCACAGGTCTGAAGGAGCATTACAAGGGAAGATATAAAGTGTCATGTGGTTGGATTGAGCTTCATTTAGGCTTTATTAGACAGTCTGCAAGAATTCAAACCAAACATTAAATATCTTACTTTAGCAGATTTGACAGTTTTTGATTTTGTCCCTTAAAACTGCAGAGTGCTAGGATGCAACCAATGTGCAGGTAAATCCCTTCAAATTAAAAGTCACTTTAAGTCTATTCAATAATAAAATACCTGTTGCTTATCAAATGAATAAAGACAAAAAACAGCAAATTCCTGATTATGCCGAATCTCACTAAACATCATTTACACTTATATTGCGGCTTGTCTCAAAAAAACAAGTGTTAATGTGTCATGTGTGTTGTGGGTTAAAATTTCCCAGAGTGAGCTGAGGTTGTGACTCACACCCATGTGAAATACATGAAGACACAACAAGGCCGAGACACAGAGAAAAAGGACGAGACATCAGAAGGCCACGACCCTGGTATCAGTAGATAAGATAAACGCCTCTCGGTGTGTTTTATTCTCTTCGCTCACACAGGACAGAACAGTCCTCGAACGTCTGTGCAGCCTAAATCACTGCCCTTCCCTTTGTAATATGATGATCTGTGCTGCGTTCAAGGACAGGGACAAATGTTGAACTGCCAACGAATAAGAAAGCAAGTGACTTATATATATGGTAGCTCCCAGCTGATGAGCAGAATTGACAAATCTGTGTCCTTTAAAACTTCAACCTGGCTCAACATTTACTACTGAATGAATATGTGGGCTCAGCAGGGTGGAGCCTGGGTGGCAAGAAAACAACAACCACAACTGTGTGTCACGGCGTTATCTGTCAATCAAGTTAATACACCCCCGCACATCCTAACGTAATAATTCACACACAATGAAGCGGCTCCTGAGACGGGTATTGATAGACATCTCCACCCAGACTTGCAGATATGTAAACAGGTAAAAGCTTTCAACTGGAGCCACACCGCAGAACTTGATGTGAATGAGAACGTGACCGACCGGAAAATAATAGATTGTAACTTCAGCTGAGATGAATTGGACTCTCTTCCTCAGCTCCAACGTGTTTCACATTTGTCCACATTGCAACCACAGGCCTCGGTTTCCTGCAGACGAGTTGCTGCTCTTTGAGTAATGTCATGTTGATTGGACGTTCAAACATCTGTGGTTGAGGATAAAATGAAGGCACTTAGGGTGTGAAAAATAAAAGCTGAGTCTATGAGTGGGGTCTGTAACAAAATCAATCATTTGGTGAACAGTTTTGACATTTAGTTGTTTATAATTGTTTGATTTATTAATAAACTGTTTGCCTAAAAATGGGCTGTTTTGTCGGCTTGGTGCAGGACGTACATGTGGTTCTCATTCAACTCCTCACCCTGAAGATTTCAAGCTCTTGAACCTGCCGACCTTCCAGTTGACCTTTGAGTGTTTGATGCCTGTAAGCTTTGAAAGCAGTGGCTCTCTGCGCACCTTGACTGACAGTCGCTGTAACGCTCCGAGGAAACAGAGCGTCATGTGTCAGAAAACCGGTTCATGGGGATAAACGCGCCTGTTAGTGAGCTCATGTCTCACTCAACAATGTGTCGATTGTCTGGTTCGTCTCGCCACGAGTGCACATATTTACTACTGAAAATGGGCTTGTTGTTAAACTGTGCTGAAGATAAAACTGCAGATAAATCAAAGAGAAAACAATGAGCAGCCAGAGGGAAGACAACACTGAAGCCAGAGGCCCGCATGCAGAGTCATGGGGGGCGTTTGTCGAGCCCTGTGGGCGGATCTCACAGGGTGTCAGATAATATGTCAGTTCATACGATCCAGTCGAGGTTATATGTGACGTTGCTGTATTATTATTTTAGGGCTTTTAAGCAGCGTTCTCACTCAGAGACTAAGGCTCCAGTCCTTGATTACTTCAGATCTTGTACCTGATACCAGTCTCAGTCTCTATGGATCTAGTACTATTTCTCTTCTGTGCTTGTCTTTTATTATTTTTGCTATTCATCCTGCCAATGAGAAAACTGTAAATTTTCTGAAAATCACTACATCTCTCTAACCTTGTGTTTGCTTGTTGTCTCACAAACACAACTTTAAGCTCCTCTCTCTCTCCTCTCTCTCTCTCTCTCTCTGTCTCTGTCTCTCTCTCTCTCTCTTTACAATATGTCTATCTCCATACTGTAATTTTACATCGACTGACATCAATCCTACGTCTTTCTGAGAAATGAATAGTGATTTGTTTTATTAGGCCTTAGAAATAAAACTGACTTGACTTCCTGGTTAGCTCACCAACTAGCCCTGCAAGTCGTCCCTGCATCTCCAGCACCACCTACTTTAGGATGTGAGTGTTGATTGTGCTGTGCCACTCTGTGTGACCACAGATGAAAACCAGGAAAAGACTCAGTGGTGGAATTTTTTTTTTTTTTGGTTTTTGTAATTTGGAAAAATCTTAATCATTCATTGCATGTTGAAAACACAGAGTATCAGCTTCTTGTACAAGTCTCTGCTCTCGTTCAGAGAAGACACTGAAGCTTGTGCGACAGCTGCTGGATGCATTAGTCTTCCCTCTCTCCTGCTCTCCCTCAGACAAAACAAGGCAGCCACTGAAAGCCTTGATTAAAGCACTTCCTGTCTGACTGGCCCGGAGGATCAAGGAGCTCAGAGACGGCTCGGGTATTATTTTACCCGCGCGGCTCTGAGCTGAGGTCCCCGCGACTTCTTCCACTGAAGTTTTACTGCTGAAACTGGAGAAGCGGCTGCAGAGGAGGAACACAGCGAGGGTGGAGAAGTGTGTGGGCGTTCATGGTAGTGAGGCTGAGTGGATGAGGAAAGGAGCTCATCTTTGGGTTTTGGATTTTAAAACAAAAAAACTTCTTGTAAGAAAACTTTGCAGAATTAAAGGAACAGATTACTTAATTCTCAACAAGAAGCACTGAACTGGAGCCAAAACATGATGAGCCGAGTTCAGCATAAAGAGAATCAGAGGGAAACATCAGTAGTGTCCCAAGTGAAAAAAGGAAATATGGCTCAAACGTCACGGGCTGGAAATCAACCCAATGCAGTAACATTACATTCCTGGCTTATTAGGACCTTCTAACCTGTGTGTGCAGACATGTTATATTATAGTTTGATTTAGCTGTTTAAACAACACGGACATGTTTTTTTTAATTGTCCTCATGAGATTTGTGTGCAGCCCCTTGTTGCCTGTAAAGTGCACCTTATGTAAGAGTTGTGTAACAGCAGCGGAGTTTATCTCCTCTGACAGATTTACTTAAAGTTTGTCGAGAAGTGCAGCGGGTGAGAAGAGGGCCGCCGTCACACGCCTGGCTTGGTTTTCCCCCTCGCGCTCTGAGTCAGCAGAGGCCGCTCCCTCCGGCAGGAAGTTTCATCCGATCTGTCTCGCTGGTGTAGCTGGAGGACCACCGGCCCGCCGAGGTGACAGACGCCTCTGTCTGCTTCTGTGGCAGTTTCATGATGTAATGAAAGCATGTTCCTGACCCGGGTGAGCAGTGCAAGCAGAAGAGGAAGTCTGATCACATGGTACAGTTCACCATTCACACTACACTGCTCGACTATGTTTCACACAGTTCTGCTGAAGAAGACAGATCTGCACTTCAGGTGAAAGGTGTTTTTCAGCTCAGACAGAGGGTGAATGTCATGGCACCAACAGCTTTAGGTTATATTCATAAATCCTAAATCAAACCAGTGGTTACTGGTGGAAACAACCAGTGTGTTTCACCAAGACATTTCCCATGTGTGGGGCAGCAAACATGCCTTGAGCAGCTACTCTGTCAGAAATGCATCTGACTGGAGTTCCTTTTTCTTCTTTTATGGTTTTATAATGCTTACCTTGTGATTGTAGTATCCCCAGTTTGAGTCTGGGGGGGGCACCTTACCAGACCTTCCATGTCATCCTCTAATTTCCTGTTAACTCTCCACTGTGTTCTGTTGAGTAAAGGCAGAACATTCCTCAAAAATACTCCAGTGTGTGTTTACAGCACCACTGGTTCCTCCTGTCAAAGTGTCCTTGAGCAAGCCACTAAACCCCAGTAGCTGTCAATGGTTAGGCTGGTAACTAACCTAAACCCTCTGCCATCACTGTGTGTATGTGGGTGCTTGGGAAAAAGCTAGTCCATTTACGAATAACCATTCCCTCTAAATTATTGTGTGTGGGTCCTGATTTTACATTCTGCATAGTAGAGGCGTATTTTGCCAATGATGGAGAGTAACTAAAGCTCTCAGACAAACATGATGCACTAAGTACAATGTTTGCTTTCCATTATCACGTCCTTTCTATAAAGCTTCCTAAAACGTCTGTCTGCTTGCTTTAGACCGCTTGCATCATCTTAATCCCGCTCAGGTTTTATATCACGTTAATTTCCATGCTTCTCATCAGGTCAGTTGTGTAACTTGTGGGAAGATCGTCAGCACTCCCTTTGGAAGCCGAGTGTTTAGACACCAGAAGACTCTGTTTCGCAGTCGGCCTGATCACACCTACCAAGTCACACTGAGGCCAAAGATTCACTCACCGCCCTGACACTGCCCCTGCTGTTGATGTGCAGATCGCATCTCGCGTGCACCAAGCATTGATTTCTGAGGACGACCAACTCTCCAAACGAACACAGGATATGAGTGGCTTGTAGTTAAAAGTATTTCTCCGGTCTAACTCTCATCACCACCTCTTAAACACCTACATGCCGGTGCAGGTAGGTAAGACTCTGAGAGGTCACAAGGTGAAGCGGCAGCTCCCCTGCAGCCTGGCACTTATTTACCTCCATTCATGAGTCACTCCACAGTCGGCTTTTGTAACACCAGGGAGGCGTAACTGTGGCGAGTGGGGGCCAAAGCACAGCCAAGTCAAATGTTGTTTTTTAACTTGAGGTCGAGACTAAAGGCTCAACGGAGAGCACCGAAAAAACTCTGCCTTCCATATCGTCATACTGGTGTTATTTACTGGTTTCGCTGCCTAAGTGGTGGCTGTGGTTTGGTAATTAACTCTGGCAGAGAGGAGAGCACATACTGTTCTTCGCCCACGCTGACATCAGCGTGCCGGGTTGCCAGGTAAGAGCCGCTGTTTTGCTCTTTCTGCCTGCGAAACGCCGAATGGAAACACACATGCGCCCGTCCACTTTGAGCATCTTTTCTTATTTTCAACAAAGCTGCATTTTAAATCATTTTGTTTTCATTTTTGTCGGATTGTGCATTGCGCATTTTTTTGCCGTTTGGTAATGCGAATTTGGTTACACAATCCGTCATCTGCTCATCAGTCTGGCTTTTGTTTTGGCTTTCTCGACAGATCTGAAAGAGGTTATGTTTCTTATTTGTGCGTGTTGGTATTCTTTATTATTTGTTTTTAATAGCTTTTCCATTTTCATGCTTGTTTCCTGTGTCACAACTGGATTTGAGTTCTGAATCACTCAAAATGCCAGCATCAAAAAGTCAGTTTATTGTAGGCAAATCTTGGCACAAATATATATGTAAGATTATTGGATATTGAGTGTAATGGATGTATTTTTGTTGATGGGTGGCTTAATGATTTAGATCTCCCTTGTACATTTTCCCTATGCTTCTTTCTTTGCCCTGTTTCTTCAAAAGAATTCTGGGTATTTATTCTTGTCAGGGCTAAAAATCCTCTGTCAAAGCCTTTAGCCCACGCTGGGTCAGAGGACTCTGAAATCCAGATTGATGAAACTGCTTTAGGGTTGGCCTCTCTTTAAAGTGGACTGACCCACTGTACTGTGGTCGAATTGAACGAATTGCCCGAGAAAATTAAATTTCATTGCAGGGTTTACAGTCTGCTTTGCTAGGAAAGCCACCGTCATATCAGCAGCAGATGACACTGACCCACTGTTACCCAACATCAATATGAGAGTGTTATCTGGAAACCAATATTGTGAGCTAACCCTGTCATATTACAAGATTTCTCATCAAAGGAGGAGGGAAAGTAAAGGACTGTCTTCTTCAGCCTGCTGTATATTGAACACTGCTCAGGTTCATGTTAGCTTTGTTGTGGTCTCTGCTGCAGGGCATTTGGACGCATGACTCGTGTGCACTGCAAAAGTCATTTTTCTTATTTCTTACTTCCCAAAGGTTGTTTTCTTTTAAGCTGCACAAATTGATATTTGTATCTGAATATTTTTGGACATGGCGATGTCTAATGAAAAGGGCATTGTTCATAGTTCCAAACTCAATTTGAATTATCAAATCAGCTGATTTCCATTTATTAATGTATTCGTTTTTAGGACTTTCCAGTACTGTCTTTCAGTAAATCATGAGTGTGTATGGACTCTCCAGTAGCCTTTCCTGCAATACCATGACATCATATCCATATTGTATCTATTTGCATCTGTTTCTCTTCCTCATTCCCTCTACACAGAGCGAGACATGAGCAGAAATACACCTCCTCCAAATACACTGCACACACCTCATGCTGGTTTAAAAAGCAGGTTACATCACTCTAAAACTGCTTGTTCTTTCAATAGAGTGCTCCGCTTTTATGAGGATGGTGTTTCAGAACAATACAGCCCTGAAGGACAAACACACACACACACACACACACGCTACAACAATCGACATGAGTTCACTATTTATAACTGGATGAGTTGTCCTGTGTGGCTCCTCTGTCACCATGCAGGGTGTGTGTCCCCCCCCTGGTTTCTGTCTCTTATCACCCCTCCCATCGTTCCGCTGTCTACCACTTTACAAATAACCCGCTGCCGTTTTTGTCCCTGAGAGCGTCTTGCTGCTGCCGCTGCAGGTACACACCAGCCCGCTCCGATCTCTGGCCACAGATAGAGCACAACAGGTCTTCAAGGAGGCGAGGGCGAAACGAAGGAACAAGCCAAGACAAAAACAGGCCACACAGGGGGCCGGCATGACGAGGTACACGTGTGTTGTCTGGCCAAGGTCGAAACCATTTACTGTCTGATAAACTACTGTGTGTTGACCTTAATGAAACTGAGATAACATCATGTTTGCAGTCGTCCGAGGAAAATGATTGCTCTCATGACAATCTGTTTTCATGTGAACCTGAAGGGCCACCTGTTTTACATGTGAGGTTTAGTTTGTGCTATAGTCAATGCAGTTATATAATGTCTTCAGTTTTCTGCAGGAGGGGATGATGAAAATGAAAAAAGCACTGATGATTTCATTAAGATTACAGCACAGGCATGGAGACCACAACATTTAAAAGAAAGCCTGTGCTACAACCTGGACGTGGACTTTGAAAGACATGAGCATTTGCCAGTGAGAGATTCATGATGATGATATGCTATTAGTTGCATTCTGGGAAATGCTTTTGGAGCTTCACTCATTTATAAGTCACAGTACTTCAAACCTCCATTGCTTCTATTCTGACCATTTGTTTTTATGTGTTTCTAACAGCGCTGTAAAAGTGCCATAACAAATTGCTGGACAACTTTAAAATGCCTGTAATCGTTTTAATTTTAGGATCATAATGAATGCTAAAACCTGCTTCCCTGTTGTGGCACTAATGAAGGAATATCTTATCTTATCTTATCTTATCTTATCTTATATGAAAGTCATAACAATATATTTTGGGAAATAAACATTTTAATAAGACATTACTTTTGCCATTCAAACTTCAAAGCTTCTTTTATTCCACATTTTAAAAAAGAACTGTGCCAAGACGACAAAATCTTAATTTGTTCCAATACGGTTAAGAATTTTCTGTCTTTGAATGAAGCAAAATAAGATAAAGAGGATTCTAAATCATCCACGTCATACTTATCCAGGAGGGTTGAATCTAGAGCAACTGGACTTGGTTGTAGATGCCTGAACATTTCCATCTCTCATTCAAGGGCCTTCTTTAGTTCTAACCTTGTTGGTGCTTCTACCTTTGTCATTAGTGTTGATTCAGTCCCCTGAGGCCAAGTGTGAATGATTGTTCAAACTCCTGAGAAGGGATGAAAAGAAAGCATTGTAGGCGGAGTATAATGTGCTCCTCTGCTGAGGGTGGGTGTCTCTACTCTGATGTAAATAGCCTCTTTCACCCACATCTGTCCTCCCTCTGCAAAATATGTCTGCTGTTGTCCTCCAAAGACTGTCTCTCTTTCAGGTGAAGAATCTTGAGGAGGTAAGGTCTGAGTCTGGAGCTGAGGAGTTGGCCCTTCTGTGTTGAACTGGTCTAACGTTGTCACACTTATATTTTTAGATGTGTTGATTTATAAACACTTTTTCTGTGTAATTTTTGGCCCTTGAGTGTTAATGCAAATCTCATGTTTAAAAAAAGACATTTAAAAAATCAGACCAAAACAAGCTGAAAGGCCTTAAAGTGGATGCTTTCTGCAGTGTGTGCACAGGAGCACACATAACGAACATACTGTTGTCTACACAGTGAAAGTCAGTATTACTTGAGGAGGGGTGGGGGGTGGGGGTGGGGGGACACATGTGGGAAATGAATGTGCTGGGGATTTTACACAGCTGCCAACCAAGAATTTCAGGTCTGGAAGGCGTCAGTAAAGAGAGGTCAGCGTGTCCCGGCCAGAGGTGATCAGCTTCTCCTCCTGTTGATCTGATGTTTTCCAACCTTCAATATAGCTTCATTCCTCTCCCACTTTCCTTGAATCCTGCCTAGCTGTTATCTGCTCTCTTCAGTTTGTCACATCCGATGACTTGTGCAGAGGCTTTTTGCTCTGGTCTAGACTGACTAAACATCTAAGTTGCTAATGCATGTTCACTTCTCAAAATGGAAGATAGGATCTACTCACCAGGTACAGGGGTATTTTTAGGAACAAAGAATAAGGACTGAACTGGGGCATAGCACTTAAAATCTGTCTGTGTTATTGGGATGTGGCCTACTTTAGAGATCCAGGCTTCCATGTCCACTTGCGTCTGGTTTTAAACAACATTTAGCGCCATTACAACGTCTGAGGAGGTTTAATGTATACAGCAGGTTTTAAAAGCAAGTCGAGCCGAGGTCACACTGGAGAATCCTATACAGTAGATTAGAGTGTGTGTGTCAGTGGGGGCCTTTGATGTGGGCTCAGTGTGACTCCAGCTGAGTTATGAGCCACAGGGAGTCCTGCAGGAGAGCAGCAGCTGCCGTTGTCATCAGGAGCTTTACTGAGCCACAGTCTCTGTACACACAGTGTGTACAGTACACGCCGCACAGTTTGTTCACGTGCATGTTCCCACTGCAACCTGATTAAGGCAACATTTCAGTCATTACAAGCGCCATGTAAACACTGTCACCAGGTTGAGTCTGACAAAGTAAACGAAACCAGATCTGTCGAGACAAAGCTGGAATCCTCATCAGTCTTTTGAATTGGGATGGAGCATGTGCGGCTGTCGTATAGAGTTTTCATACAAGGGCTCAATAAAACTAAAATATTCAAAATATCCTGATGCTCAAAAACTGAACTAGTTTTTTAATCATGTTTAAAGCTGCACTTATGAATGTTTTTTTTTTAATCAAACTTAGCGTAGCATTTTAGCACATCCTGTCAACTCAATTGTCTCGCTACTATTTTAACACAATGCAGTCAGTTAGGCCTTCAAGTATCAGGATTCAGGTCTGACCTTCAGGCCACATCACATACACAAAAAATAGGTGGCTTCCTCCTTGAACACATCCCCTATCCTCTGAGCAAACACCCTAAATCTTGCTGGGCAGCTGCTGTGACTACCTCATTGTCACCTGGAGACCACAGGGCGTGTGCAGATTTATCTTGTTGTGTTTTTTGTGATTTTTTTTTCACAGGAAGCTTGAACACACACCTAACACACACCTGAGAGCCTCTAAACACACAAAACACACCAAAGTTATTCAGGAAACACAAACATCTGCATTGCTGGAAATCAGTGATGCTTAAAAAGCTCAGTCTTATTGGTCCAGATGACCTCATTCTGACACTGACGATCTGTGGATGTTCGCGTGGGCGTGTCTAGTTTACAATCTGAATAGGTGAGCTCACGTGTGTCGTGGTGTCACGTGCACAGGAAGGAAAGAAGCCAGGATTTAACTGAGCAAACACTGACACCACCAACCCCTGTGTAGGATGTGTGTGATTAGTGTTAGTGCCATTTAGAAACATTGCATTCTTCATTCACAGTCGTGTTTGAGCAAATGTGTCATTATGTGTTCAGTGGGTTTTGTGTGTTCTTACTCACTTCACGAACAAACACGGCTGTTGCAATGGCAGCACATTCATTGTTCATATGCACCAAATTGTGATACAAATATCCATTTAATTATTGTGTTGACCAAAAACACATATCCCTCAAAGCATCGTGTCACATCCTGAGGGAGTAAACAAGGTTGAAGGTGTCTCCTTTGTTGTTTTGATTCTTATTCAATAATTAACTGAAATTACTTTCTCAGAGGAAAATGAGAAGATCAATATCAATCTCCAGTCTGTGCATGAAGTTTGCATTGGAGCAATTAAAAATATGACTGTTAACATCTCAAATCTCATTAACTAATTTACAACCTTGTGCTAATTACTGAGTTAAACAGAATTCTAGCTGCTGCATAAGAACCAGGAATCATTATTAAAACGTGAGCTCACAACACTAAACATGTACTTATTTTTCTCATAGATACATGAAAGTAGGTTCTTCTGAATTTTTCCTCTGTGTGTTGTTTTGCTGAACTTGTGCCTCTGTGCTTTGAGCTACAGTTACAGTGTGTAACCCAACCTGCTGCTGCAACATGCATGAAGTCATATTTGTTCGTGTTGTGTACACATGTGTTCACCGCCTGAATACAAATGATCATAACCGGAGAGCAGATCACTTCTGCTCTTTTCCTTTTTCTCATGGGAAAAGTGATAGCGAATGACGCACACGCGCAAAACAACACACACATCTCTAATCCCAACTCTCTGCAGTCCCACAGTAGGACAGATGATGTCATTCACCTGGGCTGCCATTGGGCGACAAAGGCTCTTTTGTGCCTGTTCAAACACACACGACTCATACACATGCACACATGCTCGCTCTTCTTCCTGCGTGGCTCACGTGAGCAGATGGAATTGAATGCACATGTGGCTCCTCTGTGCAGGGGCGAGCGGGGCCATTTTTCATTTGTTTGCCGTCTCATTCATCAAACGCGGGGAACAGTAACAGCTGCCGTGTTGTCACAGAGTCACCTCTCACTTTGTAAGTCGAGTTAACGAGACGAATCAGGCCGGGTCAGGGGGAGGGCGACAGGTTCCCTTTCAGACATTTGGATTTCTGAATGAGACATCTGGCTGCCAGAAAACGGTCCATTCTAAGGGACTGTAAAATCTGGACAGTTAGGGAGCGTGTGCAAATGAATAAATGCAATTTGTAAATATGTATGTAAGTTGTTCCTTCCAACCTCTTGAGTGCAGATTGTAGAAACTGTTTGCTGCATATGTGAGTTGATCAAACTGTCTTGAAATAACAGCTGTTTTATTATGGATGAAATCATGTGATGTCTTCATCATCTGATATTGAGCAAGTCTTCATCTATGACTGTGAACTAGACAAACATGCAAGGTACAGTGGCTCATGATGACTAAACATGGCGATCATTCAGCCAAATGATCTGCAGCGATGATAATACAGTTAATGATTCCTTATAGTTGCACTTTGTCATTAACATTGCATCAATATCATTATATTAGTGATGGATCAAATGAGCACATGCTTTCAGCTCCACGTAGCTTTTTGGCTCATCTTTCTTTCTTTGACAGTTAATTGTTTGGCTGCAAAACTATTCGCTCAGGACCAAGTCAACAACTACATTGTAAACAAAGTCAAGGTTGAAGCTGCTAATTAGATAGTTCATTTGCTTGGCAGAGAGTAAAACAGACACGAACATGACCAAACATCAAGTGGCCAGAAAAGCGACATGACACCATAGCTCTGGTTACTGAATGTGTAAATCAGCACCTCATTTCCTTTCTTTTTTTTTTTGGTGTTTATTTTTTGTTTGTTCTGCTGCTCCCAAGTTGCAAAAATTGCTACTTTTCAAAGGATTCTCAGAGGTCAAATTACTAAAATGACAAAGCTGCTACAGTAAAGATCAACTGATTTGCGGTAATGTGATAAACTGAAAATTCATTTGGGAATATACACTGCTAAAACACAATATAAAGTGACATCATAAGGGCCTTAAGGTAGGTCCAGTTTTATGACCTGATATTGAGTCTCTGTCTTATAGAGACAAAACTTTATTCCATACAGGTGGTCTGACAGTGGCCTTTATACAGATTTACAGAACCACAACCTCATTCTGTTCTCTGTCCTGGTTTTCCTGTCTCAAAGGTGGATTTTATCTGTTGTTGACATTACGTGCATCCAAAAGGGGGAAAGGATCGTCCTGGTAGCTGCTCCTCAACTCTAAGCATGGCGTTGTAAAAAAAAAAAAAAATCACACCTGCGCTATCAAACTGTGATATCACTTTAAAACACAACAGGTGTAATGATATGGGAGATTAGCCTGCCATTACGTGCAGGGGGGAGTGTGTGCCTGCACGTACACTAACACACAGGCACGCATGTCCACCCGCGGGGTAGAAAGCTGTTTGAGAGTCACATGTTTCTATTGGCCAGTGACATTGAAGATGTTGTTTCAACTTTGAAATAATAACCCGAGAAATGAGGTTGTAAAGTGACAGATGTCTTAAGACCATGTTGACTTACAATAAGTGATAACTGTCTTGTGTCAACATTCGAGGGCTATACAGGACTATGATGTGCTCCAGTTTACAGTGTGTTTGCCCACTACAGTCATTCTTTATAACTCTTTATAGTTATATTTTATTACACAATGTGAGAAGAATTTCAATTTCATTTCAGCTTTAATTAGTCGTCTACATTTAAATATGTTCCGGTTTGTATTTTCACTCTCTTGTTATTTGATAAAACACAACAGTAAATGAAACAAAGTAGAAAGTAGGTTTAAAGGCTTATGAAACATCAGTCAGTCATATGAACCAAACAAACATTTCAACACATTGTAGTCAATACTAACTACTGGCTACTCTCAGTGTTTGCTCGGTGTGTTTGCTACATTATCTGTGGGGAAACTGTTACATCAGAGGCCCAGGTGCTGCCTCACACTGCAAAAACAGGTTAACTGTTCAATAAATGCAATCGTCTGTCAATCAAACTGAGTGGGTGGGACTTTCAGGTGTCCCTCGGATTTTCAGTGGAAGCAGTTTTTGGTGTGTATTGTAATGGTGCTCCTTTCTACATCTGTTCAGCCATGCATTACTCATACTGACCTATTGTTTTTATTCCAAGCAAACTAGAAATATAAGTATGAAATACATCACTTCCTGTGTGTCAGATTGTAATAAGGAACTACTTTATACTGAGAGTTGCTGGAAAAAAGAAGTGGATATAGTGCAGGTTTCATTTACTGTTGTGTTTTATTGAATAGCAAGAGAGTGGAAATAGAAACATATTTAAATGTGAAGGGCCACTTAAAGTTAAACTAGAAATGAAATTGATGATACTGCACGTGTTGTGTGTCCCTTGTTCATAAGTGAGTAAAACAGTTTTACTAGGAAACCTGTCAACTGGAGCACATCATAGGCCTGGAAAAAAAGAAGCTGCCTAATGATGATACAAGATGGTTTTTCTTGTCGTTGCCATCCAATCTTTGACAGGAAAGTGCTGTGAAACATTCAGAAAAATAACCAAGTCAGGATGTGCAGTCCTTCTGAACTGATCCAACATCGGGCCAAAAGTCCAAAAATGAGCGTCATTAGTTTTGCAACTATCACCAACAATGAAACACTGAGAGATAAAGTTTTTGCAACATGTTTTTTTTTTATAGTGGAACCACATAATACCCTTACACCTATTAACCTGTGCATCTGTTTTTCATCTACATCAACATGTTCTAAGAAAACGGACTAGTCAAAGTCACCAGAGTAGCAAAGGTTGAAATGTGAGATTACAGTTTAATTGACCTTCTGTATCTGGAGCACTGGTGATAAAAAGTGCCAAGTCAGTGAACTTCTTATTGTAGTTCATATCAAGGACCTCTGGGTGTCCTGCTGCTGGTCTGTGGGTGCTGTGTTTGAGCTGGGTGAGCTCATGCTCCACTGCCCTCGGCCATCCCCCTCCTCCTCCTCCTCCTCACCCCCCAGCTCACATGTGAGGCAGCAGGCCGAGGTTGAGATCAGCTGAAAGGCATGAGCTCATGTAAACCTCAGCTCCATCACACTCTATATATTAGCCTGAGCCGCGGAGTAATGGGGGGCTAATCCAAACAGCGATAGGGAAGGACCACCCTCTCATGTGAGAATCTGCCAGAGCTCTTCCAGTGAATCAGGGGAGTGTGAGTTCGTGTGTGTGGATACAAAGGGGTGTGATGGTTGTGTTTGGATCAGCGTGCTCTCTCTCTCTCTCTCTCTCTCTCTCTCTCTCTCTCTCTCTCTCTCTCTGTTGCAGGGCAGGTTAATAGCTCCACAAAGCCTGGCTGGTTTTCACAAAACTACTTTCGGATCGATGCACAGAAGTCTGGCCTGTTTATCTCTTCAGCAGTCAAGTCCATTTTATGCCAACTTGTGAAATGTTGCAAACACTGAAATGAGAGTTAAGCGTGTTTCCATTAGTGGGTTTGAATGAGAATGCAGGATTCCTGAATCTGAAGAGTTCCTCAATGTCACATCTACAAGGAAAATTTTTAGTAATGGATTCCCAAGTTTCGGAAAATCTGTCAGAGCCTTCTCATATGGGCAGAAGTTGGCCTGACTTAATGCTTTCATTTGGAGACGAAAACAAAGAAATTCCCTTTTTTAATATTTGATTTTAATGGTCCAGCTAATGGCTATATAACCATGGCCAGTGACTTATACTTAGTGCAAGTGAACACATCTTTATTAAGAGAGTCTAAAGCCTTAAACAAGTGTTATTTAAGTGTCTTCATTCAAACTAATTCAACTCCACTATTTGTACTATAATGTATGCAGATCAACAAAAGTAAAAACATCTGCATCGATCAATAACAAAAGCTCACTTTGCAATCTAAACAAAGCATTGATATTGCTATTTCCACACATTGTTTCCATGTCATAAAAACAAATAAGAGAAACCCAGAAACTCAGCTCCTCTGTTTCTCTTCCAGGGCACTTGTGCTTCACAGTGAAACTACTCTTCACTGAGAGGTTTGGAGGTGACTGTTTGTCTGCCCTGTGTTTAACCATGTGAGCAGCCTATACTTGAGATGATTGAGTCCTCTGGAGGTGGAAGTGGCTTCTCACAGTCCCGGCGTTTATTTTACCTTGAGGGGAGGAGGGAAAGGTTTCGGTGACCGAGGAGAAACTGACCTGTGGGCTCTTATCTCAGTGGGTCAAAGGCTGAAAGGCTGAGCTTTAGTTACACTGCAAAAAATCCAACAAATCGAATCACATCCATGCATCTACCACTACTGCTCACAACCTCGTTTAAACTGGATTCAAATGAGGCCTAGAAACTGAAAACACAGTAAACCATCTTGTATCAATACTAAGCAGCCTCGTTTTTTCCAGGACTATGACGTGCTCCAGTTGATAGAGTTTCCCCAGTGAAACAGTTTTATTCACTTATGCGCAAGAACACACAACAGTATCATCAAAAAGTGAGAAAAATTTTAATTTCCAATATGTTTCTGTTTCTATTTCCACTCTCTTTCTATTCAATGAAACACAACAGTAAATGAAACCTGCACTATATCCACTTCTTTTTTCCAGCAACTCTCAGTATAAAGTAGTTCCTCATTACAATCTGACACACAGGAAGTGATGTGTTTCATACTTCTATTTGATGTGTTTTCATAACTAGTTTGCTTGGAATAAAAACAATAGGTCAGTATGAGTCATGCCTGGCTGAACACATGTAGAAAGGAGCACCATTACAAAACACATCAAAAACTGCTTCCACTGAAAATCTGAGAGACACCTGAAAGTCCCACCCACTCATTTTGATTGACAGACGATTGCATTTATTGAACAGTTAACCTGTTTTTGCAGTGTGAGGCAGCACCTGGGCCTCTGATGTAACAGTCTCCCCACAGATAATGTAGCAAACACACAAAGCAAACACTGGGAGTAGCCTGCAGTAGTAGTTAGTATTGACCTACTGTATTGACAACATCACAATGTGTCGTAAATGTTTGTTTGCTTCATATGACTGATCCAATTGTTCCTGTGGTATTGTTTCATAAGCCTGTACCTTTTGGCCTACTTTCTACCTCTCCTGACTACCTGAGACTGAGCTAAAGGCGGGAAACACTACCTGAATGAGCTGTGCACATAATCCATCAAACAAACAGAGCATAAAACTGGCATTGAATTTATTAAGAATCAAAAACATCTACGTCTTATATCTTGCTTTTTCTACAAAGGCTCCCCCTGATTGTCTGTCTCAATTCAAATCTTCTGTTTTTCCCTCCAACCCTGAATAACACAGATTATTATATCAACACTTGCATTATGGGCTTCAAATAACACCTGTGATTAGGGAAAAAAATCTAACTGTAATCTGTGTAATTTTAAAGGAAGTGGGATTGTATAAAAAGTCAATGAGCAAAATAAGCAAATTCGCCCTTTTTGGTCTGAGCTGCCCCACAAACACACACATGGTCCATGTCACCATCTATCTTACAGCCAATGTGTGTAAATGTGGCTGTTTGGGGTGAACAAATACAAATGGTCGAACAGCTAAAAACAAGTCTTAAGAAATAGCTTTCAATAGCCTCATCTTCAACCATTTCCCGTGTCAATCATTTCCATGTATACAGGTCAATCAATTTTGCATTCATGTGAAATAAGTGATGGAGGTTAATGTGTGTAAAATTGGACAGTGTGATTCAGTTATATAATAGTTTCCTCCAGCCTGGTCTGTCAAGCACTGTCAAGACAACGTGGTCAGTGGCTGAAATGTGCGTGTCAGTTTCACCAAAGTGGAGCTTTATGTAACAGTTGTGCACATATTTACTTCACCTCTGTAAGCATTTCAGTGATTCCATTGAAATGAACTGATTTGTTGTTCAGTGCATTGTTTTTAAATTGGAAACACTTCATGTTTGTGTAACCAGCTCCTAAACCTGTATTCAGACCAAGAATAGCACTTATCCATTAAACAGCTCATACCTCTCATTGTTCACAGGGAAGAAAACTCCTTCCTTTGCCAATTGTTGTGCTCAAATATGACAGAATGACTCATGTTTAGATTTTCCAAAAATGCACTGCATCATAATATCGGTGCACTCGCTGTACCCCAGACAGTCCTCCTCTGGGGATCTAACCAGTACAATGAGTCATTCTGTGAAACGACAGGTTCAACCTGATCGCCGGGTGTTTTCTTTGGTCCGCCGTGTACAAGTTTGCTTTGCAGCATGTTTGTATCTGGTTCATAGACAATCACATTGTCTGACTTCAACTTGCGTGTCGTGAACGAGACTCACACTGACTCAGAAGAACAGAGCTTCGGTCACAACAGGTGTTCTGTGTTCGACTGACGGTGAACACCTGCAGTGACATCACTCAGAGGGGGTGTGGTCATATAGAGGCCTAAACTGTTTGGTAACCATGGTGATTAGGGTTAGGACCTCATTCATGAAAATAGCCAGTGCAGATTAACTGTTCCAAAGTCAATGTTCCTATCTGTAACTTAAGGCAGGACAAGTGTATTCCACAAGCATCCTGACCTTCCAAAATCTTAAATAAACTCTGCTAATTTTAGGGCAACTGTTAAGCTGTCCTAACTTTCACTTTTCCACCATGTTGTGCTAACTAACCACTTTAATCTGTAGTGCTCTTTTACTGTTTTCACACAACCAACAAAATGTCATCTTCTTATTATTTCCTTTCCTGACAGCATCAACACTCTGCTCGACGTCGGTGTTCTTGTGTTTCGTTTCTTTTATCTACCAAGTTAGTGCTGTTGTAAATTTCCCAGAAAGAACATTAGAAGAAAGTTGAAGGAGGTTGTTTTGCTCAGTGAGATGAGAAAAGCAGCGTGGGTTCAGGAAACAGATATGAAAGCTGATAAGCAATGTTGGATTGAGTATTCAGGATTTCCTAAGCTGAGGTAAGACAGGGTGATGCAAAATGAGACTGGATTCCTAAAGTTAGTTAGGCCTGCTTCTCTAACACCAAATTGGAAAAAATCCTATATGAGACTTCTGCTACCTTAACAAAAGACTTCAGTAATATAGCCCCAGTCCTGAATTACAGCTCTGTAGATAAGCTAAAAAACATGTGTCCAATCTTAAATCGTGAAACACTGACACACTGTTGATCATCACACTGTCACAACAGAAGCAGTACTGAGGTTAATATTGTGTATATTGTGTAAGAGTAAGGACTACATCAGCATCTTATCAGGCCAAAATGACTTTGGCTGTTACCTTCTGTGTAATGTGCTGCATGTTGGGCCCTTAATTAGCTATCTATCAAACATACATATACATACATTTTATACATTATGTTTGTGTGCATGTGTGTGTATTTGTGAAGTGTTAGAAAGAAATGAAGAAATGATTTCAGCAGGGGGTTGTACATACAGTAGCGAGCCACTGCTGTGATAAGCCTCAGTCTAAGCGTCCGGTTTGTTTTGAAACACTGGGTTCACAGCAGGCTGCTATTGATGCAGGCAGAGCACTTTGGAAATGAAAAGTGCATTTGAAGCCCCCTTATGAAGCTGCATTCCTGAGTAATCCGGAGGAGATCTGCACTGCAAGGCCCCCCGATCTCCCCAGGCAGGGCAGAAAAACAGACCGGGAGGGCTGAAGCAAGGGGAAAGAAGCTGCGTTAAAGGGTAATTCATAAAGCCTTCTGTTTATACACAGTACATGTTGCTGATGTCAGGTGAGAGCAGATATCCAGAGACATCTCAGGAGCTCAGAAAAACACTCTTGTTTTCCGCTTGACAGCATTGTATATTTCACTTTATCCAGTGGATGGAATTTTCTCAGTCCTTAGACGAACATTTGATCCTTTATTTGCAGCTAAACACGTAAATCACTAGAATTAGTGTTGAAGTTTCCCAAGACTGCAATAATGCTTTCACTATGGAAAGAAAGGGTCTACATCTGGGTCAACTGTCGATATTTTTCATCTCAGCCATCATTCATTTTATCATTTACACCTGTGCCTTTCTAATTGTGATGCGTCAAAATGTCTTCTGGGTAAAATCTGTATTGTTTTTTTTTTACAAACACCACAACCTGATGATGATGCACTGTTGAATATTTCTTCATGAAAAGCACCTCAACGACTCACCAAGTCACAAACCTGAATTTCATAGCAATCCATTAAGAAGCTTCTGAAGACGTTTCTCTTCATAATTGCAAACTTTGACGGACAAACTGGACTAAATATTGACAAATGACTTTCAGCCAGTTGCACATTTGGGTTCTGCACATGCAAAACCACGCCACCTATAGGAAAGAAAAGCTATGTTCATGTTTATGTGTGTGTTTCCGCTCCACCTGTGTTATGTCAATTTTCAGTTTGCACAGACCTAAATAAATCCTGACATGTCTGACGCATGGACTTAACCGTCACTCAAGCTTCTGCGGAAAAGATGAAAAATGGTGTCGATGAAAGGGAGGCTGCTGGGGGTGGAGGTGAGAGCACGTGGACGGGTGGAGAGGGGAGCATGTACGTGGAGGCACTGCTGTTTCTTCAGGGAGGACAGGCCCAGTCATCGTCTGGACCTCAGCGATCCCTGCTTTTATCTGTTTTGGCTCAGTCTTTCCATGTCAGCCCAGCCCAGCAATGATAGTGCTGCTGCCTGTACTGTTGACTCAGCAAAGCCTTCCTTTGATTTTCTGTGAAAGTAGGTCAAAAGACAACACAGAGGCGGAGGACGGAGGTGAGCGGGAGATCGGGGTCTGGATGCGAGCTAACTGACATAGAGACGAGAAGGAAAACACTGAGGGGTAACTCAGGTTTTATTGCTGAAACTTGATCTCCCTCTTTGCAGCTCATCCTGAAGCAGACCCCTCATCACTGGCTACACAGACAACGCAGTCGAACACGAAGCCACCCAAGCAGCAGCCACGCAGCCAAACCCAGAGTTCAGCTTGATCGATCTGCAAACGGATGACACTGCTGTAAACAAAGCCGGGGGAGAGAGAGGAGCTCCCTCAAAGCCTGTAATGCGAGGAGCTCACGTGAAACACTGTAAACTGTAAATGAGCCTGGCAGTCAAACACAGACCTTCACTTTATCTGATGTCCTGCTCTGCATTGACCTGGTCCACATGATGCTTCTCTGCCTCTCGAGACACAGGAAGAAACAGACCAGCTGACCCTGCATGCTCTAAAGAATAACCCTATTCAAGCAGTGAACACAAATTTAGGGTTCACCAAAACTGAACTCTACGCTAAATTGCACATTTACTTTCTCTGTCTTTGCAAGTGAATCCATGCAGAGATTCTCCAGAAATGAATTACTCTGTTTTTGACTGGGCCCCAACCCTACTGAAACTCAAACCTACTTTTTAAAATCATTCAATGTCTATTTGCATCTTTTTCGATCTTAACGGTTTAGAACTGCGGGTCAAAATGTTACCATTCATAAGTCGTTTATGGCCGGGGTTCCTGCCTGCGCCGAGATCGCTGACACAAGAGAAGAGTGCCAAATTTGAAAGTAGTTCAGCGCAGAGCTTTAGGAAAAGCTCTCTCAGCGTTTTTCACTAAGCCTCTCTAAAAACCTCCCTGGCTCCTGCACCTACAGAGCTGTTGTATAACCTTTACACTCACCAGAATACACACACACACACACTGTTGAACCATGTGATGGGGGGGGCGGGGGTAGAACAAGGGAAAGCCTATTTTTGAAAGTCATTCACCACGGGACTCAATTAGCACTTCATCTAAAGGCCGGTGGATGGGGTCGACACACGCTCCCTCCCTTCCTGTGTTTCCTGAGGAAAGGCTGAAATGAGTTGACTGGGCCTTTCCTCTTGAATCAGTGTTCTCTAACATAGGTCAAAACCAGACAATGATTTGACTTCTTTTACTGCCTCCTCTTTGTCTTCTTACTGGATTCCGAGGCTTCAGACTGTCTCACTGGCCCTGACGGCGTCTCCTCCATCTTCACTCGCTCTCGCACTCTAATTTCCTGCACGATGTCCTGAAAATAGCCCACATTTGGCTGACTGATGTGCTGAGCCTTTGTCTGCCTTCGCTGCCAGAAATCCCATATGTTTAAGCTCCACTCGTACGTCTCAGATTATCACTGTGCCGACTGCCTCTCATTTCCCCTCACTTTCTCCGTCAGGTCTGGCATCCTCAGACATTTTTTAACCGAGAAATCAAAAAAGGTTTCATGCTGTACAATCCTCCCTTCCTTCTCTCGTTTCAAAATAAAGTCTGATGGTAAAAGCTGGGTTCAATGGCCAAAAATGTAGTGCATATTTATCATTGCATTATAAAGAGATATGTCAGTCATTTTTTTTTGCCTTAGTTTTTTATCTTTGTGTTTCGCCTGCTCTCCCTGCTGTACGAAATGAGATGATGTGAATATGAAAATTGATCAGTCCTACTTTCAAAAAAGCACACGTTCGGGAGGATTCAATACTTTCAATTAATCGAATAAATAATGGTTAATAAATAACTGTCACATATTACTTTACTAAATTCTTAATAAGAAAAACTTTTGGACCAATGTTGCAAAGATTCTGCAACTGGCTATTTTGGCCCCAAATTTGTAAGACCTGTTGTCATTGTCTAGTTGGTTAATGCTATTTAGCTAATAGTTGCTACATTTTGTTATACTTAGACTTGGCCTGTAACATGGGCAAATATTTTTGACAAGCAAGGCTGGATCACCAGGTCGGCAAAGGGTCCCAGAATTTTAGGCTCATTTAGTCCCAAATGGTTTCGTGCATCGACAATGTATTTGGGACCTTGAGTTGGGTTCTGTCTGACTTTCTAATTTTAAGGCCCTGTCTGAAAATGGCCCTCAAGCTTTAGCTTAGACAGCTTTAGGATCTTTATTCCCCCAGTTTTGCTCTTATATGTTGCATATTTCAGAATTCCAACACAGAAAACCTGAAACATGGCAGAAATGTGGGGTTACTTGGGGCCCAGCAGCTGGGCACCAAAACAGCTTAAATCAGCCATATTGACAATCTGGAGCTGTTTATTACACCTGTTAACTTCATGTGGGACAAAAGGTAGGAATAGGAAAGATTCCCAGGTTTATCAGCAATCACACAAGATGGCTACTTTTCTATCTCATATCCAGTACTAACAGGGCTTTGAAGAGTAACTGGCAGTTTCCTCATTGACAACAGAGGCATTTTTTGTTACTTAGGAACGAGGACCTCTGTGCATTACTGGAGGTCATTAGACAGCGTGAGGTCTTAAAAGCTTCCTCATGGTACAGTCCTGCTGGAGATAACACAAGGCATTCAAATGCATCACTGATTTATTCACCAAGCACAATGTCGTACAAGCCAGTTGGTTTTTTGGTTCTTTGCCCTCGCACTCATCTACCCAGAAGCCCTTGGCATGTTTACACACTCAGCCCTCGCTCCATGCTGAGCAGTGTGTTGCTCTCCTGTCCGCGCTGAGCTTTTCCAGATCCTCACACTCGGCGTTGTTTTGCTCTCTCTGTCTCTCTCCTTTGTTGCAGCCTGTCATGTGTTTGGCATCAGTAATCTGGCCAAGCTCAGAGCTGTAATGTGTGTTTTTCGGGGTCTCTCTCTCTCACGTGCCCTCCTTGCAGCAGAAGTCTGTTTTTTCCTCCCGTCTGCAGGAAGCGTGCGTGTCCTCGCTGTAAGTAGATCAGTTGCCTCCTCTGCAGGTCGAGGCGACCTCTGACCTCTACACTCTGACCTGCCAACTGCACACATGGACTCTCTCATCCCTCCGTGTCCACACGCACACACACACACACACACCGCCTTTGTTCACTCATCGGGGATCACAACACACATTTGTGGGTGTGTGTGAGTATTTTAGGCAGCGCTGCCTCTGTTCAGCCTGCAGGGGTGCCTTGCAGGTTGTTGTCTCCCACCTTCTGCTCGCACACCTCACATCACCTCATCGCGGCTCCCATGATTCACAGGGATATAATGAAGGGCAATTACTTCTGATTTAGCCTTAACACGAAACAGTAACACCTGCCAAACAAGACTGAGGGATAATAGCGGGATACAACAGAAGCAAGGCTCAATGTACTTTTACTGGTAGTTCTTCAGTGTAAATATTATAATTACCTGTCAGGAGACTGTCTCAATCGGGGCCTTTTGAGCGTGTGATTGTTGTCAAGGCGTTTGGGAAAAGTCGAAGCTTTAACTCGTGATTATTGGTTTTTACATTATTACGTTTTTCACGATTATTTTTCGGGTTACAGTGCAGTTTCTTACATTTATCAGTAAGACACAGAGAACACACATTCCTTTTCAAACTTCATATAGTAAAGGGTCCATTTGTTTGGTCTCAAGCAAGTTTATTTCATTTTTACTAATAATTGTTAACTTGTCTTATGTATTTTGTCACAGTTGTAGTAGAAAGAATAGACTGAAATGTGTTGTTCTGTAATGACAGCAGCAGCTTTAGGGCTAAAGTTCTTGGCTGTTGCTTTGTCCCACCTGTAATTTGAGCTCTTCGTACATTACTCAACCACTCCATTGTTGTTTCCCTGGGTCTAATAAAGGAATATCTTATCTCATCTGACCTCAAAAAAATCGCTTGTGTCCAAAAACAGTATTACATTTTTGAGATACAGAAGAATCAGCACAATAGCTGCAGCGGCATTACACTTTATTTCCTCACACAATAAGAGAGGATAATTTAAACTTCAGTCCGACTTCAAGATGATAAGTATGTGTTAATGTTTGAAAGCTCTTGAAATCACCACCTTGCCTCCAGATGCATCTTTTTGGCTGCACACTATCTTTGCAAACTAGCAGGAATCAGTATGTGCGTGTGTGTTGATTTTTGTGCATCTGTTCATGCCAGTTGTGTAATGGCCTGGTACAGCTTGTGTGCATCTTTATCTGATAAGCTGCATTACTTCATCCCACCTCCCTGATCGCTGCCTGTCTTGCTTCACTCTCCTGATTCCCATTGGAGGCTGTAAACCAAGCGGGGAGCTCGACTCCTCGCACAAAATCCTGCCTTTGTGAGCAGCTGAAGCAGGTGAGCCAGAGGTACCATTCGTCTGTCACTGCACAGATTGTGACCTGCCAACATACCTGCACTACAATGGCCCTCACAGAAAGCCTGGAGGTTACAGCACATGGAGCTGATCTTTAGACAAGGCTGTAATGTTATGAATCAGCATTGGCTGTAATAGCTCTTCACTAACCACAATGAAGACCAGTGCAGTTTTATAGCTTTGTTCAAATGTGTTTTGTATGTGTGTTTAATGATCGTTCTCTGTCCTCCATTTAACTGTTCAGAGCCAGACAACAATACAAGGTCTATACTGGTTGAGTGTCTACCTTGCACTGTATATTTGACTATTGTGGTCTTATTCCCTTAATAATCTCACGGACAATCTCAATAGTAAACTGCTTAAAAAGCTTGACTTTGTCACTTCTCTTATGACCCGAAAATGCCCATGAAGGAAGTCAGTGCCATCATTCCATACCCATGCACTTTAAAGTTAATGTGCTCTAATGGAGAACTCACACAAAATACCACTGAGATTGACTCAGACATAAAATCACTCCTCTCAGAACAATGGCTATGAACTCTCCAATACAGATGCAAGCACTGCGACTCAGACCAACAGCACTTTGTCACAGTTTATTTAACCTATTTAATTTGCATATTAGACCCTATAGCGTCTATTTTT
The DNA here is from genome assembly GCA_037975185.1 of Centropyge bicolor. Classification (NCBI taxonomy): domain Eukaryota; kingdom Metazoa; phylum Chordata; class Actinopteri; family Pomacanthidae; genus Centropyge; species Centropyge bicolor. The sequence continues at coordinate 10,875,323 of JBBMOC010000004.1, read as the reverse complement.
TAAGAAACTCAATGTATAGCCTAAGTTAGAATATTCAATCTCTGAATCTTCTGACGTAAGGTTTGGTGTACATCAGGGATCGATCCTTGGCCCTGTGCTCTTTGCTTTCTATAAGCTTTTCTTGGTGACGTAATTTGCAAATTTGGTGTTTTAACCCAAGATCTGATATTTTAGATGTCTTGTACATTAGTCATACGTTTCACCAAAAAACAACCTGATATATATTGTGCCTTACTAGTCTTATAGAGTGACATAACAATCTTCCTTCACAGTCCACTTACTAGCCTTTGACCATAACACACAGGCTTCATCAGCAGATTAAGTTTGCTCAGTTATTGCATGCTCTACATGACACTGTTGCATTTGCCAAAAGTACAAATGAATATATAAGAAGTTAAATTCAGAACAATTGATGATAATATACCAAAACAGAAATTTGTTTTCAGCCGAAGAAAACTCCAACAAGAACACAAACTGTCTCTGGACTTTCACTGTGTGGGTTGTTGTGTCAGCTGAGATTTTTGAGGTGAGCACATGGGCTTGTCTGAACCACAGCTACCCAGAAACCCCTCTGCCTACATGAAGACAGTGCACGTGTGCCATTAAAGAAGCACACTGGCCTGGAGCTGCTCTTCACTTGACATGGCCCTGTTTCCTCTGATCACCTCTGCCTCTCTGTAACACTACCAAAACACAAAATGTCAAAGTGAGTTGGATTCAAATGAAATAATCATTTCGTGGAGGTTGGCAACTCTGAAAGACCCCAGAATGCTTTTTTCTAAAAAATGTCTGAAAATCCCTTTTGTCTGTGGAAAAAAAAGCATCCTGAAGCTATTTGGAAGCAACAGCAGTCAGTCAGCTGAATTTATTCTTCAGCCTGAACTGTGATCCAAACCTTGTCAGTCTGTTCTTCTTCTTCCTTGTTGCTTTTAAACACACGTGGCTCTGCAGAGCGAATGTCTAGGAGTCCTCCCAAACCCCAGTCGCTTGGCTTTAACAACCACTCTACTCTGCATCCTCTCTCGTGGACTAGAGTTTAATGTAACCCCCCCACCCCCTCCTCCTCCTCCCCACCGTCCTCCCTCAGGTCCTCAGTCAGTGCGGCCTGGCGCTCTGACAGACAGAGCTCACGCCGCTCTGAACAATGGCTGGCGTCCGACGTGCTCTGGCAGACTGGGGAGCTGTAATCACAGGATGGAGTAATCCCGACAGGCATTTTTTTTTGGTGTATGTGCGAGCGGTCCTTTTTTAAGGCTACTGTATCTGTTCGTGTGCAAGCATGTGTGTGGGTGTTTAGCTCCGTCCCAGAAGCTTTCTCTAAGTGCTGTCAAAGGTCGGCACGGTTCGGCGATCAAACGCGACCGCAGCGATGACCGCTTCTGACCGGAATTCTTTCTCTGGCCCGCAGCTCTGTCGGACTGTAGCCGGTTGCAACAGCGGCCTCAGATCTCCAGCTGACAGTCAGCTGAAGTGATCCCTGGTGGCCGGGGGTGGAGGGCAGGCGTCCAGCGCTCGGCCTGCACATGAGCCAAACAACATGCTCGACTCCCTCAAACACATGACCGGGGATTGTTAGATTTATTTCTCACTTGCTGTCGGCCAGATCAGGTTTATTCTGTGTCTCGTCTCACATATTTACATCTACTCTCATTTATCTTCTCAACAACTTATCCCTGATCTATAATGCATACATCAGGTTTTGGGAGGTCGTCTTGACCTCTGGATTAACAGATCTGTTATGTGATAGACTCCAGAGTCACCCTCGTGTCCCAGGGATGTATTAAAGGAAATTTGGTTTATTGGGTCTTATTTTCATAGCTGTGTATGTCATTTCTATCTGTTATGATAAGCACTACATGCACTCATGAAAAGAAGTTGCTGAGATCTTGGAACATGCATCATTGTAACATGGCAAGAAGCACAAGCAGTATGAGGTAACATGCCCCAGTTTACCACTATCATTTATCTCATTATTGAGGATTTCACTACAACTTACTGCCGGTAAACATGGAGATTTTTGACTTCATCTAATGAGCAAAATCTTTGAGGTTTTGCTGAACTGCGTCCCTGCTGCTGATCTAAGCTCCTTTTCACACTCCTCTCTGTTTTCCTTTCTCTCCAACACTCCCTGTACAAACACAGTTTGCACTAATAATCCTGACACAGCCCAATTTAATTGGGCTTTCATTTCCTACGCAGGGGAATCACACACACACACACACACACACACACACACACACAGAGTCAGCACTGGTTCAGGGGTTATTTATTTGACCTCGTTTCTAATGCATGCAGCAGACAGGTTTAAAAGCCCTGGCAGCTCCACATGGTAAAATGACTTACAGCAGCCATGAAAAGATTCAGTTTCCTGCTCCTCTGAGAGCAGCTAATAGACCCACAGATCTGGAACATCAAACACTCACACACACACTCACACACACATGCATGCAGTCCTTTCGTCTTGTACGGTGGTTACGTGCTACACCACTGAGAACTTTCTCTTCTTTTTCACAAATGTTCTCTTTTTCCAGCCTTAGCTTCCAGTTCGAGCCCCCTCCCCCTTCCCACAATGCCCCTGTCACACACAGACGTTCCAGCACCCCTAGGTGTCCCACTGTGTCCACTCCAAATAAAATCTTGAGGATGGACTCTTTATTTTCTGCTTGTGGCCGGTAATAAAAACACTGTCAAACAACTTCAAGATAGAGTGAATATTATGGACTAGATTTATGGCACTGTTGATAAATTCAGCCAAATTGGTTGAGGGATTGTACACTGAGCTGTCGCCACTGTAAATCTCTGACTTCATGGTTTTATCCTGTTTTATTCAGCACGAGACTAACTTCTCTCCTGATGCACCAATAAAAGTCTTTTGTGAAGTTGATGATGTAAGCTGGCCTTTGCTGCAACACGGGGCCCCACGTGTGCAAGCTTTCTTTTTTCATTATTTAAATTAAGTGGATTTGAGGTAATTGAGAGTTTCCCATATTCGGTGATGATATGCACAAAAATCCTCCGTAACATGTTTTTAATTTAGATCCGAATTTGGCTACAAATTTAGAGCCAAAGGTCAAACATCTTGTCCAGCTATGCTCACTGCAGCCAGTCTGGGAAATGGATCTCTACTTATTATTAATAATGGAATAAATATTGGAAGTTGATATCTGCATACAAACAAAATTAGGACCCACTTGTAAGAACATTACTCCATAGCACTCCTAGTGGTGACACAGGGAACCACTAGTGTGACTGTGTGCCTGGAGCTTTCTGTGTCCCAAGTTTCTGGGGGGAACTTCATTGATGAAAAACATTATTAGCTATCATATAGTGAGTTCATCACAATCACTGTCCATGCTCACTCAGGACATACAGGAAAGCTGGAGAAGTCTTGCCACCTGTTGATCATGCTGGCATGTAGAGGTTCCCATTACTGCTCCAGTGGGATCTTTACAGCTGATATGATGTTTGAAAAAAAGCTTCCCAATAAATAGAGAGTGATATGTACATGGCTCTGGCCCCTCGCTATAAATAATCAAAACATGATTTATTCAAGGGAATTGTGCTCGTATATGTGCTCATATATATCATTTGCTTTAAAGCTCATTCTTGATCTTGGCAACAGCAGCTACTTGTTCTTTAATGCTTTTGAAGGAAAAACTTCAAAAACCTGCCTTTACAACCTCTGAGCAATAAAAGAACAATGCAAAAAGTCTGGCTGAGATAAAAACTTGCAGTAGTGAGACTGACGTTAAGCTCCAGGCAAAGGTAATGGTGAGATGTGAACGGGGCCTGGCGCTGCAGTGAAAGGCCTCCTTTGTCTCAGAGCCTCAGACCTTGTCCGGCCTCATGTTTCTAATGGCTCTCCTGGAAGTCGGAGCGTGTGGCTGACGTAACATGAAATTAAATGTCTCACCAAAGCAGATGTTGGACCAAGACTGGCTGAAAAGACGTGTGCGACTGGAAGTAAAACTTTAAACAGGAAAGGAGAGAAAATGAGGCTGGAGACGTGTGTTTGCGTTCGTATGCAGAGATTGGTCTGTTCTGCTGTTGGTGCACTTCTGAAATCATGGGAACCATTCAGACACTTTTCTCCACTAACTGTCTCAGGATGGTGATGCCAGACCGTCAGTTGATCTATCAACACTGAACCAAGATATGAGCAACTACAAAATACCATGAAATGTTGTTATAAATGTTTATGTTATAAATACACAGCACATGGCCCAGACAATTTTTGTGCAATTTTAAGGCCAGCAAACTAAACTTGTAATTGTGAATTTCAAGACAAGGAAGAGACAGATTTTGCATTATGTGATGACATAAATAAGATAAACTACAATTTCAATCCAACCAACCAATCAGCTCAAAGAGGGATGCTGGTAAATCCGCCAGACCCCATCAATTATTGGACATATTTCTCTAGAAATGTGCTCCCTGTAACTAATGAGATTTGGAAGCAGGCTTCTGTGTGTGTGTGCGTGCGTGCGTCACAGTGAACACACCTTGTGCATGTGCCAGGCATTAGGTGCTAAACCTTGGATCAAAGGCTCCGGACAGCGGCGGATCTGTCTGTGTTTTGTCATTGTTTCCACCCAGACAGCGAAGTGTGTAAAACTGCAGGTGAGGCCTGTCAGACCAAGGAGTCTTCCAAAGGATACTGGGAAATCCAGCAGCTGTTTTCCATCTATAACGTATGGACGCGGTGGAGCAGGGAGAGACTGAACTGTGGAAATACCAGATCAGACGTAGCAAGAGGTGCGAGGCCAGGAAGGAGAAAGTAGAATTATCCCAGCAGGCGTTTGACGGAAAGTGGCAGGCAGGAGAAGTTCACTGTCAACATGCACAAACACGAGGGCCAATCAGGAATGACCTTTACTGATCTCCATCTTGTTCACCATAGATGGAAATGAGTCAGTGTTGAATTCAGTGTTGCTGGTTCAAACTCACATTCAGTTCAGTATAAAACTAGACCTGCACTGTTTACAAAGCTAAAGCTGCTGTAGCATTTTAGTGTTTTTCAGCTCATTGTTTTCCACCAGTTTTCAGAGAAGAGATGCTGCAGAAGCGTCAAGTAAGGAGGTAACTAATCACCATGCTTAGTACTGGAATATGAATAGGTCACCTTGTCTTTTACTGGCTTGGAGAACAAAAGAACCAAAGAACAAAAACTGCAGTTGGTGAAGAATCAGAGTCAGAGTTTAGGCCAGAAATTTAGATTTGAAAATCAGTGTTTCATTCAGCACTCATAAAACCTAGAAACTGTTTTAACAAATGGAACAATTGAGGCACTTTTCATGTCCCATCTGGCCAAGTGTTGCCAAACTTCCGTACAATTTGTTACCACAGGAGTGAATTAATTACATTTATTCTGTTCTCAAATCATTCTCAAACGAGAAATTGATAGTGAAGGTTTAAATACATTTAGTGCCACAAAAGCCTTTACAGTAGCTCCTACAGAACATGTCAGCTGGGTCTTTAATCAATTTGCACTCAAGGTCTGTGTGTAATTACTGGTTGATTTATGAAGTAGCAGCTCTTTACACAGTCAGTGCCTGGGTTCGCCCTCCAGGCATTCTGCTCCCACAGTGTTCCCATCCTGCTCAGAGCTCAATAAAATCCTGCTTATAAGAGTTTACATGGCCAAGAAATTTGTTGCAAAATCCACCCACCTGTGTCAATCAGATTGTAGCCTGATAACATTTCTTATCGGCTGTAGCTAGATCGTTAACTATCACGAATTCTCAATGGCTGTTTTTAAGTCGCCTGCAGCTTGTTTCCAAACCATGAAAGAACTACGTGAAATTGTTTTAAAAATGCAGTTTCTTACATGATATCCTGCTAAAGCACTGAGGACAGAGCTGTATTGCATGTCCCAGACGAGCAGTCAGCATCCTCACCAGTCAATGCATGCACAGAGAAGATGTGGAAAAGAACAGCACTGCATGACACAGTCATCCTTATATAGATACAATACATACATAATGATAGAGACAAGTTGTAACAGAATCCCTGTTTGGATGAGTAGTTTACTATAAGACGAGAGTGGGCTGCTTGGACAAGCATAAGATGGATGATTTATAACTTGTTGAGAATGGATTTTAGAAGGAGGACCAAGCAATGTTTGACAAATTTGACACTATCTTATCAACTGAGTTTGCATTTTGAACTGTAAAATTCCCGAAAAATAATCAAGAGCAGGACGCAATAGCATATGAGGAAATACACAGTGGGTGTGCCACTCCATTTAGCAGGACATGAAACATTTGCAACTAACACTAGAGCAGACAAAAACACTGTCATAGTATTCAGCACTTCTGTTCTTGCCCTGTGCACACCGCTACACTAGGTGGAGAAATCCAAAAGTTGGCAGAGCTAGTTAGGCCTAGTTATGGTTGGAGTTATATAGTTACAGTAGATATTCACAATGTTTCCTTGCAGCATGATCAAATGTGAGAAACTACTGCTTTTAGTTTTAGTGATCAAACATTATTAACATGTGAGAGAAGTTTTTTTCTGAAGAAAAATGCAGGGGCTACATGTACAAAAGTGACTTGCCTATCAATCCCAGAGACACTACATGTGATAATCAGAAGCACTGATGATCAAGTTCTTATATAACTGTAGGTTAAATGCTGCAAAAACTCTGAACAGAGTCACATTTGGATTATACAAATGTAAGATTCTGGAATTCTCCATGTCTTAATATAATTACACATAATCTGTTCAGGTTATCTGAAAATTCTGTTTAAACATGAAATTCTTATTCGGAGTCTTAACTCAGTTTACGTCAAAATAAAGCAGTCCGTGTAAACAGACTCGGTGACTTAACACAAAGCCAGTAATCTGTAAAGATTAATACGCATACACACTGTGGCACGCAAGCTCCACACACACAGCAGCCTTATCCAAGCTACCAGACATTTTCTCTGTCAGAGTGTCTGCGGAGGGATTATGTAACCAGAGTAACAAATGATGGATGTGGTTGGCAGAAAGAAACAAAGTCTGTCATTCCAGCGACGCCATAATCCAATCTCATCTCCTTTAATAACCATTATGAGCACGAAACAGAGCAGGACCTCTCACTGCCGCCATCACACATCTGATCTGCGCTGGGTTTGTTATATAAAGTCAACCGCATGTGGAAAAAATGGTTCTCTGTAGTGTGGGAACAGGTTTAAACGTGTCACTTACATATATGTCACTTAATTCAAGGAAAACCCCGACTGTGAATCTTCTGAAAACGTTACAGCCTGCACCATCAATCTGTGGTATCCAGTGCGTTTCATTGGTTTCCCTCAGCCTGATTCAATCAGCGCTTTCCGACTCTATATCACGTCCCATTGTCATACACTTATCTCCAAGATTTAAAAGAAACTACAAAGAGGATCCACAAATGCCAAAAGCTATTTTTCCACCTCCCTTTGAACTGTTTCCAGGTAGATTTCCTCTCTAACATCAACTGGACGTCCTCGCTCTATTTCAGTTTGCAGCGGATGTCAGCTGCGCTAAGTTTGCAACTTTCTGACAAGCTGTCAAAGCCCCTGCCGCTGACCTGCTTTTTAAGAATTTGACCTTTGGCCCCCTCTGGCAGGGCCTGAAAGCCCGAGGACAGCGCACCTGCCTGACCCGCGCCTCCATGTGTGGGACGCTCACACAGCCACACCAAAATATCTCTGTCAACAGTTTCTTAGCCTGCGAATGAATTTCCCTGAAACTGATCTGCTTGAAAAACCCTGAAGAATTTTAATTGTCTTGTAAAATATGCATAGAGGGTTTTCCTTCAAAAGTTGACACTGGCTAATAAACCTGCAGCAGTGTTAAAGGCTGCCAGCTGGCAAAGCCTCCTCTGTGCTTCCTCATTCAGCCTCTTTATGCTGCATCTTCTACAGCAATACACACTACACTAAACATAAACATTTATTCAGTGACCATAAGTGTGTCAGGATCTGCTCTCACAAGTAGTACTGGTTGCTCAATACACCACTTTGGATCCAGACTGAGACGTCTTGACTTTGCTATCAAATTTTGCCAGTCATGGTCTACAGAGCATGAGCTGTAATAACTTTGAGAACATTTCGTCTAGCGCCATCCGCAGGTCAAAATTTGTCCAGGCCTGACTGACACTGACCTGTGATAAATGCATGGACGAATCAGTCTCAGTAATTTAGTGCCAAAATTGCATGTTAACACCTGCACATGGTAAAACACTCCTTCTGCATATCAGCACTGCCACTGTGAGCGTGTTTGAGTTAGAATTTCAAAACACCACCATGCAGTAGTATTTCCTTAAGTTTCAATCCAAATTTTGTACAAACTTTGAATGAATTTCCAAAAAAGAACTGTGAATGTGTTATTTGAATATTAGACCTTGGGCACATTGAGAGTTAGTGGCGCTAATTCTCCAGTTAATGCATTCATTTGCATTTCCTTTTGCCAATTTGGAAATTTTAAAATTTAGGTTTAAAATTTGCACAAAGTTTGGATGGAAATTAGATGTATAATAAGGGGCCCTGAAGCTCTCTTGGAGGTGAAACAACACCTTCATGTTGGCCTTTCTTTCATTTTAACTACCATCACTACTTTGTGTTTGGGAACGAAGGAACATACAAAGAAAAGTTTGGGAGGGTGAAAGAAAAATATAGAAAGTTAGCAGACATGAGATATTACTTTTTTAAAATATAGTCCATGATGCTTTTGCACACAAAGTTTGCTGCACTGAGTTTGGAATAAGCCATGATCTTATACACACAGGCTATGGGCTTGTTCACATATTCGCACACACTTCTCCCTCTTTCACACAATAACACCCGAGTTGTTCACACTCTCTTTTCAGTTGCCAGTTCAGACACACACGCTCCCCGGCCTCTGATGGAAAACTGCAGTCTGCTCACATCGTTAGTCCATATTTTGGCTGCGGCTATCCCAATATCTTTCACCGCCGCGGCAATTGCCTTAACAGACGGCCAGTACCGCGCTGCACGGCCACAATGCAAGGAATCCAGACATTACCCAATATCCTGAGAGAGTCCGGAGGGAAACACGCTGCTCATTTAGTACAGACATGCCAATACACGGTGTGACTGGTCGACAGGTCTGCGGTTTAAAGGCACAAGGGAGATTTATCAGGCTGGACATGAAAGACATATTGAAAGACATGTCAATGTTTTCTCTGCAGAGAGGACCAGAGAGTGGAAAAATCCACCAGTGGTCATTTACACTGTTCTATTCATCTGGGACAGTCAGTGCACGTCTGGAACTAATTTGGTGATTAGATGTTAGAATTTAGCACCAAAGTAGCCTCAGCCAAGACAGTCCGGGTTGCAGCTGCATTGCATTCTGGTCTATTTTCTGCCACTACAAATGTAAAGAGGGAGGCGGTCCCACCACTTCTCCAACAAACGTATTCCTGGGTAATTGTAAAACAGTTGTGAAAATGGCCGCTCTATGAAGTGGCCCTTGCTATTATCTCAACGGCCAAATCCACAACAAGACTGAATATTTACTGTTAGTCTCTAAAGGATAATTGCAGTTTATTATAAGTTGGGTCTTATTTTCATAGTTTTGGTGATTGTGCCTGCCTCTAATAATAACTTTGTACTCACCAAGTTCATTTCTGAGTTCTGGGAAAACGCAGCAACATCGCCATGTTTTGAGATCTCAGCAATTACTTTGGTGTGTTGACTGTGGTCAAAGGTCAAATCTACAAGAATAAGATGTTGTAAACGCATTAGATGAGAGTTGCAATAAAAGGGGTTTCTGGTAGTGACAAATCCACAGAATATTCACCCAAACTCAGCAGTTTCCTACAGCTCCACAGAGCATTTTAGCATCTTTCAGCTCATTGTTTTGGTTCTATTACCCACAACTTCACTGTTTTGGCTCATTGTCACTGCTTTCATCAACCTGCCTTCTAGCATTATGCTTTTGTGGAAACCAAAACAAGGCTAAAAGGAGAGAGAATAACAGACTTACATTCACACGGACACAAACAAAACCCCTGTTGGCCATATCATAATTTAATAATACTGTATGCGTGTGTGTGTGTGTGTGTTTAGGAATGTAACAAAGAGCAGATACCTGCCACCAGCTCTCCTGATGTCTGAGCCAGCTGGCTGACCCTCTCACTCCCTCCACCTCACACCACTAACCCGCTGCCCTTTCACCCCAACCTCCCTCACACTCCTTGCACGCACACACGTACACTCAGGGGGAGTCTCACTAGAAGTAGGTTACTGTCAAGTGGTGCTGGCGGTGGTGTGGACGGTTTCCAGGAATCACTCTCACCCATTTCCCTGCTCTCTTATCCTTCGCTGATTTTCCAGTTTGCGCAGCGAGAGTCTGGAAAGTGTGAGTAAGCATTTCCTGTGGAAAACTGTATTTTCAATACAGTAATTTGGCTTCTGCAGCCGAGCCTCTGTTAACAGACAGAAACAGTAGGAGAGAGGAGATGTGGAGAGAAAAGAAGGAGGCCGTGCCAACTGTGAGATGACAGATCTGCATTTAACTTTGAGTGCTAATAGAGAGGGGCAGAGGGAGGCGGATGGTGGGGGGCAGTGGGCAGGTCAGGGTCTCTGCAGCTCAGGGTCAAAGGTCAACACTGTGAGGACGCTGCACATGGTCTGCACAATGAAAGAGATATTTATGGAGCCATTAGCTCAGAGTGAGGCATTAGCCTACAAGTCAAAGACATGATTAGGACACATGGGGGTGTAAAGATAAAAGTGGGCACACACACGCAGGTCAGCAGTTTTAAAATTAAAACTCAACATGATGTAAAGCCACTATGAGTAGAATTTACATACCTTTTTAACATCTCTCAGGTTATTAGTGTTTGTTTGTTTTTAACATTTTGAGTTGTAATTGAAAACAAAATAGTGCATTATAATCGATCCAGTATCTGAAAATGAACTGATTTAAAAAGGTGACTGTTTTATCAGGTCTCTGAAAATATAAAAATAAGCTTGTGGTTTTCCTCACTATATAAGCAGATTGTATCTTGTCTGTTTAATCTGTACAAAAATGAAAAATGATTTGTTGGGGTTTTGTGAGGATTTTCTGCTGCTAAGTCACCACAGCTAGTCAAGAAATTCACTTTTGTGTTCACATTAGTCAAACTGTCAATCTTAATTAGTTTTAGAGATGCTATGATGATGTTTTACCTTTGGACAGAGCAAGGCTAACAGCTAAAGGTTTCCAGTGTTTGTGTTAAACTAAGCTCTGTAGCTTCATACTCAGCCACGAGACAGGAGAGTGACATCGATCTTCTCACTGAACTCCTGGCAACAAAGTGTATTTATCCAAGCTGCAGAACTATTCTTGCGTTTGTATGTACTCAGTCTTTCTACGTTTGACTTTTTATTAAAGAATCGCATATTTTGAACGTAGCTCTTCATCTTTCGTTGTGATGACTCAGCCAGGAGCGTTTGAGACGTTCCAAGCTTTTGAAGTGCTCCAACTATCAGTCACCTAACACTGTCTGTGCAGAAGCTTAAAAGGACTTTTACCTTTACTCCTCAGCTTATGCAACTATATGGAAGCTGGAAAAATGGTACAAAAAAATCCATCTTATATTGTTTAAAACTTCAATGAAAATCGGGGTTTTAACCTTGTTAACATGTCAATGGGATGTTTTAATATGCTACAAGACATTATATAAGTGACATAAGTGCACTCATGCCAATGCATAGATTCAGACAGCCAGGGTTTCATATGTAACATACCTATGGAACCAGTCGTGTGAGGGGTGGGGCTTTGCATATCATGAAAATGTAGTCAAGCTAAAGGCTCATGTTATCCTTCACCACCATGTTTCTGACACTGCACAGAGCCATACATAAAATACATAACCACCCTGATACAACTTGTGGAGCTGGTTTCCGGTTCGAACATGTATGGCTGAATTGCTCCTATATCATCACTTGCTATTATGTAATGTACAGTAGCAAGCAAAACAGAAAACAAGCAGCCACATGCAGAAGCTGCAGGGTGGGTGGAGACAGAGGGGGTCGATCATTGCATATTAAATGAAGGCAAATGTGTAGGGTTTTATCTAAGCCATGTAAAGAAATAAGGGGATTTTTTACACAAAAGGAAACTTTTGAACATGTAATTCTGATGACTCTTAGTTGCTCCTGTCACTAAGATGAAGACAAGCTGTAAAGGTTTCATGCTTCACTACCTCCAGGAATGTTTATCACCCAGATCCACTGTGCTCGACCTTATCACTGACAGATAAACACAGCAGACAGTAAATTAAGCAGTCGGTCCATACCACCAACCCAAAATAATGAGGTTGAGGCACGTGAGGGTTGAAAGCAGAGCAGAGCTGCCACAGGTGTAAACCGTTCTTCTCAGCACCTCACAGGCGCCAGGCTGATATGTTCGGGCTAATCTCATCTTCCTATAAACTATTATTACAGTTTAAAGAGCAGGAGTGATTTAATGCTGCAGAAAAATGCTTTGTTGAATCAACCGTGAATCTCTGTTTTATTGCTGCCGCCTCACAGTGTACCCAAACACACACACACAAACCTACATTCAGGAGAGGGTTCAGAGAGGCCTTCCCATCACTGCTGTTTCCCTGCAGACACACACACATGCATTTTCAATCTGTCACTGCTGCTGTGTAGCATTTCTCTCTGACATGTTTTTCATCTATAGCAATGTTCTGAATGCATTCACATTCCTGACCTCGACTCACCTTCCACCGCACCGATGCTCCGGTTTGTGGAGCAGGTTACAAAACTGTAGACCCAGTTACAGAACAGTCTGGTCAAAAGCAGACAGGCTGGGGCAATGAGGAAGAGATATGTGAATGAAAATGTCCAACTGAGGGGCTGTTTTTCATAAAGGCTGCAGGTTCATTCTGACATGGAACAGCAAAAAGGGAAAAGGCCCTGATGCTGAATTTGTTAACAACTAACTTTCTGCATCACGTCTGGTTTGCACATCCCGTGATGCAGACTAAAAACCTCCAGCACAACTTTCTTCACCAAGTGCAATGCAAAGGGAAAGAAGTCTTATAACACTTATGTTATAAAGTGGAAATGTCAATCATCCAACACATTACAAAGACACTTATATAGTAAAGTCAGAGGGAAAGTCTTTACCCCAACTGTGTAAAACAGCAACATGATACACATTGAAAACACACAAATAAGCAAATTGGACATATTTAAGAACTCATATAAAAGCTCATTCATTGATAAGTCTGCATCCATGCTCCGTGGACGTATAATAAAGTAATGAATAGTTTTTATTTTTTCAGTTTACAGTCGCAGTTTGGTTAGATGTTAAAAAAAAAGATCATTGTTTCAGTACAAGTTTTTAGTTTCTATTTTTAGTTCACATTCCCTACAGTAAGAAGCATTTCCATGACATGGCAACAAGAGATATGCCTTTATTTTTACTGCCCATTTGTCATGTGAGAAACTAGGTGACTCACGGTTGGAGCCAACGAATTAGGTAACGTAGCCAGTATTCGCCAGTACATCTTGATTAACTCTGTTATTGTAACAGAATGAGGTCATGTTTATTAGACACTGTTAAATGGAGTTCTGTAAATAATGAGCGCTGGTTTAAAACATTAATTAATCCATTTACCGAGACCATGGTTAAACTGCCTCAACCTAAAATTAACCAATCAAAACAAGGACAGGCAGTAAACAAGGCCTTGGTTAATGAACACATTGGCTAAAGCATTTACAGCCTGAGCTCTCTGGCTGTCCCACCACTGACACAGCTCCCTCCTGGTGTGAAGGTGTGGCAATGTACTAGGTCTGTGTTACAGTCCCAGTGTGTCATCACTGAGGTGATAAAGGTCTAATTAATAGCTGCTGGGGAGAGAAAAGCAGTCTGAACGGCACGGCACTACCTGCAGCACATTCTGTACCTCAGACTTGTTTGTCAGGCTGAGGAGCGGCCTTCCATCATCCAACACATCATCCAATGCTGCTGGAGGTATATGAATTACATACACATCTATGGCTCAACAAACCAGTATACAGTGATTACGTTACTATGAATTACAAGTTTGATACAGACATTTCCTGCAATGTTTATAGCACAACCAGTTTGGAAGAAAATATATAGTATATAAGACAGCAACAGTCGGGAGAGACTTGCATTTATGACCTCAAAATAGAAAAGTACAAGCTAAGCAGGTGCACCTAAAGGTAGCATAGGTTGCAGTTTTTGTGGAGGTCCATATCTATTCTTGGATAAACCGTTAGGTGTAAAATCTAAATCCATAAAAGAAACAGCGCTGGGACACTGTAGCACATTTCAGTTATATTCAATGAGTTCTGACTGTCAGCGATTTCATTCCATAGGTTGCATAACTGTTCTCAGGTTAGTTATACAACCGGCCTGCCTCGCCTTGAGCTGCCACATTAATATTTGGTTTTGATGGACTACAAGAAGGAGCTGCGGTGCAAAAACAGTAGGCAACAGCCCGGATGAACAGTCTGTTCACATACTTTGCCTCTCATTTCTCAGGATGAATGAACACGCTGAATGCAAAAGGATGTAAATTTCACCTTCAGGTGTTGCGTTTGACTTGAGAGAAGAAATAAAGTGACAGACAGTTTATAGCTTTAGGAAGACTGTGCTCCCTCCGGCTGCTTCCTCAATGTTTGACGCTACATTTGTCCTGAAGATTGCAAGTCGTCGTTTGAAGAATGAGTCTGAGCTCATTGAGTTTAGAGTCTCTAGAGTAACACATTCACATGAAGAGTCTGTCCTGCACAGCCAGCAGGCTTAAGGCCGGAGGTTTTCAGTTAGACGTTTCTCTGACAAGTGGGGCAAATGCCTGCTCTATTAACAAGACGTTAAAGCCTCAATGATCCTCAGATATGTTGTGGTAGATGTGTTATGGCTCCATTAAGGACATATTAAAGGCCTGGTCACACTATCAACCAGCACAGCCAAGCTTCTACCTATGTCCTCATGAAACAGAAGCTTGGTGATCATGATTCCTATCAAATTTTTGTACTTAAATTTAATGCTTTTTAAGGTCCTTTCAAGATCTCAACAAAGCAAATGCAACACCCTGTACAGAGCAAACAAGTGCATGTTAGGCCTGGGTGAGTTCTATCTATACTAATATGATAACAATTTCATAATATTGTACTGTTACCTGTTAACAACTATCCTCTTTTGCAGATCAGTTTCTGTTTGTATGAAAGTGGATTGTGCAAAACAGTTAATAGGCTACAATTCCTCCAAGCTCTTCTTTCCCCCGAGGGTTTGTTCTGACAAGACAGTTTGCTATTGCTCAATAGCAGAAAGTTTTGGCACTACTTTGCTTATAAATGCTAGGGCAACTGGAGCTTAAGCCGTACAGAGAGATGTGTTTTGGAGCCTGAATGGCAGATCCTTCAGCATCACACTCCTATGTGATGTTGGTCACTCGGCTGCACACACAGATCCATCCACAAGTTGCCCAAATACAGACTTTCTACCTAATCATGATTTTCTACCCTGAAGATAAGAGGAAGGAGTAAACGTAAAAGGAAGCTGCAGAACATCACAGACACACATGCTTTTCTACAGGCTCGGGTCAGATCTTGCACCGTCATCTTTGTTTAGATAATATCTTAAAAACCGATGTGGAAGCTTTCAATGCAAATTCACAATCTGATCATCCAAATGGCAAATGTCATCCTGAGCAAAACAGTTGCCAACATGACTGGCACCCCACCATTTTGAGAAAGTTGTAAAAAAGCATTGCAGAACTAATGTATGTTTAGTGCTAATCTGACATAACCTGTGTATCCTGATGGAAGGTCTAAACAGGGTCTAGACGAGGTCATTGACCTTTCAGTCTAGTGGCTTCTAAAGGAAGAAAACAACCTTCTTTTTAAAATCTCCAACTACAGAGAATTGGCCTGTAAAGCCACTCTGAAGCAGGAAAAGTTTAGTCAGTCACTTTCCCTATAAAATAATAATGAGAAGAAATAAGTGAAAGTGATCCACGGGACAGCAGAGAGACGGCCAGTCCTCGTCCAGGCCGTCTTGAACTTTCCTGGAAAGACGGAGCGAGCCGTCCGCTGGGCCTCAGCCGCGCGGGCCCTGCGTCACAGACAGGGAAAGTGTCTGCGAAGGAAACTCTGCTGACTTCATTTCTACTGCAGCGGCTGAATCAGAGATTGGGCAACTCCAGGACGGGGGACTCCCTTCACAAAGTACAACCAGATGGCTTGGTCATCTCGCTGCTTTTGAAGTGTGCCTGCGTATGAATGTGTGCGTGTGAGAGAGAGAGAGAGAGAGAGTGTAACCCCCGGCGATGTCATCCAGACACACGTGAGTATTATTTTCTCAGACCAAAGCAGTCTGTGTTACTGTAAGTGTGGGACCAGACTGGAGGGTGGAGGCCAGAACCAGACTGGCTGGGATTCTCTGGACTCCTGCTGAAAACAATTAACGACAGCAAGAAGCCATTTAAAGAAGCCTTTCATTTCCCAGTCTAATCAATAAATTACTATAATTAAAGTCACAATCATCTAAATCTGTTTCCACCAACATCCTCGCTGTGTTATTAAGTTATAATTTATAAGCTGTGTTTCCTGGGTAGTATCAGCTCTTTCCCAAAAGCACTTGTTTTGTTTCTTTCTTGCTGTTCTGATGTTTTCTGTGGAATTTTTGTGTCACATTTTTTTTTATGTGTCTGACTCAAACATTGTCAAGTGTTCCCGAGAAGGCTGCAGGAGGTCAGTGTCTCAGAGTCTTTACAGGCCACATGAGCTCTTTGAAAGATCTTCGCTTGAGTCAGTTCTGAAAAGTTTACCCAAGAGAAAATCCTAAGAATAATCTTGGTATGGGAATTCTGGTATCCAAGACACAAAAATACTAAAATGTCAAAATAAAAGTATGATATATGTCCCCGTCTCCAGGCTTTGTTTCTTTCCACGTGCTCTCAGTTCCGGCTGGACGTTTGATGGAACCACAGCAGCTGCCGTGTCAGATACTTCCGTTCATGGACATTAGTCTTTCTTCAAAGTGTTGCTCTGTTTCTACAGGGCTTTCTGCAGCAAAGGAGTGGAATAATCTCATCCCACAGGTCATGGCCAAATCAAACATGATGCCTGAAAAATGTGTTCAAAGTGCCTGGATATGGGAGACAGGAAAGATGCAAAGCAATATACGACCAGAAACAAAACGAGGAAGACAATTCAAATGCTGCTTTTTAAATATTTTAGTGTGTATGAGGAGAATTAAGTTATTGTAAAAACAATATAGAAACACCATAAACCTGTTCAGGAGCTGTGTGGCAGTAAAGATAAGACTTGCTGTGATATTAATTTTCAATCTAACTAATCACATAATACTATGATAGCAGAAGATATATAAATGACATACATGAATTTCTCTGTAGCTAATCTCGTTGTACACTGCAATGACAATAAAGATATTTTATTCTAGACAGAGTTCTTCTCCCACAGCTGACCATGGTTTTGGCTGTGATGCAAAAAACAGGGGATTTAGAAATTTTCACATTGTGCATGTTCACATGGGCGGACAAAAACAAGCTGAAAATGCTGGTGCAGATGCATGGTATTCTACCTGAATTTGAGTTTGTGTCTTATGTCTTGAGTTTGTGTTTTCAATGTGTCTTTTTTTAATGGCAGAATCATTTCAATAACACACAGCCAGCCTTAGAATTTCAATGGTCCAGATCCTGGTTAGTGTCCTTTTAATATGACATATCTGCCTGTGCTGAGTCCAGTCGCACGTTTTCTTTTGAAAACAGTAAAGCTATTGAGGGCCAAGTATTTCACTGTTTCACACTTTCCTTTGAAGTTGGTGACAAACCATAAGGTCAGCAACACTTTCAATTAGGAAATGATTACAGAGTTTTAACAGACACCATCTCTCCTCAATATCTGCATGTTAACACCCTGGTTCACTGTAACTTCCTCGGCCAACATGGTTCATTGTTGATTCCTGAGCTTAGCTGTTCTGAGAGGAGACTTTTGCGTCTCACATCTGCAGCTCATTTCAGGGTGGTAATTTTCAGGCTGCAGTGTCTGAAGGGGGAGCGCAGCATTGGACCATCACAGCATCCAGCTCTGTTTATGTCTGACTCTCAAACAAAAGCCTCCCAGTTCCTGTCCGCTTAGCGCCTCAAATCCACAATCTACCCCTCCAATCTGCTCTCCTCTTTCTTTTCCTCCTCTCCTGTTCTACTGCCAAGATGTGATCCCCCTTCTGTTTACTGTGTAACGAGGAAGATCTGTTTCTCACGAGACTGAGAGAGCCGTTTCCTGACAGATGAAGTAAATCAGCGGGGCCGGATTAATTAGACACAAGCTGGAGAGTGACCGCAGCTACAGGAGCTTGTTTTCTACCTCGCCCTCTGGGCCCGAGCACATGCTGACTGGGGAAACACACGTAGGTGCTGGCTCACTGACACTCCAAGGATTTGGTTGATGAAATGATTCCTTTGTCCATAGCACACCCTAGTGGTAAAGGAGTGCAACTGAGCTTATTGTTGGACATACTGTACTTTCCTCAACCCATAGTGTTGACTTGAACTCAGGCAAACTGACACAATTTCAGCTGAACACTATTTCATACTGACATTCACAGAGCTGTTCATTTTAGAAAATGGCCTCAAATTTGTTCTTATAACTTATATTTCACACTAAAATTGTTTAATATAATAACTAAGGGAGGTATTTAAACTGCTTAATGGCTCACACAGTCACATATTTATACATCTTGTAATGCTTTGTTTAGCTTCCACTCAGGTGGCGGGAGATGACAACATGTGCAAATGTACTTTGTATGAAAACCAGACTCTTGCAAAAAACATGAGGAAAACATTGTCTTCAACAATAGAATTTATTCAGTAAATCAACATCATTTTTGTGGGATGATTCATCACTTTTTTCGTCACATCTTTAGCAGATAAATCTGTGTGCTTTGAACATCAGAGCAGATTCAAACTGACTTAAATAAGACAACATTTACACTGAGAGAACTGCTAATCCTGATTAATCTGACGAAGCAGCAGAAGAGTTTCAAAACAAACCGACCATTCATTTGTTCAACCTGACGTACAACATTCCTACTATGGAACAAGGACCATTCCTCATCTTAGATAACTGGACATTCCCTGCGTGCCTGCCCTCCTCTCCTCGGCTTCTTCCAGTCCCTTCTGCAGACTTCAACTGCATTGAAAGCAAGCATGTTTTCTAGTGGTTATTTTAAGCCATAAGTAGAAACCTCATCTGTATCAGGGTCAGATATTTTAACAAGTCTTAAAGGGGGAGCGCTCCATGGGAAAGAGAGATCTGAGCCTCGAGATTATTTACAGGCGAAGATTGTAATGAGCCAGGCTGCATTTTTGTAGCATGAAAACTAGTCAAAATATCTTTCACTGATGGAAGATCAACTTTTAGGAATTTATATTTTGATTAAACAAAGTGCAACAGCTTGGCATATTTATGGAGTGCCGCAGACGAGCTGCGTATTCAGGCCAGCATCGTGCAGCCCGGGCACGTTTAGGGAGAGAGCCAAATGAGAGGAGTGGATGGAGAGATTTGGATGAGGTTCTGAATGTTTGAAATATTGCTTTTGAACGCTTTGTAAAGATCTGTCAGACAAACAGTAAACACGTAGGTGCAGACTTCCCTGAGAGCTGACAGATGGCCCCTTGCTCTTAAAAGCTAGCGCGAGTTGACTGTTGGCGTTGGCAGGTCCAGACGAAAACAAAGGGGTTTGGAAATTGTGAACTTAAAGACCCAAAAATCCTTAAGGGTGATGTCAGTAAACTGCACGTGGATGGTGTTTTAAACTTTTTACGCCACAGGGGAAAAGGGCAAGAGACAAAAAAGATCTTAAGACAGAGAAGTCGGTTTTCGTGTTCACACAATAAGGGAAAGGACTGAAGGACAGCACCAGTGGTTCTGCTTGTATTACAGTGATACAGTGTTTTACATACGCTTTGCAATTGCACCAAATATTGAAAACTGATTTAAATTCACCATGACAATCAATTTCCAGACTTCCTGGTTTGCAGCCGGACAGGGACTTTTGTTGCATATCATTCTCTGTCGCTGTCCTGTTATTTCTCTTCTGCCCACTATCCCATAAAATGCCCCCTAAGAATAATTTAAAAATGAAAATCAAAACACAGGGACTTGTTCTCTTTGCTAAAGAGGAGCCTCTAGCAGGACAAGAAGGACAAGAAACCTGGCAAACCCACTGAGCCGCTAGCTCCTGCTCAAATATATAAAAGCATCTCAGACATATGTGGGACTGGCCGATCATCAAGGCAAACTGTCTTCACAATCAACTTCTCACATCAAACTCTGGCTTAATGTAGTTTTAAACTAAGATGGTATCCTGAATAAAGTTCACTGGAAAAGATGGAATGTGTTATCCTGTGCAAAGTCTCCATGGAGGTTACAACAGCAGCAGCTTCAGTTAAGACCATCAGTAAGAAAAGAAGAAGAAGAAGAAAAAGAAGAAGAAGAAGAAGAAGAAGGCAGAGAAAATGTAACTTCACTATTAGTGTGATCTGAGGAGAAATAGAGACACAGATCACACCTGAACTAAAGACTAACTTTTCATCTTGTAATTTTAACCTCACATCTTTAACATATCTTCTGTTCAGCTTCAGACAACAAAGTCATGAAGTGGACGTTTGACCTGATTCAACCTCCGCGGACAAACACAAGTTATGAAACATCCGAAACAGGTCAAGCCAACCTTGATGAGAGCCAATGGAGCAAAGTAAAGCACTTTAAGGAATTCTTAAACAACTTCCAGCACCTCGCTCTAAAAATACCGAGACCTCACTGAGCTCTCTGGGTCTGCTCTATTAGCAGATTTAGTGGAGCAACAGACAAAGCTATAAATAGGCAGCCAGGATCGCTGCTTCCTTGAAACCTCAGCGTCTGTATCAAACAAAGACCGTCTCCGGGTGTAGGGTGTGCACCGTAGGAATGTGAGATGAAACCGAGCGGCGTCTGCAGCGTGTCACTCTGAGTGCTGCTGTGACAACGACACTGCTTGGTATTCCTCTGGAGGTGACTTGAAAAAAAAAAAAAAACAACCTTCAGTTATCCAGGACATGTTGACTGATCTGTGTCTTATCTCACATTTGAACTGCCACTTAGCGTTTACAGTAAGCCTGCGAGGTTAGTGATTTGCATCCACTTTCCCAGCATCAACAAACCCTTAGTTGACCAAAAGAAAAGAGATGTACTGATGCATCCATTGCCAAACACTGTGCCACTCGTCTTCTTCCACTTCCTGAGCAGACACTTTTTACCTCAGCTCAAATAAATATCTAAAATCATCTCTAATATTAGAAACATAAGTGTTTGATTTCTATTTATTTAAACAGTAAATATTAAATGTTATGTAAGACTTTTATTGCTGCAATTTACAGTTAAGATTACAGACTGGTGGCTCCATTGGCGATAACTAACCATAACTAAAACTACCCTTCACACAGTGTGCCTCTGTTTAACAAACCAAGCCTGTGACTGGGACAGTTTGGAGTGAAGGAAACCAAAAAGAGGAGTATTTGGATTTCTATTTTCAGATGATCATTTCCTGTCAGCGGCTTAACTGTCCAAATCCCAGTATGTTTTCAAACACACTGTAAAACAATACATATCAATAAACCGATCAAGGATGGGTCATAAGCTTAACTGTCACTGTGACACTGCCAATAGCTCATGAATCACAGCAAGTGTAGACAGGCTGTTAATGGTAACATCAAAGGCATTTGCTGCTGGACCCAAAACTGTTTTCCATCTTAACTGGCCCTTTCTTGTGCAAGCGCATAAATCAGAACCCAGAACAGCATCAAAGTCCACATTGATAATTTTGCCTCTTAAGATGGTCACTGTGTCGTATTAGTTGACCCTACATCATGAATTCTTGTCGTGGCTTGGCTGAGAAACATGGCAGACCTCATGTCTTTGCCTACAAGATCAACCTTGTTGCAGAGAAGTGCTCCTATGGGGCAACATCACACATCACAGAAATTATTAAGTTAAGAAAGAGAAAAATTCAAACACAACTCTAAATTGTATCAGAGCCAGATGAGGTACATCTACATGCTGTGTCAGTTGTCCTCCACTATGACACACATCAAGGAATAAAAAGAGCAAATGACGTGCCCAATGTATCTGCCCAGTCAGGCCATTATAACAACCTTTTAAAACCGGGCACCCACTCATGGGAATTTTTGTCATGACATCCCCTGTAAAGCTGTGAGGCAAATAGCTTTCACTGTACAGTCTGAATTAAGTTCTTTATGTGAGCTAATGTCCTGTTGTCTCAGATACTGTTAAGGGTGCTATTTCTAACAGCTGCACACTGGAGAAACTCATGAGCCGCATTACAGTGACAACCAGCAACTGTGAGGTGTCGTGTCATTAGCGGCACAACTGCAAATTTAACAGGTTTAAATACCCTGAAAACCGTTGTCAGTAAAAACTGCTTACAAATGACTGTATTGTGTTTTCATTTACGTTTTACACAGCGTCCCAACTTTGTGCAATTGGGGTTGCGTTTTTAAATGCGGTGAAAGTTTGTAAAAACACTCATTAAGAAGACAAATGTTTCAGCACCATGGCCTGATCTTGGAACTACCTTTGGAAATCAACACATTATTGGACTGATAGTCTGTTGAATGTGTACATCAGAGTCAGACTACAGACAGACACATAATCAAAAATCAATTAAGGTGTTTGTATTATAATACTTCTTTAACTTATTTAAAATATAATAAATAATTAACAAGCGTGAATTGATCAAATACAGCACCTACATAATTCCTATAGAAAAACTAGGATACTCCTCTGCCTCACTGTGTATCCTTGTACTTTCAAGTCCTGAGGAGAAAAAGCTGCTTTGAAAAGAAGCGTGCGAGAACATTGTACTTGTGACTAAACTGTGTGTCTCCTATAATTATAACCAATGTAGTGGCACCTTTGCTGTGTTTTTCTCAGAACTGTGCAGCAGCTCTGGCTCTTCAGTCTTTCTCTGACCTTCGATCCAACACCTGCTCCGAGTGACGCTCACTGATAGCAGAGGTAGCTGATGATGAGTTTTGGTATGTGCAGCTGAGCCACGACCTCCAGAGCTCTGGTGCCCAGCTTCTTCCTCACTGCCAACCTGCTGAGCTGCTGCAGTGTCATGGGGGTGGCTACAGACAGAAAAAGAAAAGTATTGGTCGATGTTGCAATGCACCAAAATCATTATGCTTTTTCAGTATGAACCCTTCTATTTCTGACAGGACCATTGCTGACTGGAGTCTTGTGTTCATTGTTTAGCAAATTCTGTATCTATGATGAAGTTGCTTTTCTATCCCTCAGTGAACTGAGCATTGAGTTTCTGATGGTGTGGTCACTTTAGGTCTGCTGATCGTGCTCTGGAATCAAGTGATCAAGTTTCAGCACAGGGTTTTAAAGTGCACTGCCCCCATGGAAACCTTTAGTCTAGCCATAATAATTTGACAGTGAGAAAGCTCCTCTTCGTTTAGAATAACAATCTGACTTCTGACACTTCCACTTAGTCCTGAAGTTTCCCACTATCACAATGATACTTAGTAAGTGATGATCTGCTGGGAACTTGAGCCACAGCCATGTTTATAACTGAGGAGCACTGACTGCAATTTGAGGTACTTGAACGAGCCTCTGATGAGTAGATCAAATCCATCAGAGTGGAATCATGAATGCATACTTCTATGGAAAGGAAACGACACAAGGGCATGACCTTGGGGACGAAGAACGAAGAAGTTGGTCAATGCTACAGATTTGCTTACATTTGATTGCTGACCCATAAGGACGGAAGAATCCCACTATTTCTTCTTTTAAATGTAATAACATATTGTGTTTTTACATGTCTCTGAATCTTCAAATTTTCTGATTTTTTCCAGGTTGAAGTGAAAATATAATAACTCTTTTTCTGAAAGTACTGTGAAATCTCACAATATATTTATTCTTTCAATATAAATATTGCATTTTGGAAACAGTTCCAACAGTTTTATATCCTCATCTGCTTGTATTTAAAGTCTAAAATCTGGTGTACATTCCCTTTTTAACACTTTACTTTCTATATAAAGCTACTTTCTATATGGAGTTCACTAGCTCACTAGTCACTACAATCAAGACTCCACCTTAAATCATCACCTTCTCATGTGCATCCAGTTACAGTGGCTAACCTATATGTGCCCAACTGTATAAGCATCATTGTAAACAACAGGTGTCATCTGTCTGTCACTTCCTGGAAGTGAAACATGAGCTTTGCCTGCCATCTGCTGGTGCTGCAGTGACACTACACTGTTGGACAGGATTCAAGAAAACTTCACAAATTGGGAGATCTAAAGGGTAAGATCTGCTTTTCATGTAGCCCTGAGTTTTGTGAATAACTTACTCTCATAAAACTGTAGGCAGGCTGCAGAGGGCGAGCCTGGTGTGGTGTAATCAACAGGTTTCCTGTTATGCTGATCTCTGGCATAGATGTTGGCCCCGAACTCCACCAGGATCTCTATCATCTCAACCCGCATGTTTTTAGCAGCGTGGTGCAGCGGAGTCTCATGGAGTCTGGCAGCATTCACTTTAGCACCTGAAAGAAAAGGGGCATTAATGTCATCTCTTGAAGGACAAGGCTGGCGATATTCAATGTTTTTATTATTTTAAACAAATCTCATTAAAAGACAAAAACTAACATGTTAGTCCATCTCTCTATACTTTCTGATTTCACAACACTGTCTGTAGGCTCCAAACCCATTGGTTATTAGTAAAAATGTAAATCTTTAAAACTAGCTCATATAGTTTCATTTTTAAAAAGTAATTTCCTTAAACAGCTGGTAAGTGTAGTTTTTTAACAAACATCAATCAAACAAATGGAAATGGCTTTCTTGGGGACTATTTTCAGTGGCGGATTAATCCACAGTTAATGAAAATTTGTGTTTACTTGGTGTCTGGTACGAAAGATTCAGCTGAGGTAGGAGGGGGTGTTACTACGGGCCAGCTAACCTGACCTCCAGTTATACCAGCATCAGAATTCAAAACACAAAATCACCATTGATCTTACTTCATCAAAAACAGAGCTGAATTTAAAGCCATGCAAAATCTTGTTACAGGTACATTGTTAGGTACATTTCCCTATCCTGCTTTGCACTGACGCTCACCGGCATTGAGCAGCACTTTAACACAGTCTGTGTGCTCGTTAGCACAAGCCACATGTAGTGGGGTCCCGTAGTAAAGGTCATACGCCTCCAGAGAAGCATCCATGGAAATCAGGAGCTTTACACAGTCTGAGTTTCCTGAACAATAACAAGAAAAGATTGTGTCACATAAGTTTCTTTATAAAGATTGACGTCAGACTGAAACAGGAAAGTAAGCCGATTTTACAGAAACAGAAAGGCATGCGGAGTGATCTGAGGCACTCACCTCCCATGCAGGCCTCATGGAGGGGTGAGGCTGTGCGGGAGGTGAGGGCAGGGTTAGCCTTGGCTCCATGATCCAGCAAGAGCTTCACACACTCAAAACTACCAGAAGAACAGGCATCACACAGGGGGGTGCTCCCGTCTACGTTCCTCGCATCCACCTGAGATTTATCGCAGGACAAAGGATTATATACTGATGTACTTCAACCTCTGCCTACAGAATCATATTTCCTCACCTCAGTCACTTCATTTGTCCTTTCATTTTCATTTTTTTTTCATTCATTTTTTTCCTTTTAACTACATTTATTTTTTATTTTGTTACTTCACTGAAATATAACCAGAGCATCATGGCTCTGAATGTAAAGTTTGTATATTTTTCCTGCATAATATCTACAAATTGGACATTTAAAAGTTAGGGTTATGCATCTACAAGACTGCCATCCATCCATCCATGACATCCATCTGTCTCCCTGACTCACCTGGGCACCAGCGTCCAGCAGCAGCCGAACACACTGGGCCTGTCCGTGCAGGCAGGCTTCGTGCAGTGGTGTGATGGAGTCCACCGCCACCACATTGACTGAAGCTCCACTTTTGATGAGGTGCTGCAGCTGGGAGACCTGACCGAGGGACGCTGCCTTGTGCACCTCTGTCCTCTCTGACCAGCAACCTGCAGGCGAACAGGTCCCAACAGAATGCATGAATAGAGATGGGTAATAGTTCATATACAGCATGTACATCTTGAGTGTGTTGTATGTATTCTTTTTTATTGTTACTGTGCTGTAAGTGTCTTGTTTAATATAAGTTACTTTAAGCAGCACTCATGAAAGTTGCCATAGAAATTACGTATAGCAATAAATACAGTATGTTACTGTCATTTTTATTATTTTCTCTACTGTCACATCCTAGCAAAAACATATTGACAACAAGAAGCACAAACTGATAAAACTTCTAATGACTGTGTCCTAAAACACTGACATTGAGGAAGACATTTTAAACATAATTTGTGTAACACTTGTTTGACAACATGAAAATCAATTGCATGTGCAAATACACTTGATATTCATTTTTAATTAGACACAACATACTACATGTTGAGTATTTGTTGTGTGTTGTATTTGATGTCAAGACAGCATATTTCCAGAGTCATCTTCAGCATTACTGCAGGTTTTAATGGTTTTATGTCAAAAGCTAATTATACAAACCTTCAACCCTAAAAAGTAGGAAGAGAAGCTAATAGCAATAAAACAAAGTTACAATACAGTTGTTGTTAGCAGCTAGCTACAGTACAGATGCCGGGACTTGCTAGCTTGTTAGCCTGACAGCACTACTATACATGCGGACTGGGTCAAGATCCGAAAACGCGACAGTGTCACCGGCCATGTTGTCTTTACTTCCTGCCTGTTCTTCATACTCACCGATGTCTCCAAAGAAATACGGAAGAGCATCTTCAGTTTCCATCCTTCGTCCCTTTTTCTCTCCGCGCAGAATTAACAGCGACGCGAAATGTTTGTAAACAGCCGCGTCCTGGTAATGTTTACATGCGGCGGGAGTCACGTGACATACCTGGAAGTCAAAGCGCATGCTGGGATACGTAGTGTTCACGCCAAATAAATTATTTCATGATCTATGAAGAACGCAGCAGATGTTTATTTAACGTCGGGATAAATACTACTGCATAATACACAATATTATATTACAATACAAGG
Organism: Centropyge bicolor; assembly: GCA_037975185.1. Taxonomy (NCBI): domain Eukaryota; kingdom Metazoa; phylum Chordata; class Actinopteri; family Pomacanthidae; genus Centropyge; species Centropyge bicolor. Next base: position 10,848,200 of record JBBMOC010000004.1, on the reverse strand, counting down.
ATATGTAGGTAATTTAAGGAACAATGATGACGTCAAACTTGAGTCACATGACTTACACTCAAGAAATATGGTGGATTTTGTAACATTTTAAAGTATAATCAGAATGGTGCCAATAATGCTTTTTTAGCGATGTTATGTTCAAAATCAAACTTTAGTCTCAGGTTTTAAAGTCCATTCATTCAATCAAGCGATGTGCGATGATCACAGTACTGGAGGTAGTTGTGGATGCGGGGGGATAAGTCCAGCTGACCTATGACCTCTGAGGCTCTGGTTCCAAGCATCGTCCTCACAGTGATTCTACAAAGCTGCTGCAGGCTCAGAGGATTACCTTCATGGGAAGAAGAGGTTTTCAAAAGCCAAGTTAAGGTGATTCGACAGCAAAAACTGAGAAAGGAAAAAGACGGCTGGCAGCTCTCTGAAGCAGTGCATGTACTTACTTTCATAAAACGCAAGGCAGGTGTAGGCAGGAGATTCAGGTGTTGTGTAATCTACAGGCTTCCTTCCCAGGTTGTCGCTGGCGTACACCTTGGCTCCAAATTCCACCAAGAGCTCGATCATGTCCACCATGTTCACTCGTGCCGCATGGTGCAAAGCTGTCTCATGGAACTTCACTGAGTTCACATTGGCACCTGCAGGAAGTTAACATGAACTTTATGGATTCATGACAGCTGAAATGATCTGAATGTTTTGATAAATCCTGTAACTGTGCTGAAGTAAAATCCACCCTCATACAGGGCTACTACAGGTGGCAAAAAATCCTGCATTCCTAGTCTCATTGTTTGCTTAGTGATGTGTTTTTCTTTGCCTTTCAGATACCAAACATGGAGCCAGTCTCTCAGAATCAGGGAGCAAGGACCTATAAAATCCTTTTATTCAATGCTTTATTGCACATTAATACAGACATCTTTCATACTTTTTCATTCTTTTTAAGGGTGGATTTGTTCTTCAACACACTTTCTGACCTGTAGTCTTCTTGCTGACCTGCATTAAGCACCTCCTTGACACAGTCGACGTGTCCTTTAGCACATGCGATGTGGAGGGGTGGACCAAAGTGGACGTCATATGCCTCCAGCTGGGCGCCGCTGGCTATCATCAACTTCACTACTTCAACATTACCTGAGAGGAATGGAGGGTTTTACTTACATTAAAGAGGTCTGATGGTTTATAACTGGCTGAACACTGTCTTATTATGCACCTTGTATGCAGGCCTCGTGCAGCGGCGAGGCGGTGAGAGCTGTGAGGGACGGGTTCACTTTGGCTCCGTGCTCCAAAAGCAGCTTGGCACACTCCAGGCTGCCAGAAGCACACGCGTGGCACAGTGGAGTGCTGCCGTGGATGGTGCGCACATCCACCTGGAGGATCCAGAGAAACAATTGTCAATTTATTTTTTATACAACCTTAGATCATTGTCAACATATCAGTGGGCCATGTTACAATTACTAGAAACCATCTGTGTCAAAGAGGTATTAACTGAAAGTCTTTACAAATCTCACAAAGGTAGGATTCATTCTGTTTTTGATAGCATCACTTTATACTGCTGATCATGATAAGATGTCACACATTTCTTTCAGCATTTTATTTCATCATATCTACACAAGTCACAAGTCAGGTCCTCCATAGATGGGTGGCTGAACCATGGAGGCTTATCCCACCTGGGCTCCAGCCTGCAGCAGCAGTCGGGCACAGTTAGGATGAGCCTGTATGCAGGCTTCGTGGAGCGGGGTGATATTGTCCACTGTCACCATGTTGACAGATGCTCCACTCTCTATCAGCTGTTTGAGCTGCAGGGCTCTGCCATGGGACGCTGCTTCATGCAGGGCAGTCCGGTCCGCCCAGAAGCCTGCAGACAGTAACACATCAACAGTACTCGAACATATATATGGATACAACGAAAGCTTTGTTCAGTTTTTCTATTTGACAGAAACATACTTGCACGTTTTTAATGTACTCCATAAAACCAGTACTAGTACTAACTACTTGTGTGTATGTGTAAATGTAAACATTATAAACATTACTGCAAACATGTTTGAAAACCTGCATGTTCATAAAAAAATCTTTACTATAATAAACTTATTATGATCTAACTTTGCCTTGTTTGAACTGGTTGTGAAAAAAAAGAATTTCATCCTGGATGGTAAGCAGAGAAGAAGCAGAAGAAGAAGAAGCACTGTTAAATAATAATTAGTCGTAGTAGCTGTATTAGCTTTTAGCTTTTCAGCAATTGCTACAAAAAACTACTTTATATTCTCTTATTCTCTAAGGTGCGTTTGTTCCGGCAGTTTCTTCATCTCAATAAAAACGGTAGTCTGTTATCATTACATTTTTGTATTTATACACTTTGCTGTTTATTACGTTCGTGATTGACACCGTTGTATGATTTGAAGTAATAATTTAGGCAAATAAATTAGACGTCAACAAAATCTACATTCTTAAGACAATTGACATTTGCCGATATATAAGATATGAAAATGATCAACAGTGCTCACCGATATCGCAAAGGAACGAACGGCGCGCGGCTGTCACCTCCATGTTTTACCGGTAAACACTTTAAGCCGGGCTACAGCAGATAGCGCCCCTAGTGGTGAATGGTGAAACAGCAGAGGATTGTGGGAGTAGTAGTTTACAAACCGGAGATGCTCTTCTTCAAAATCTTGCAGTAAGTTTTTTAAACTACATTTTTCTATCTAATCTAAATTAAAATAAAAGTAATACAGGTAGTGCAAACAAAATGTTATTTGTTATAAATTGTAATTTCAAAAGTTGACAAATAATTAAATATAAATAATAACCATCTACAAATCCCCTAAAGGACTTTGAATATCCTGTTACTGATTAATTACTGTTAAATGTGCTTTCTTATAATAACCAGAAGTACATAAAACTGTCAATAAATAACCAGTTGCAGTCTAAAGTTATGGGATGATTCATCCTGCCTCATCTCACAAAAAGCTGCTGTAATCAGCAGAAAACTGGAGGTGTATTTTACTTATGTTGCACACATTCACACCACACAAACACTGTCTGAAAAGTAAGAAAGAAAGACTTAAACATTAACAATCAAACACAGCTTTGGTTTTTGACAAAGTTATTTTTACTTTGCAGTAAAGAAATCATTTGAGCCCAAGAAGTTTTTGTTGTTTAAAACAGGATATCACAGGGCTCTCATCAATTCAATACTGCTGCAGTACACATTTGGTCCTTCTTAAGCAATTACAGTCAACCATAGTTTCCATTAATCTGCTGTTAATGCTCAGGTCATCCATCAGTTTGCATAATACAGGAACTAATATATCACGTCTGATGCGTTATAGTAAATCAAGCTGTTGAAAACAGGTTCAGGTGGTTTATGCTGGACTAGTCTCTCTTGTGGCTTGGCTTACAGCAAGTGTCTGGCTGTGCTGGAGATCAAACAAGAAAGGGGCTGAAGACACAAAAATATCAAGCCTGCAGGCCCCTTTAGCCACTTTAATTTCATAAAATCTGACAATATAATCTGATGGCTGAGGTGCCACCTCACATTGTTGTCTGCTGTTGCTGGACCTGAACATGCTTGAGGAACATTTACTCACATGATTTATTTCAGACACACGAAGCCAAGCCACCTTTCCTGCAGCCTGACATGAAAACATACCTGCAGAGACTACAGAACTGATTGATTTGGCATCTTTGGACTATCATCATCTTAACTTGATGAAGCAAAAGACTGTAGGGTATAACTGTACATTAGGCATAATCATGTTAAGTGCAAGAACCATTTATTTGATTTGAAGAAGCATAGCTCCCTCCCTGAACCCTATCCAACAATACTATACCATATCTCTCTATATATCATGAACTTCCTCAGTGGGCAAACCATATACTTGAATAATCAGCAAGCCCACTGGTGTGTACATTTTTGTGTAGTTTTTTTTTTTTTCTATTTAAGATTTCAGTTGTCGGCAGCGTTGTCTTTGATAATCAGGAGTGTTGAAGACGGTTCGCCTCTACTCCGCGGCATCACCAAAGATGTCCTGCTTCCTGCGCTCCATCTCGGCAAAGTCAAAGTCTGCGCCTGTCATCCTCCGGTAGATGTCCTTGATGTCGTCACAGGTGGTCTCAAAGTGAGTTGTGGCATCATATGAACGGGAGACAAAAATCTACAGGGGAGAAAACAAGGTAAAATAGCAAGTGAAAACAGCAGCAGCGGTGTGGTTTTCTATGTTCCATTTAATCCCGGTGATCATACCTGGCTGTCAGTGCCCATGTCAGTTGGTGCATACTGGTCACTTATGCTGACAAATTTCTGCTCAATGGGCTCCAGTAGGTCCAGGGCAGGCTTGATCTCTTTCTCAGGGTCATTCGTCTCCACAGTGGTGCTGGCGATGGCAATATATTTACCCTGTGCCGCCACATTGTGAGCAGAGGAGATCAAACAAACGTAGATGTCTAGAATCAGAAAAAGTAAAGTTAATGTCGGTTTGTTTGCCTGTGGATAAATCAAAATATCATATTCACATCTGTCTAAATGACAATGAATAGACAATGCATAATTAATACATGACTGCAAGCTGAACCAAATAAAATGAACCATTCTTAACGTCTAACAACCAGTCTGTTAAAACCATAGGTGAAAAGTATATGGTAAGATTTCACATAATCATATAAGGATCTATCTGAGGCAGCAAATAAGTCAAAAGGAGAAGCACACATCAGGTTTTAAAAAGAACAAGTAAATACTAAATTTTGGATGAGAAACAAGTTTTCAGTTTTAATTAGGAAAAAAAAAAAAGAAATGAAATACTGATAAGTCTAAGTCATCTGCTCATTTCCTGTGTGCGCTCACCGTGCTTCCTGTTGACCTGATTCTGGGGGATGATGATCTGGCAAGAGTTGATGTCGCCAGTGTTGCCGATGGGGTGACTCAAGATGCAGATGGCTCTGATCACCTGACCTACTTTGGTGGTGAGATTCATGGCATAGCTGGGGTCGCAGATCAGCTGCTTGCACCTGGCAATCTGTGGTGGGCAAACACAGTCGAAGGTCAGAGCATAAATGATAGGTGTAATTCCTGAGGAAGTAAAATATAATTATGGGCAACATTTTTCTTCTATTACATTCCATGGGAAGAGAGAATTAAGGCAAATAGTTTATGGGATCAAACAAGGAAATGGTAGTAACTCTTAAGTAGCCACAGTATTTAATATTTAATTTAGTATAATTGTATTAAATTTGACTCTTTTTCCATTTTTAAATTAAAAAAGGAAAAGGTTAGGGTATCCTGCATGGTCAGTACAAAGTAATATCCCCTTTGACAAGTATCACAGCAGAGTCTTTCTTATGTTTAAGTCAGGGGACCGTGAGGGCCATGGCAAAACCTTCAGCTTGCACCTCTTGAGGTATTCTATTGCTTTTGCTAACATCAGACAAATTTGAGAACAAAATCACCTCACCTCTCCCTCAGACTTGACTCCCACCACTTTCCCATTCTCCACCACGATCTCCTCTATGGGCTTGTTCAACATATATGTCCCACCATAGATGGCACTCAGCCTAGAATGGAATGTGAGATGTGACTTCCTATTATCAAATGATATGAGCTGAGTGGATGGTACAGAATGATATGAAACTATACCATATTGATAAAGTGACACATGACTATGTTTAATACTGAATCAATAAGTTGGTTAGAGCTTGATACTATTTTTCTGTTAACAGGGACTCTGTACAAAAGTAGTGAATGTCATGTGAAGAAATTGTGCTGAATCAGACACTTGAATGACCAAATTAGTTAATGAATGACTGTCACCAGTTTAAAAAGAAACAACCAAATAAATAAAAAATAAATACCACAATTTACTGGAAAATCCCAACATTTATTTTAACATATATTTAAGTTCTGTCAGCACTTCCCCTCTCACTTTCAGCTCCTAGTTTAGTTCCTTTGCTTCTGTAGTTAATGGAACATTACGGTTGTGAAGAGCTGTATTGTAAACTTCTAATGCTGCTGGAATATTCATAAGCTACTTCAAGCAGTGCTGTTGTTGCACACAGATATTACACATACATATGTGTATTAAATGAACAGTGCCCTACCTGGCAAACCCTTGTGGCAGTTCTCCCAGGCCATACAGTGGGTAGAGGTATGGACTTTTGCCATATCTGGCCAGAGACTCACTGTAAAGTTTTATCCTGTTTATCGTTTCAATGCAAGGTTGATCCAGGTAACTGAGGAGAGAGAGATAGGGACCTTTTAAAAACCTATAAAATGTAAAATTTCACAAGGCTTACAGAGACATGGTATCACAACTGCATGGAATCAAGTTTTTTTAATGAAAATAACATTAGCAAAGGACTAGAAAAGAACACTGACTCGTCTGTGCGGTAGAGGGCAAGGGAGTGGCCAGTGAAGTCCATGACTTCCTGGCCCAGGCTGAACTTTTTGAAAATGTCCCTCATTGTCGTCTTGTTGGGATCAACGTCTTCCATGGTTTTGGGGTCGGCCTCATCAAAGTTGGCGATGAAGCCCAGGAACTTTTTGAAGCGTCTTTTCTCGAACAACCCCATCAAACCTTTAAGAGACCAAGAGTTCAGACTTTGAGTGGATCCATGTCGAAAGTAACAGAGTGAAAACCAAGCTTTACAACATCAATGCTGCATGCAACCAGCAGCTGACAGTGTAGTGCTTTGAAGCCAAACACCATTGCTAATTAAAAAGAAGGACTAAAGAGAAAGTCAAAGATTTTTCTAGCAGAACTTTAGAAAGACACAAATGCAGCAAATAAATGAAAAACATTTCCTCTTTGGTCTCAAGCTATCCACACATTTCATAATACCTGCTCAGTCATTTTCAGTGCATCCTCCAATAACTTACCAGATGCCAGAGCCTCAGTCTCAGTAGAGGGGACTTTATGGATTTTGCCCCCCTTGTACACAAAGCTGCCCTCAATCACTTTGAAATCCAGGTAGCGAGTCACTTGTGTGATCAGCAGCATGCGGACCAGCTGGCCTGAGAAGGAGATGCAAACATCAGCATTTCACAAAAATATATCACTTCATTCATTAAAACATTTCTCAAAAATCAACATCCTTCAAATTTTAGCCATGTCACTGATATTATTAGCTGCAGTGGTATTTGTGGATCCTGTTTCCACTTAAAGATAATAAAAGTCCACTATTAAAAACTGATTGAACCATGAAACCTCTTTGCTGGATGGCAATATATTCAACATACATCACAAATAAGTCAAAGCTCACCACTCTACTAGGAGCATGTGATATACAAGTGAGTGAACTAAGTATACCATTGGCCATAAGGAACTTAGGGATGAGGTCCACATTCCAATCCCGGCCTTTTCCCATTGACTCAGGTGGTTTGCCAGGAAGGCTGAAGCGCTTGTAGAGCTGTAGAGAGACACAGAACCAGAGCTGATTCACAAGCTGAAGCCCACAACTTACACTAGAGGATTGTTTTAGAAAGCAAGGTAACCATTCAAAGAGCACCTCCACTGATTTTATGCATATACATCTGTTTATGGGTGTGGAGGAGCACTACTATAGATGTGAAAAAAGTTGTACAAGGACAAATGATGTCACTTGTCTGTGTTGGTCAGAGGAATGCTAAATCGTGGAGTACCCTTTTAAAGCTGGGCTTGATGCAGTAAATCATACCAATTCAAGATTATTTCATAAAAAAGGTTTGTATAGTCTTTCAGACCAAGGCTAAACGAAGCTTCCACCATGTTGCACATATTTTTTAGAGAGGCTGAGACAAGAAACTGGCCATCATAGTGAGAAGGGTGATGACAAAGTAGAAGTAGTTGTCTGAACAAGAGATCTACAAAGAGGCTACAGAAAGCAAAATAACATTCATCTTTTTAAGATTTGTTTTGGTTTGTTTGCCCTTTTTGGGTGGCAGACAGTGTAGAGCAAAGGTTTCCAAACTGTCCTGCCATGAGGAAGCCATATGACTTGAAAGCCAGTGATTTGAAAGACTTAAACAATAATGACTTGTCTAAACAATAATTATGTAACTTTGCAGAGTATTAGAGGCCCATTTTCAGTAATTCCTCATTACAAACACACACATTATTAACAACAAAGAGGAAAGTTACTGATTTTTAAGTGAAAGAAGTTCACCATTACATCACTCCATCTTCAGGACCTTCCACCTTCTAACCCTCTGTTGTGCCAGCTGTTTTTCCTCATTACAGCTTTACCCATTCCCATAAACCAGGTCTTAAGATACAAAGTATTTAAATGTTTATTTATGTTTATCACAATTTCACACAGTCTGAAGTTTTTGCTTCCTTATGCCTACATTTCAAACCAGTCTGGCCTCTCTAGTGTCAGAAAGTCAAGCCAGGAGGGTCAAATATCGACTTACATCTTCAAGAGGCGTGATGGAGGCACTCTCAGCTCCGTAGTAGGTGTTGCGGTCCATGTGCAGAACCTTCTTCCCCTTCACTGACATGATGCCTGATAAAATGCATTCCTGTTAGGACAAAACAAAACAGAGGATGAATTAGATCAAGATCAACAGGATGCTGGGAAAATCCACAGATATCGCATGCCCTTTTTCATCATGAGCTCAGCTTGTATCAACATACAGTACAATCATCTTTGATTATATAAAAAATAAGGCAGATGCTCTTAACAGTCTGTGTTTTGTTCCCAAGCTGCAAAAGATTTAACCCATCTGTCACACCTTACATTTATATCTCACAAGAGGAATCAGTCTGTTTTACCACCATTTTAATGTCAGTGGACTCATATGGTCCCATGACTGTGGCTTTGTAAGGATAAACAATTTTTTTTGGCTGCATGCTAGTCCAGCTGGAAGAGAGCGCATGAACAACTACAGTGGACAGGATTTACAGATAAATAATTTACACCTATATGGACTAGTGGTTTTGTCTTCATTGATTGCAATATTGTGATACACTGAGGAATTGTCATGTTGATAAAAGCAAAATCTAATCAAGACATTGGGTATTTGTATCTGTTTGGCGAGTTAATGTCTGAAGACTTTCCGCTGCCTTCCCTTCAACACACAGCTCTGGGACAGCCTGCATGTGGCACAGGAGCCATTAATGTTGATAGGCTTTTACTCGTGACCTGTAACCATTCAGAGACTACACAGCAGTGACGACAAACAGAGAAAGGTGGCTACATAGGAGCAACATCGAGTAGTGCATTTTCACAGGGCTTTCAGATCCAGAAGCCTGGTAATGACAAGGGAAAAGGTGCATGCTTGCCAGAGTTTGGAATTCCCGCAGACCAAAGGCCTTAATACGATTACAGCAGTAGGTTTGTAAATGCAGGAACATACTGTGTGCACCATGTGACTGTGTGGCCTTTACTCTAAAACAAGTTGTACTACTGAATGACAGTTTATACTTGTACATGGTACAACTGGTTTCGCACATGACCAAAAAAAAACAATGCATCATAACTTTGACTGGGTAACATCAACTACACTTCCTTTGTGCATATACTGTGGGCCTGTGGAGACACAGGAAGTGACATGTTTTATACCACTGGTTTCTTTTGTTTAGGCTAAATCAGTATGACTCTTCTATTGCATAGTGGTACAATAAACTTCTTATCTTAACCTGAACTCGAGTAATTTCAAGCATTACCTGTGGAAACTGATGAATTGCTTGAGAAAACAGTTAACAATAGAGTACAGCAAAGTAAGAAAAAAAAAAGACAAAGTAAACAGGATGAAAGCTTAAATAGAAAGTCAAAAGCTGTGAAACCTCCAACCTGAAATTCTGTTGACCACAACAGCCTTCAGTGTAGAAAAGCTTTTACTTGAGACATAGCTAGTGCTGTGGGCAGGACACTGAGTGAGATTATAGAGTGGTGACCACAGTCAGTGTTTGCAGTTCTCACTTATTTGTCTTCATGCATATTTTTAACTACAAGGTACAATTTTCAAGTTGATTTTTTTCTTATATGTATATTTACAACAATAAAATCTCAGTTCTTCTGTTTATGTAAATGTTTTGTTGATTTGATTTCACACTTGCTTTAGCAACGTAAACATCTGTCTCCCATGCCAATAAAGCCCCTTTGAATCAAACTGAATTGAGAAGTAGAGACATCAAAGCCAAAGCAGCAAATTTAAACCACTAATCTTCCCCTTCATAAACTCAGTGACATACATACTTCTCTACATCCTGCAACATCCCAACTAGCATAGGTGCTCTCCCAAAATAACACATGCTGCAGTGAAATCTGATCATGTCTATTTGTAAATGTCTAGGTTTCATCTACTGTATGAGCTTGCCATGCCACTGACGTAAAGGACATATAGTGAGGCTACAGATAAACCTCTGGTGAAGACAGAGCAGTTCTGATGTGTCACTGTCATTCCTTTCGGGCGGCATGTGATCGGAGACGACCTGCTGCCGCTTACATAAATACAGGCTTTTACATAGAGCCAGGGGCAGCCTAGTCATCACTACCTCTGCCAGAAAGTAGTGGCCATGCTGACAGAGAGGAAAACACACTGACCCATCGTACAGTCAGGCAGAAAACTAAGCCAGTATAAAACATTGGGACCGGAGGCAAAGTCCCAGTTCAATTTTTAACACATAAGACCCATAAAAACCAAATACAGGCCGAGAGGCAGCAAAGTCCAACACAGAGGACAAGAGCTGGATGGGTCTCTGCAGTTCGAAGAGATACCATCAGATGACAAGCAGACCATGACACTAGCTTTGAACTTACTACACTGAAAATGTCCAATACACTTTATAGCTTTTCAAGTCACAAGAATCTGTTGGAAATGACATAATCACCAGCCTGACGGTTTTCTCAGAGGAGGAAAGTAATTAAGTATAGAGCTCTTAAAATAAATCAATTAATTGTTCAGCGATCATCATCAAGCAGAAGTGTGGCACATTCTCTGTTTCCAGAGTCTCTGATGTGGGGATTTGCTGCTTGTCTGCTTTATATAACAGTAAACAGTGTATCATTGGGTTTTAGACTGTTGGTTGGACAAGGCATTTAAAGGCATTAACCTGTGCATTTTTCATTATTTTCCAAGGTTTATCAATAAAATAACAGATTCATAAATAATAAAAATTACTGTTAATTGCAACTCTAACTCAGTACAATCAATCACTGCATCTTTATACTGTACTACTGTTCCAAACATTTGGACACTCTCAATCAAAGGGTTTTCTTAAATTTCTAGACCAGTAGAAATCTGTACTTTGGTGTGATGAGTCCAAATTTGAGATTTTTGGTTCCTGTGAGACGTACAGAAGGTGAACAGATTGCATCTGTATCAACCCTCTGGGCTATGTAAGGGCTGCATCAGATGACCTGGCCAGTGCAATCACTCAACCTAAACCCAACTGAAATGGTTAGAAATGATTTGGACCACAAAGTGAAGGAAAAGCAGCAAACAAGAGCTCAGGATATATGGGAACTCCTTAATGCCTGTTGGAAAACCTTTCCAGGTGACGACCTCATGAAGCTAGTTGAGAGAATGCCAAGAATGTGCAAAGCTGTCATTAAAGCAAAAAGTCTAAGACATAAAACACATTCTGGTTTGTTTATCACATAACTCAACATGCATTCTTCCATAGTTTTGATGTCCTCGGAATTAATCTACAACGGAGATAATAAAAATCAAGGAAGCAAACTGAACAAAAAAAAAGTGTGTCCAAACTTTTGACTGCCACCATATATTGTGTAAAACTAAAATGTAGTTCACTGTACTCCACTGCATTCCTCTCTTAGTTAGACAGCAAGTTCTACATTCAAAACATGTGATGAGCTTATATAATTAGACAGGAATGTGCTGGCTTCAGGGGAATTTAGATTTTTATGACTATCATTTCTAGCAGCAATATAAAGTAATAAAAAGTTAGTAGTGTAAATCCTTATGTTTTCTATGTTATTAGTGATTGATCATCACTTGATAGGCAATACCTGTAAGTTTTACATGTGCAGACCTTTCTTACTCATTATTATTGTGAGTGAAGGCAAGCATTGTGTCCATATCCTTTCCTTTAACAACACTTCCTCTTTTGCTAGGCACAAAGATAGCAGCAATTGTGTAGTTCTATATATACCTCTACTACTGGAGAATGCATTGAAAGAATTAGCAATTTTGCTTGACATACTCTGGCATATCAAATGTTGTGCTACCAATAAAAAATATTTTTTCATAATTACAATTACCTAAAGCCTAACTTTAACATCTTAAAATTTCTTGTTTTGGCTGACTAACAGTACACAACCTATATACATGTAGTTTACGATCAGTTAAGATTTAAAAAAGTGTAACAAGCAAGATAAGATATACCTTGATTCATCCCACAGTGGGGAAATTCACAAATCCTCTAGCAAAAAGCTTTTCTGTGGATCAACTATGACTGACAAAATAATTGTTTCAGCTCTATTTAACTGAATGCATCTATACTGTTACCAACATTTTTGAATAGCCAGCCTTTACTTTTCACAGAACATTGTTTGACTGCACTATCAATTTCAGTCAGTTCAGTTCTTCCTTGGGTAAATAAAAGATTTCTCCTTCACTAATATTTTTACCTCACTGTGATCCGTGTTTATTCCTGAAATTGCGTCCTGTTCGCTCTCGTCGTCAGGCAACGAGCTGCTTACTTAGGATCACCAATTGTATCATAATGTGAACTAGATTGCAACTAGGTACAGTTTGATATTGTGTGCCAAGCCACTCCCCTCATGTGTCATTAGTAATGGACAGATGGGGAAACCCCATCCCCCAACCACTTAGCCCATCAAAAATGCCAGGACTACATAGAAAGGCAAAACAAGTCATCTCCATTCAAGATGTACAGGACCAGGATGAATTGATTTGACATTTAAAAATTGCATAAAAAGTGACTTAGGCTAAAAGATGGTGAACCTAACAAGTGAGCATTCTCATATAGCATGATGTAATGAGAGTAAAATAACTTCCACATAGTAAGTTAGGACCTCATTGTTTCCTGTTTTGATTTTTGTCCTATTAGAATTCTGTGTAAATTGCTGACTTAGTAGACAAGGCAGCCCTGGTGTTAGTGTGTAACATGAATGGGGAGGCTGTCAGACATACAGAAGTGAAGTCACCATTTTATATAACGGAACTAGAATAATGTGAAACTACACCGTGCCGCGGTCTGCAGAGGTTTTTGGGCTGGCTAGGTGGCAGTCAGTCTAGCTCTGAGTTGAGCTCAGAGTACTTACAGTGTACTTTCGGTTCCTCAGTCTTGGTGGAACCACACCCAGATGTGAGCTAAATCAACACCCTGTCCACCAAAATATAACTAACCCTCTCGGTGCTGGGCTGCTTTGGCCCTGCTACCTCTGTCCCTGCTGTGCCTGCAACAAAACACTTTGTAAATAAGTGTGAGCTGTTACACGACACAACAATTTACAGAAACAAACAATGCTTGAGTGAGTGCTGAGCTGCAGATAACAAAACCATTAAAACTAAACTTCTCCAATTTAAGATCAGTCCTGAAACTGCTATGAATGTACTGCCTAGTGGTTGACAGGAGGCTGCCCATTGACCTGCAGTTAAGTCCAGAAGATAGCACGGTATTTGTCACGATTCAGCCACGTAAAAGTGACAGCGAGTCAGGAGGCCTGTCAGGAGTACAGTTCTGTCTCTTATACCATAGCATGGTTAATGCTGACAAAGTTCATTTCCGGGCAAACAAGACCTGCAGATACGGGAACAGCTCATAAAGTGGCACCTCACATTATGCTGGGACAGCTTCTTTTAGGCTTTTTACTATGAAAGTTTAAAGGGCGCAAAAATTTATGTTCACGTTACCGGACAGCAGCCCATTGCTAAAGTTGCTAAAGTTTCAGACTGACACTTACATAGTCCAAAGTAACCCAGCTAGTTTGGATTACCTCTCAGTCCGTTCTTTTCCCTAACTGTCTTTTCTTTAAGTCATTGAAAAAGTGCTGATGCTCCGCTAACTTTGCGACAATTAACTTTATTAGAGGACTTCATTTTACTCCCGAATGCGGAAACTTCTGATGACTTGAGTTAGTTCGTTAGCTTCTTACCGTCTGACTACTTTCATCAGATATCTTTGTGGCTAACATTATCTTAGCTGAAGTTACACTATGACTGAGATAAAGTCAGTCAGCGACAGAAGAGACACTGTGCACTAAAGATTAATCGGTGGAGCTGACACGTCGTTATTCCGCCGTTAGCAGGCTAATTACTTAGCTTAATTTAGGTCGGCTAACGTTAGGAGACTAATCATCCGCGTATAATCTTCTCTTAACTGACAAAAGCTGCCCGAACTGGCGCAAAACCCCCAAATAAATGGTTAAATAACTGTGCGCATTGCATTCAAAGTCGACAGACGACCTACTAACCACAGCAACAGACTAAGAGTTTGAATTTATCTTGTGTAAGTTAAGTATCGTTAATCTTCCAGATAGCATGGTGCTAACAGTTAGCTACTTTGCTCACAGTTTCCATGAACTAACAGGTAGTCGCTCGCTCTCGGTTAGCGGTTAAGCTAGCTACTTAGCGCTAGCCCCGCTGATTAGGCCCAGTTAGTTCAGAGCTAAACTGTCAAGCGCAAACTGCGTTGGTAACAGGTTGCAAATCATTTCCGCAGCGTTTGAGCCTTTCTCACCGTGAGCCCGGTGCCCAGGACGATAACGTCGTATTCTTCATTCATTTTTCCAAACCTTTACTCCTCTACTGCTGAATATCTGGAAAGAAGAAAATGGAGATCAGCGGGGCTGGAAGTGAGAAGGGGCTGCGGTTCAGCGTCAGGCGCCTCAGGGGGCGTGGCTTCCCGCCTGTCAATCACTGAGAGGAAGAGGCGCAAAGTGTCTGGTCGAAAAAATACCAGAGAGAAAATAGTTTAAATGACCTCTTACTGTATTGTATGTTTTATGTACTGTGCATTTCTTAATATTAATGTTCGTTAGACATTTAAAATTTGTACTGAATGAATTAATGAGTCATCTGGGAAACCTGCAGTTTTCCAAAAAATAAATTATATTAAGTTATATAGATTTTCTTTCTAACCATAAGACCTATAACCACAAGCAGTTTAAGAAGTTATCTGTCATTGTGTTATTCAATGTTGAATATTTATTGCCCTTATATTCTGAGTGTTCCAACTCCAATCACCGATGCATGTTGAATCAGTGGTCCCTCTCATTCAGTAATCCATTTTAGGAAGAACTCAAACGAAGTCTGGTGATGTGTACTGCAATGTAGTCCCAGTTCACTATTTGTGTTGCCAAAGTGGATTAGATTCATGGTCAACACACCTGTTAAGTAAACCCAGTGGCATTCATGACTTTAGCCACTGTATTCTTCACTCATGTCACAAGTCAGTTTGTATAGGATTGGTTATATGTCATATAGTCAGCCACCACACTAATAATAATTGTGGTACATACATACATAAACTCAATACATTTATTTCATACATATTTACACACATACATTAGTTTTTACAGTACTTTCATACAAAGTAATATTGACCAGCCAGCCAAGACTGAATATGGAATTATCAGAGACTGCTGATGTTTAAAGCTTGGATTTTGTTTTGCATCCCAGCAAGGTAAGCCAGGGGCCATGATGATATCAAAATGCAGCCAGACAAAATCCCACGCAAGCAGGTGAGCATATCTTTGGCACGTTCAATCATGTCTAAACGTCAGTGAATTATTCTCTAAACAAGGTGCTTATTCCCATGCAGCAGAGCGGGTGGCCTTTTGGTATAAACACCATTATGGCCTTCATCAGTTGTTTCTGAAGGCATTTTTCAGTTTATTGCAGTCAAGTCTTAAGTCATTAGCATTGAAGACAGGTCTGATGCAAATATAACAGACTAAAGCAAAACTTTAAATCATGTCATGTGACTTAAGTTCACATTCTGACACGCAAGAATTCACTGCACATCACCAAAAGTAAAGATTTATTGTAATCCACACAATCTAAATGATGGGCTTCAAATCACATGAAATGTGGATTTTGGATTCTATGCTTTACTTACATTAATTAGAGTCAATTGTAAACCTGTGCTGCGTGACACTATGGGGTCATTCATCATGCATCTGGTAAGCCACATTCAAACACTCGCACTATGTCTGGTTTCTTGGCAAGCTGCCGTGCTGTTGTGCCAGATGCATCCTCTGAGTCTTTGAGTCCAAGCTGCAGGAGAGTCCTGGCTGCGTCTGCATGCTGTCCGATGCAGGCTATATGAAGAGCTGGGGAGAGAAGAGAAAAATAGAGGGTCGTAAGGGACCATATAGACAAATCATACCTGAAGTTTACAGACTGGTTTTCATAAACCCATTTGCTGTCACTATTATAATATCTACTTTTTACCTGCTCCACGTGTAAATAACACAAAATGGTTCATTTAGTAGCCTGAATTTCTGTGGTTTTGGTATATTATTATTAAGTTGTAATGCATATGCATTTTTGCATTTTTTCATGCATATTTCTAGCTGATAGCTGATGAGCTGTAGTACTACTGGAAAGTTTCTACATCCAAATCTTGAGAAATCTTTTACATAGCATCCACATTTAGTCATCGTTTCTTCTGGATTTGATTTTAGGACAATACAGATATTGAATCAAATGCTGCTGAGGAGCCCACTCTCAAATCTCACAAGTCAGAGCTTTAACTGAAACATGAACAAATGAGCCTCAAACACTTTAAAATCAATCTGCTTTTCAGATGGATAATTACAAAACTATATGATAATATAACCATTAAAAAATAGTTTTAGGGGCTTTAGGTTTGTTAACAACAAAAAGATTTCACAAGCTCACCACTGCAGCTGAAGTATGATGCTTACCTGTTCTTCCGTTTCTGTCCCGAACGTGAAGGTCTGCCCCCAACTCCAGCAGTGTTTTTATTGTGGATGTGTGACCCTCCTGAAAAACACAGATTGTAATGTAATTTGCCAGGTGTGCTAGGAAGCTTGTGAAATATCCATAGTGTAATTTTACTAATGCAGCTTCTGTCTACTCTGTATAAATGATAAGCATGTATGAGAGGATTTGCTCACTTGCTTTGTTGCACTTCCTCTTAGGTACAAGTAAACCTGGTTGGGAATCACTGATCTCACCTTTGCAGCGTAATGCAGGGCAGTGAGCTGGATGTCAGTCGCCCTCTGGTTCACGTCTACATTTAGGTCCCGCACCAGGTACCGCAGTGCCTCCTCCTGGCCGGTGACAGCGACCTGGTGCACTGGCTGAGCCCTGAGTGTGTCAGCTGCTGTTGGCGATGCCTTCAGGGCACATGAATCCCATCATGATAGTACACATAAGTATCTCAGTTTCTACATAAGCTGAAACATTACTGCACTGAAATGCCTTCTTCTACCTGGTGTTTCTCTAAAAGGAGCCTGGCCACTGAAATGTGTCCATTCCTGACAGCATCCATGAAAGGAGTGACTCCACAGCTGTCAGTGCTGTCTGGGGTGTAGCCACATCTGGAACAAGACCGGTGCAGGTGAGGGTCTGTCAGGCAATGTTATCTGTGAGCTGCAAATCATCATCAAGCTGAAAAATGAGGGCCTACATTTTCTAAAACAGGAAGTAAAAAAGTGAAACAGAACATTGGGAAATTTGGGCAGTCTACAAACAGAATTGCAACCTTTGCAGTTATCATATGTGAGTTTTATCTGGCGTATTTATTAATTTAGGTCACAAATTTTGCTTTTCAATTGCTTTGGATATTGGATATTTGTTGTAGGGGAAGTATTATCCAAACAATATTTCAACCTACCTCTCCAGCAAGATCCTAACAACCTCCTCACAGCCGTGCATTGCTGCATCATAAACACAGAGAATATTGCAATATTACAATGAATGCAAGAGGAAAAAACAGATATTACTTTTGTCCTCCAGTGATCACCAAACACACTGGGAGATCTGGCCTCAACAGAATACCACACATTTAGAGATCTTCTATTTTAACCAGAATGAGGACAGAATATTTGTTTGCGTATGCCAGTTATAGCCACTCAGCCGCAGGACACCTTACCAGCAGTGTGCAGTGGCGTCCTGCGTGTCTTGCTCTCTGTCCTCCAGACATCTGGCGCAATGAGAAGCAGGTGCTGTATGACCAGAGGATCGCCCTCCCTGCAGGCGATGTGGAAGGAGTTCCAGCCATCTTTGTTTCTCAGCGAAGGGTCGGCACCGTGGCACAGAAGCTCCTGGATCACGCCGAGGTTCCTCCGAGTGCAGGCCATCATCAGGGGAGTCCTGAGAGTCGAGGCAACACAGACATCTATTCTGACAAAGTGAAATCTACTGAAGATGACTGTCACACTACAAGCTTACAAGCTAATACACAGTGATATTGTGATTGTATAGTAAATGTATAAAGTAGATATACAGATCAGAAAAAAATAATTAACAAAAAAATAAAAACATTTTATCAGGTAAAATATCTGTACAAATAGAAGAAATTACTTTCAAATTTGTAAATAGCTCACACTGAATGATCAAATTTCTCATTTCTAACCTTTAAATAAACATCCAATGAACATTTAATTGTCAATTTCATGAGGTGTACAGCATTTTGATACCTTCACCTTTTGTAAATGATGACATGTGTTAAGTGGTATTGCACATCTAAATATATAACAATGGAAAACAAAATAAATATGGATATATATGTCTCATAAGAAAACTTTTGATTTTATTTTATACATTCATTAAGTCTATGTTGTTGAGGCATTGTACAATGATCATTTTGTTTAGACACGGTAACAGTCAAAAGCTGGGAAACTAGCTTAAACCCTTTTTATTGTGCAGCCTGAGGAATGCTTTTTGATCTAGAGATGGAGTCTCAGAGGCATTTGAAAAAACCTTTTAACAGATCAAAGATAATCAGAGGTTTATCTTTAAGAAAAACTGAGGATTGGGTTTGTGAGTCAGAATCATAATCTGGGCTAATATTTATAAGGCAACCGTCGATGTCGACACATCAAAAAGAGATCTCTCCTTCGAGCCGGATTCGAACCAGCGACCTAAGGATTTCAGCGTCAAGCCTCTACAGTCCTCCGCTCTACCAACTGAGCTATCGAAGGGAGCTGATTTCTACCGCAGCACATTTAGTTTTTAAAGCAGAAAACAAGCCGTCGTGATACATGAGGACATGTGTTTGCCTGGGTTGGGGTCAGATTAATATCCTCACCAGTCAGCCTTCTTCAGACTGTCCACTTTGGCTCCTTCCCGCAGCAGGTAGCTGACACACGCCTGATGGCTCATGGACGCAGCTTCGTGCAGCGGCCTCTTGTAGTCGCTGTTGTACACCTCCACGTCCACTCCCACCCGCTGGATCAGGTACTCCACCAGGTCCAGGTGTCCGTGTCTGGCGGCGTAGTGCAGCAGGGTGTCGCCTGAGCGGCCCCAGTGTTTGCTCCTGACGGTCTGAGCCGCCGCAGAGCCGCCTAACGACACCCGCTCCTCCACAGAGCTCAGCTGCCCGTCCTGAGTGAGCTTCACCAGCTGCTTGAAAGTCTGGTCGTCCATGCTGGAAGTTAGAGACAGCTACAAGAACATAGAGTCACCCAACGATCAAAAAGAGAACAACTAGTTACGCTGAGATGAATGAAGAAATGCTGGAGAGACGTGTTTACTAGGATTAGTTCACAGTGGCACAAAATTAACTGGCCAACCATGACCTTTCACTGTGCACTATGCACGAACATAGACTGTGCACGAACTGCATGAAAAACTACTAAATTAAGTGGCCAACCATGACCTTTCACTGTTTACTATGCGCAGACTGAATGACACATAAATACATAATTAAGTGGCCAACCAGGACTTTTCACTGTTTACTATACGCAAATAAAATACTTAATAGATGACTTTTTGTTGCACTTTTAGATTACAAGGAAGGTATCTACATTAAGTATCAAAGAATATGAAATTATTCATGAAAACATACACATTTTCATATAGACTCAAGGAAAACAGTGTAAATGAGGAACACGGTTAACGTTTATAATAAATTTTAGACCAGTAGTTAAATATCATTAACATTAACCTAAAAATCAGCAACTTGTCTAGATTATTATCATTTATACCCACAAACCTACCGAATATGCTCGCATCAAACAAGCGTGATCGTTGCCGACAGAGTGGCACCAGGGTCATTATGGGTAATGTAGTTTTTTGGATTACGTGCGCTTTTGCTCGCTTAAAGACGCCTAAATCAGTTTTTTCATCCAAGATATAAACTTCGAAGCGATTTACTCACTATTACCATAATAAATACTACTTCAGGCATAAGTCAAAGTTCATTGGTTAAAATAGCTAATTTCTCACATTGTGGCTAAAGGAAGGAACCTGATCCGGGTTTGACAGCAGAATGTCATTTTCACTATCACTGCACTGATTCTGTTTAATGTGCTGAGCCAATCTAGTTTCTGGCTAAATGACAGCGAGTAAATCAGCGCTGAACAAGATGAGTCACATCTGGAGGGAGGAAGGAGGAGAGAAGTGGGTGAGGGTGAGTCTCAGTCCTCAGAGCTTTTACAACATGGACCATGAAGAGCAGGAATGAGACTGACCACAGTCACGAGCTTCTCTTTCTCTGTTAAGTACATTTCTGCCATTTTTAATGTACTTTTAATTGTGCTATAATGTAAAATGATGATCATTTACATACATCAAACCAACAGGGACACACCTCCTCAATTTATCTGTCTTATATAAATACGTATAAAGTGCATATTTACGAAGATAATGCTGTTTCTCAAGTACATAGGTTGTTTATTGCAAATTATGAAATATGTCTATTGCATTTTGTATTATTTTTGCAATCCTTTTGTATGGTTTGGCAGGAGAACTTTTTGTCCTGCTACACTGAAAAAAATATCCATCTTTAAAACAATTTGGCTTTTTACTTGAGAAATAAGTGAAAGAAAAAGAAAAGAAAAGTTAAAAGAAATCTGCAAATGCATGATGCATGTCACAGTCTTTTGTTGTTTTAATGCAATTCAATAATTTTCTCTAATTAAAGGCTAGTTGTTTTTTTTAATGCACTGTAGCCCATGAGGAAAGTGATTTACCTTCCTTTAGCCTGCTTACTCAATAAGAAATTCCCCCCAAAACAACTTAACTCCATTGCAGTTCAGTGAAATATTGCACACCATGTCTGTTGTTAGTGCATTTCAGTCCTAAAAAAAAAGCTAAACCTATTTATCCAGGTTAGGAATTTTTTGCAGTGTGATGACTTAAGTGGTTTGGTTTGAACCCCCAACCCCCATTCACCACACTTATACACACACACACACACAGCTGTGCACAAACTTTTAGGAACTTCTATTGATGAAGAAAAAACAGTTTTCTATCTTGTAGGTAGCTGCTACATAATAGAAAACTAATCATAGAGCTTAAATGCTCAAAGTCTTGAAAAAGCTCTTCAAGGAGAATATGACAGAGTCTGATATTTAGTTTAAATTATTTGGCAAATTCTCAAAAATAAAGTATTCATGTGGCATAAAATCATGGTGGAGTTCATATCTGTTGGTACAATTCTGCAAAAACATTGACAATGTGATTATTAATGCACTGATGGTGGAGAACATGTCACATGTGAGCTCAATACATTGAGATGTGGAGAGTCGGGAGTGGATTATTGATTGTTCGAGTGAAGTTGTTGGGCAGTTTTTCTGGAAGGAGTGTATCTGAAGAAAATCAGCTCCAGATGTTTGGGGCTGCTCTCAACAGTGACAAACCTGAAACAAAAGCACAACACACACTGCATGTCCTGTTTCATTTCAGCTGAGGAAGCACTGAAACATAAAAATCAGACTACTGTACTACCACTGTAATAGTGTGACACTTAAACTGATGAGCAACTTAAAGTGTTTCCTGTTGAGGTTTGACCACTTTACACTGAACAAAGATAAATTATTTGGTCAGTGAAACCCACTGAGGAGGTGTGGAGATACATCAGAGAAGGATTGTGAAGCTGTGAGACAGATGAGCAGAGATGTGCATTTTGTTATTCACTGTGTAGCATTTCTATTACTGCTCTTATATAAATGCTTCAATGGCTGTGAGGCAAATAGATTCCTAGATGAAGGCTTGGCACCAGGAAGGAAGGAAGGGGTGCATAAAATACAGCCACATGTCGTCCAGTGTCTCCTGGCATTGGGCCTCAGTGAGTTTACTGCAGGTTCGGTCACGCTGGCAATTTGTCACAGACACAAATGTCAGGAAATGCAAAATATATGTCCCAATCCAACCAATTGCTTTCAGTCAAATCCATCCACACATGGAGCCACATGTTCACATATGTTCTCCATGAACAAAAGAATCTGTTCAATGCATGCTGCACTATAAAAAAATTGTCCTATATAGCAAACAACAAAAATGTTACTCGTCCACAATGTAATGTCAGTTAATTAAATAGAGATCATGAACAGTATTTCGCGGTTTAAGAGAAATGTTTTGGCTTTGGAGGAACTTCCTTTGCTCATGAAATTAAACTAGGATAAAAAAGAGGATGATTTTTCTGTAGTATAGTGAGTGAGTGATTATATTGTATATGTTAAAATACATGTATGTTGTAAAAATAGTGTATTTGTGTGAGAAATGAATATGTATATTACAGAAGAGTGTATTTGAATCTTGCTTTGAATTAAAGTATTTTAAATACAAGGGCATATCATTCCATGTCAAAATAATTTATTTCATCCCAAGGCCGAGCAATATTTCATTGTGGTTCTCCAGAAATGAACTTCTCCTCAGTGACTTAATAACTGTGTGGGTGTGTTTTTGCAGATGCCACTGGAAGCAAACATGAAATATGGCTCTCCTGAGAAAAAGTAAGTGAAAATAAAGTCTAATTCAAATTTAATGTGGCTGATTTATGGTTTCAAGTGTTAGAAATTTGCATGAGACAAAGAATAAATGTTCATGTCTGTCATCTGTTCCCGTTGATGGTGGGAACATGAACGACTCTGTTGCTTGTGGTTTAGCACTCAGATCCACTTAAAAGTACAGTAAGAAAGTTAAGTTTAGCTTGTTTGACTGTTGCCAGAAAAGAAACCCTCAAATTTCTCTCGGGCAAAGCATGCAGCTTCTCTGCATCTGCACCAAATGTGTGTGTGCTGGGGGAGGGTGTGATGAGTTAAGCAGGCGACAGGCTGTAAGGAGTTAAATTTCATTACTCTATCCTGTGTAACAGTGTGAGCTGAATGCTAAGTACTTTGCTTCGAAAAAATGCATGCAATGCATCATAATCCAAAAACTGTAATAATTGCTTTTGTTTTTCAAATTAAAACCTTCCTGATAGTTTATGAATGATGTTTGAAGTTTAAGATTTCTGTGCATGAGCTGATGAATCTTGACTGAGTAAACCAAACATTTATGCTAGAAAAATATGGCCAAAAGTTCAGTTTATAAAAATAAAATAAAAGTGAATCCTCAGCAGGTTAAGAATGACATTAATACATGAAATTCTTACAGTCAAATAGATAAAAGTGCATATGTGCAATCTGTAATCTGGGGCAGTAAGTCCTGAATATATACGTGTAAAACTGCTGCTGAGCAATTAGTTATGGCACCTGAAGAGGCACCACAATGCTAAAAGTGTAAACTGTAACTGGTTGCAGATGCGTATTAAATCTTCCTTTCTATCTGGTCCGCCTGACAGGCAGCTGGTGGAAAGAGTAAAACTTTATAGATATACACACTGTGTGTTTCTGCTGCCATGAGAAGGAAACATACAGCCAAATATCAACTCAGCCTAAACAGCTTTTTATGCTGATTTTTAGTTTACATTGACATATCATGTTTCTTATTCAAGTCTAAGAGCATGAATGACATTATCATGTCTGTTCATTAAGTCTGCAGCCAGAGTCTTTTGTATTAACCTTGTCAGAAAGCTAAATATGAAACTAGTCCTTTAAGTCATTTATCAAGCAAAAATGCAGAACACTCTCCGCCTCCAACTTCATTTACTGCTTTTCCTTTGATGGACAGAACGAACAATATGAAGACATCAGCTTGAACCTTGTGACGTTGTGATAAGCAATTATCATTTTATCTGACATTTTCTAGATTGAACAACTGAAAATAAGTGTAGATGAATCAGTAATGAAAATGATATGAGGCTGTACTTTAGGGGAACTTCCACATGACGCACTGAGCGGCTGATACTCCTGCCCCTCCATGTGTTTCAGTTAACCGGGTCCTCCTGGTGCTGCTGGTGCTGATGGTGTGCCTCCTCCTGCACAGCACACTGCTCCGAGCCTCCACTCGGCCCAAGTACTCAGGTACACGCACACCGGTTTTATTCAAATATTTAAATGTAAAAACATCTGGTAATGTTTTATATTTTGCATCCTGTCAACAAATCCCATGAAAAGACCAAAACCAAAATATCAAAGTATGAAATATTTCTTTCCTCTGTCCCATAAAGCTCCATTATTAAACTATTAAACACTTATAATGAGCCACACTGTTGCACTGAGTAACATTTTCCTTTATTAACATGAACTCACACTCTCACTAGTTTATTTAGACTCAATTCCACACACACCATCCTGCTGCCCCAAATACTTAATACACTAAATGTGTCACATGTTTTTGAATATTAAATCCTACAGTATCCAGCTGTTTAAGGATATTTAAAGATGTATTTCCCTAGTAGGAAACAATGGGTTAGGATCTGAGACAACTGTCAATGTAGAGAAATGAACTGGACTATCTCTGGTTTTAGTTTGGTTTTATGGGATAAAAGAAAAATAAAGAATAACATGAATCTTTCTTCTAACAAATCCTGTAGTTGGCAAAACAAAAAAACAACCAGAGAAAGTGTTACACCATATTTTACCAGCATGAGCTTTATGTCACATCATACTTATATGGAAAACACATTCAGCCAAAATGCCACAAGGCAATCTCAAACTCCAACCTCCCCTCTGACTCTTCTCAGACCACAGGAAGAGCGTTCAAAGTGCGGCTCGAGTTCCCGCAGTGAGGACGTCAGAGGAAGATAACGTCGTCCCCGTCATCATCTGTGCATCAGAGGAGCGTATGGGTGCAACCATGGCAACCATCAACAGTGTCAACAGCAACACAGACACCAGCGTGTTCTTCTATATCGTCACTCTTCGTGATGCTGTGAAACTGGCGAGGTTTGTCACTCGTCTCCACCGCAAACATTAATCTTTAAATGTGCAATGAATCATGAATTTATTTTGTAAAATTCCCTAGTATTATTGCCTAGCATGATGGCTGTCATCAGCCAGCCAGCTTATTTACCTGATCTTACTTCATTTGTATTTTCCCAGGCAGTACATAAAGAAGACTAAACTGAAAGACATCAAGTATAAGATACTGGAATTTAACCCCATGGTTCTACGAGGAAAGGTGAAGCCAGATTCCTCTCGACCTGATCTGTTACATCCAGTGAGTTCTGGGTTTATGTATCAATACAGTACCTCATACCTGCACCGATGCAGGTATGAGTGCAACCTCACAGTCTAAATCTAGAGTAACTGTTTCAAAGTGGTGAAATATCTTTGATTTTGCTTTTCAGCTCAACTTTGTGCGTTTTTACTTGCCCCTGCTTGACATCAGCCATAAGAGGGTTATATATTTAGACGATGATGTCATCGTACAGGGTAAGTATGTGATCATGGAAGGAAAGAATTCATGTGAAAATATTTCATACTTTTTACCTTTCAGGATAAAATGTGTAAAGGCTGGCTGATTGATAAGAAATTCAACGTTTTTCAACAGCAAACCCCAAACACATATCAATGTAAACTGTGTTGTAGCTAAAATATAAAATAAGAGATTAAAAATATTAGAGAGGTGACATTAAAACCTGTACTCAATATATACCCAATGATACTGTAGACTATGTACAGTCCAGTAGTGCAACTCCAGCAGCCATGATGAAATGACAGAATATAGTGCAAATATATAGGTAGAGTTAATTAAGTGCAATATACCATGAAATAAGATAAATGATGTTGAAATTATACTTATTCAATATAATAGTCTTTCATAATATTTCATTCAGAGGATAATTAGCGCTGTAACAGGTATACAGTATATATGCTTCAAAGCCTTTAATGCTTTTTAGGCAACATTAAGGACCTGTTTGAAATCAAACTGAAGCCAGGCCATGCTGCTGCTTTCGCCACTGACTGTGACCTGCCCTCCACACATGAGATGGTGCGCAGCATCGGCATGCAGGTGGATTTTATATCTTTTACCATTTAACATTGTGTATTATAACCTGCCAGTGTTTGGAGGCAATGAACACTTGTCTGAAAATGAAACCTGGAAAACATCACATCTTTCAACTTTGATGTGAATTCATGTAAAATTCATGCCATTTGTCATAAACTCAGAATTATAATACACCTTGGACCATTAGACGAATTGATACTGAATGTAATATTCCCTGAGAGGTCACTTCTGAGTAGAGTCCATAATAACATTTTTCCTAAAGATTTGGTAATTTAAATATGGCATCCTCTCCTCTGAGCTCATTCCATAGACAACCTACATGGGCTTCCTGGACTACAGGAAACAGGAAGTTAAAGATCTGGGCATCCACCCCAGAGACTGCTCTTTCAACCCTGGAGTGTTTGTGGCAGATATCAGCGAATGGAAGAAACAGAAGATCACCAAACAGCTGGAGAAATGGATGGAGGAGAATTTCAGGTACGCACAGTGACCAGACGTTTCCGGAAACCCTAACTGCATTTTGCCATGTCTGCAGTTCAAAGATGACGTTCACTGGTTGGCTTGGAAAAAAGAGCCAGTGTATTCTGATAGAAATTCCTTTGGAGCCTGGGTTCAAAAATGCAAGTATACAAGATTACAACATACATATCCTGCCCCCTGCATTATAAACACATGCTTCCCTGTGGTTGTTTCATCTGACAACGTTATGTCAGTCTCAACAGCTATGCCGATGATACATAATTATACATTGTTTTTCATCCAAATATCTTTAGTGGCTTTAGTGGCTCTAATCCTCTTTTTTTGTTTTCTTTCAACATGAAGCACTTTGAACAGCATTTTGTTTGTGTAGATTGTAATATAGATACCAATTTTTATATTTTTATTTTATATTTTTTAAGACTTGTGATGCAGTAGAAGAATCTGTCTGATCAGAAACCCTCTTCCTCCTTTCTACCAGGCAGAACATATACAGCAGTGCCATGGCGGGAGGCGTGGCAACTCCACCCATGTTAATAGTGTTTCATGACAAATACACAACGCTGGACCCACTGTGGCACGTCAGACACCTGGGTAAGATCATCACCTGGTCACACACATCTGCAGGGGCCCAGCAGAGGGCACAGACTTGACACACAACATATTAGTTGTAGAGGGAAACTAATAATTATATATTAAAAGAAAGGTTAAAGAAAAATGAAGTCGTAAGTAACAAAAAGACAAGTAATGGCAAGTGGAATCACTGAACTATTTATTGTAGTACGTCCCTCAGGTCAATTTCAAAAACTTTTCCCATGTCCAGGCTGGAGTCCAGATGCCCGCTATTCAGAGAGCATCCTACAGGAGGCGCAGCTGCTGCACTGGAATGGCC
Organism: Centropyge bicolor; assembly: GCA_037975185.1. Lineage (NCBI taxonomy): Eukaryota > Metazoa > Chordata > Actinopteri > Pomacanthidae > Centropyge > Centropyge bicolor. The sequence continues at coordinate 10,820,637 of JBBMOC010000004.1, read as the reverse complement.
CATTTAAACCCTGGAATTACCCTGCTGTTCACCTGGACCTGTGGGAGAGATGGTTCATCCCTGACCCCTCCAAAAGGTTCTCCTTGGTACGACCTGAGAAAGACAACTGAGGCCTGTGGATCGTACCATGGGTGAGCTACAGGGGGACGTGAAGGATGTGAAGTTCAGGACTTACTTGAACAATGGTGGAACACTGAGGAATGTTCCTGAGACTAAAATGCTGTTGGTCGAACATTGTATGAGAAACAGTGTTGGTAGAAAGTGTTTTCAGAATACACAAAATGTGACTGATCCCTGTTGGCTAAAGATATTAGAATATTACTTTTTGGAATGTGTTCAAAGTGAAAAACGTAATACAGTGCTGATTCAAAGATTTTTGTATCTTTGTAAATTGTGTTTAAAAAAAGATAAAATGTGTTTCTATGCTAACCTGAAATAAATTTTCAGAACGCTCACATTTTCTCACCTTTACTGTTACTTTCATGTTTCAAATATGTCTCTGGAATCTTGAAGTAAAGAAAATGCATCACTCTTTCTGAAATGATGTGTAAACTCTGTAGTGAATGTCTCATTAGTCTTCCTAGTGTTAGTGCACTGTTGCTTCTGCTCCACATGGAGGCGCCAGAGATCCCTGTTTGCTCTCATTGGTGCAGTTTCTGATTTCACCTTTCAAAAAATTAGTTTGACTTAATTTGCATGAGAATTGATTTATACACCTGTTTTCCTCATTCAGAATTGGAAGCGCTGCCTTAGATTTTGTTCCATTTACATCACTCACTTTGTTATGGAACACACCAAAATGGAATGGGACAGACTATGGGTCAAAATCACATATTCAAGCTACATCATTGGAATATTTATCAAATATGCTAAATTCTCTGTGTGCAATGCTCTGTCTGGCATTTGCATGCAGCTACAAATCATATGAACATTTTGAGAGGGAAATACTGTCATACTCCTCAGAGTCGACTTTATTGTTTATTAGGTGTGGGAGTGGATGTCCTCTCTTATTATATTCCCTATTTCATGAATGATGTTTTTCTACTGCTGTGTCATAGTCAAACTGGTTTATACATCCATCTAGCAATCTGGGTTTAAGGTCATAGGTACTTAGCTGTGTGTGTGTGTGTGTGTGTGTACATGTTTTTATATCCCAGTGGGGACTTCAGTCCGACTATACACCAACCCATGGGGACATCCTGTCACCGTGACGACATAACCGAGGTTCCAATGGGTCCAGATTGTTTTTTGAGGGTTAACATTTGGTTTGAGGTTAGAGTTAGGGTAAGGTGCTAGGCAATGCATTATGTCAATGGAGTGTCCACAGAAGAATAGAAAGACAAACGTTTGTGTGTGTGTGTGTATGTGTGTGTGTGTGAATTCAAAGTATCAATCCCCTTGATGCCTATAACATGATGACGTGTTTCTGACGTGAGGAGCTGGCAGTGAACACATCATAGGTGGTGGTGTTTTACATCATCGGGATGTCACAGTTCAAGTTCAGGTTGTTCACACGGCTTTGGCAGGATGCCAACGTCTGAAAGTTATGAAAGTTATGTAGCAACTCAAAGGATGTTGAGGACGTTGAGTTCATTTAATCGGGTGATCTCAGTGAGAAAAACACATCTCTAAAAAGGTCCAACATTAACAGTCTAAATTTATCCAGTGGGATGAGATGTTGCAGTTTTAAAGTTCCTTGTTGTTTATTCCACTGACATGGTGCAAAGTGCGAGAAAGCAGTCTTCAAAAGTTCGCTGTTTTAAGTTATCTCATCAGTTATCTTATCATCAAGTTAGCAAATCTCGATTAGTTGAAGTAGTTATTTTATGCTTTCTTTGTCTCGGTGTGTTCGATTGTTTTTACTTCCTGTCTTTTCTCTTTCCTGACCTTTAGATTGGCAATCAGTCTCACCTGTGTTCCTCCCTTCCTTGTGTGTTTAAGTCTGTGTGTCCTTCTGTCTTTGTCTGTTTGTCCTTGTTCCTGGCCTCACGTGAGGTGTGATTCCTCGTGCTCTCCCTGCATATTGGGATTTGCCTTGCGTTTCCCTGAACCTTGCTTGTTTTTTGAAATCCTGGTTTGGGTTAGTTTACCTGTTCGAGCTGCTCTTTCTGCCTTTCCAGTGTCTGCATTTTGGGTCCTATTCCCCCCCTACCCTGAATGCACATTGTAACATGAACAGTTCAAATGTGAGAGGAGAAGCAAGCTGAAGCAGCTTTAGTCAAACACATTTATTAACAAAGATGATAGTGTGTATCTTGATGAGAGCAGTATCTATCTCCTGGAATGAAATGCAGGATACAATGTTAAACTGCATCAAGCTGAGAAAAATAGGAAAAAACTGAGTGAAGAAAAAGCTGAAAACTTCGCACTTTCTTCATTAACAGAAAAGGAACCGAATTCTGCTAAATTGACGATCATACGACAGCTTTTCTGTTTTACACATCAGCGCAGAGACTTAGCAGAGAATCCAGTCATCAGTGCTAATAACTAGTGTGAGAAAAAAAAGGCTGCGCCCTGTGAGGAGACTATGTGTGAGCCTGCACGTAAGCCGTCCACAGCTGGCAGACAGGGCAGGAGGAGCAGTGGCTGTGTGTGTGCGTGTGAGTGGAGCATGGTGTGGAGTCACGTTTATCTTTGGTTTATGGAGGCTGCAGATTGTGACGTCACTGCCGGTTGGACAGTTTTTCCACAGATGGCTTTTGACCGCTCTGCCAAAAGGTCCTCTCAGACGTATAGACGTTTGAAAGGGAGAAAAGGTTTTCCCACAGAACGTCCAGAATGCATACTACTAACAAATATTAAAATCAATAAAATGTATTTGCATTTTTTTTCTTTTCAACCAACCACATGTGCTGGATATACCTTATTCCTCTGTGCCCCTGATTTTTTGGCTTTTTGTGAGGCTCCTGGAGTTGCGGCTCTTGGTGTCTTCTGACACTTTCATTCCCTCATTTAATTCCTGCTAACACTTTCCATGCTTTGCCCAGCTCCTGAATCTGTTGTCTCAGATCATCGTTTTGCTGGTTAATCCCACTGAGATCTGTTCCTGTTTTCAGTGCATCACAGGCTTCATTCAAAGCTGTTATATTTCCACTTCTCCTTGAGCCCTTGGATCTCCGCTTGCATGCAATCATCGTGGAGCGTCATGACCTCCGTTGCCCCCTTCATTTCGTTACGCATTTCCTCCAAAGTAGGCTTTTGCAAAGCCCCCCAATTTCACCCCTCAGCGTCATTCTGTTGGCTTGCGGCTACGTACTCTGCTTTGATTTCATTACACCTGTCATCCACGGCTTTGTCAGGTAGTGCATTCTTAAGCTCATGGATTTCTTATGAAAGTGTTGTTTTGAAGTAAACACGTTTTGTCTTGTGCTTCATTATGATACTGCTGACTGGTGGCAATGAATGATTATTAGTATACAAGTCCCAGGGTGCACCTGGAACATACAGTAATTTGGATGTTATGTAACCTTCATTTTGCCAAACCACAAAACACCGGAATAATCGCTAACCTTTCCTTTTTGTTTATCAGTTTTGAAACTGATAAGCAAAATGAAACTATTTAATTGTGACCCATTTTGAGAGATTCATGTTTCCAGTAGGAGCCAATGGGTGTCACAGACAAAGGTAGAAAATCAGATGGATGAACTTACACATTGCTGGTTTTGGTCTTTTGGAATATGGTGACACTAAGAAAAATACAGAATGAACCTCGTCCTTTAAAGGTGATTGTCTCACACACCTGTGCAGACAGTGGAGGGGGGGCTCGTGTCAAACAGCTTCATAACCAAGCTACATGTTCTTCCATGTATTCCCTTGTGTTTACCCAACAATATACATGTTGTGTATTATGTAATGAAGCTATTTCGACTGCCTGCGATTTACGACCGTAGAATGCTGTGATCTTTCTGAGGCTGAAAAGTTGTGAACCTGCATAACGTCTGAATTTACACCATGCTATTACGGTCAATCACCGTACAGCAGAGGAGATGTGGGGCAGACGGTTACCTCCCCCGGCCTCTCAGAACACGCACACTGTGTTGGACAGACCAGCGTCATGTCTAGCCTCTCACATGAGCCGTCTCTCGTGTTTCCTCTGTGGCGATGTGTGGCTCGAATCCCGTGTTTGTTTCCGTCCACACGCGAGTTTAAAGCAGCGATCGCTGGAGGTAAACCGCGTTCCCCTGACAGCCTTTAGTGGCAGCATTCATCTGCCTCCTGTGGTGATGTGTTATGAAAACCACATTGTCTTCTCTCTCTGTATACATTCAAAGCAAATGGAAAATGACAACAGGAATTATTATTGTGTGTTCTTGTCTGTGTGTATTTCAGCTTGCATGCGTCTCGATGCATCCATTTTTTTCCCGTACTTTTTTATGTGAAGTTTTGAATTCGACACACTCTGCAGGTGTGTGAGGCTTTGCATGGATCAGTTTAATTGAACGGGGTTTGCCAGGGACGCTAACCTCTGTCTCATATCCCTGCCCTGGCTCATCTGCTTAGGTACAGGAACACGTTCCTGCTCATGCCAGTGACTCAGCGCCATATTGCTGTCCCAGCAAAAACAACCTAACACCAGATAACGACACACTGTGATTCCTGAAAGCAGAATCAATGTGTAACTGGGCCAAAGGCCAAAAAGGCGAATGGTAATCGACAGAATAAAATCACATTGAGGAGTACTTGTTTGTCTGATGAAGCAGCAGGAAATATTTCGATTAGAACCAATGACTGAATGGAAGAGAGAAAGTAAGTTGGCCAAGGTAGACCCTGGTTTGGATGCTCATCGGGATGACAGTTTGAAATTATCTCATTGTGACGATTGTGACGCAGGAGCAAAACACAGAGGAGGGTGAAGGGGTCAAAGGGATTTATTAAAGAAAAAATCTCCAGAAGACACACAAACACAAAAAGGTGCAGAGAGGCCGGTGGGGTGGAGTTGTTTCAGTGGATGGAGGCTGGGTGGGTGGATGGTAGGTGCTGAGGCTGCTGGCTGGATGCACACTGGTGGAGCTGCTAGGGAAGAACACAGGGGACGATTACACCAATGAAACACTGGAGGAGCTGGGAATACTGGAGACACTGGCAGACCGGAACAGTCAGACAACTTACTGGGGAACGAAAGAATCATGACACTCATGGTGAATTTGGATCATATGAATCACAGACTACAAGCTGCGGAGGCCTTGAAGCCAGTCTCTAATTTTCTATCTAGTTCTTTGTTATCACAGTGTTATACTGAATCTGTTGTCAGCTGACAGATAACCACTGTGCATACTGTTCTGTATATCCACACTGGTCAAGTCACTGATAATTTTCTACAGACAACGCATCGAACCACAGCTGACTGACGGACAAGCTGCAGTCTTGTCCAGTTAGATCATTTAATCATAGTCAAAACAGCTCACTGCTCGCTGTACATTTAACTGCTTATCCAGTCCGGCCTGCTGATACAGCCCATGTACAAGTCACACAGTGTACTGCAGGCACTGCTGAATTCATCACACCATCTCGCAGACTTCACAGATTTTGGTCATTTTAAAAAGTGCTGCAGTGAGGTACAGAATTTACTGGATTATTAGTCTGTATACAGCGCATGCAAGCTGTAGGTTTCAGAGCCACAATGTGGGGTACGATAAACTGTAAATCAGTGTGAAGTCAAAATGAAGAAACATTTTAAATAATGCCAGCTGATCTATAGAAGTATCTAACATTTACTCGAGTACATACTTAATTACAGTTTTGTGGTACGTTTACTTTACTTCAGCTGCACTACTTTTCAGGAGGAAATATTGTACTTTTTGCTATACTACATTTTTTCCCCCCAAAGCTATAGTTAGTTTTCATTAATATTTTTCATAAAAAACAAATCACAAAATGAGTAGTTTCACTTTTGATACTTGAAATACATTTAGTGGCCTTTTAACTTTTACTTAAAGTGATTGAATGTTTCTTAAGTCATTATCCTTCGCTGATTGAGCTCACACAATGATGACTGAGGCTATGGCCCACTGAGGACAGACAAACTGGGTGTCTGTGGCAACATCCCCAAAAAAATGTTGTAATACGTTACAGGTACTGCAAACCAGACACTTCCTATCGCTGCAGTTTCACATGAAAAGTATTTCAGTTGCAAAATATGAGGTAACTTTTATTATAAAGAAGTTCCAGCAGATGTAATGCCTTTGTCAGTGAACTGCACTCACCGCTATAGTTAAACAAAAATGTGTCTACAAAACAAGACAACTGTCTTTTTCGACATTTTTTGACAGCATGTCAGTTTGAAATCTGCAGTATTTGTAATGGAACAAGAAGGAGCAGCCACAGTGAACTGTTCAATAAACAACAAGCTGTAAATCTCCAACTTCTGCCATCAGACTAAAAATTCATCATGTTTTGTCACAGAATGATGGAAAAAGGCAAATTATTGCTTGACTTCTTTATTAATACATCAACAGTTAAATTGGCTGCCCCCACAATTCTGGGACCTCTAGTATAAAACAATTGCCTGTGACTACCAGTAACTAAAAGTGTTGCCAAATCAACCAGGAGATGGCCGCTTTCAGGAAAGGATCTGAAACTGTCTTCTACCCCTGCCTGGCTTTGTTCACAAAAACATTTCCACACCTCCTCAGTTGTCAGCTTCCACGTGGTGTCTGTGACGTTGGTGCACGCCTGGCCCAGCTGACAAAGCAATCAGGTGTTACTTGCGAGTCACTCTCAATATGAATATCAGCTGCATTCCAACACTGTCAAATGAACAAACATGTGCATTTGAGCTTAACAGGTGTTTAGGCCTGAAGTATGTGCCTGGGCGTGTGTTGGAGATACGGTGTATCAGTCTGCTGGTTACATAAAGGCTGGCCCTGAGTCGTGTCGTGTGCTGGAATGCAAATGTTATGACAGTGAAAGGGGGTCAGGGTGGATCCAGAGGCCTCTGTGGACAGGTGCATGAGGTGGGGACAGTATCTGCCTTCTGTCTGTTTACCACACTCACATGAATGGACGGTGTATAGCCTGAAAAACCTTCACAATCTGGTATAGAAGGTTTATCCTTTCAGTTAATGAAAAATTACTGTTCATAACTGATTAGCCTTTTTAGGAAAAAAATGAATAAATAGGTCTAAATGACCCAATGGAAGGAATTCATAATAACAGACCGAGATCATCTTTCCCTTGTTTCCATGATGAAGTCACACAGAATTATTAACCAACTCTTAAGCTCTTTGGGTGCGTTTTATAGTCTATTTTTGCTTCTTAGTTTGTTTGTTTGGCCTCCAAATTATACCTTCATCAACCCTCATTTCCAGTGGCGGTAAACAGCTGTTTTTCAGCATAATCCCACAGTGGCTACGTGGACAACTCCAAATGACCAAGCAAGCAACTCTCTGGAGAACATGGGCATCTAGTTCCTACAGACCAAAATATTTTTCTGAGGAGATGATGAAGACTTTTACATTTTAAATGAAAAAGGACAAGGACATGGACAAAACTGGACTCTAAATGTCTGAAAAGTAGGAACCTGCTTGTTAACACATAAGAACTTCATAAAGTGATTTTATGTCAGTATTCAGTAGTAATCACTTGGGGCAGCACAACAAGCCATAAACACAAAACTGACATATTATTACCTTATAATGTAGCTATGTAACATATCAACATACTGTGTGTTTATCGTCCATCAGGCACAGGGTAACATTAGCCTTCATGTGGAGTGTTGCTTGTGTCCACCTAAGGGGTGTAAGTGCAATATTCACTATGCTTTTAGCTCTGATTTGTTCTCCACCAACTCCTTGGCTTCTTCACTTGAAGACTGTCTGTTACTGCTCCTGGAAACAACATAAAATATTCCTTTATTGGTCCCACAATGGGGACATTTCCAAAACTTTTAAGAGCTGATAGTCACAAGTTGTGAGTTTGAAGGGCTCGTCCGGGATTTGAACCCGGGACCTCTCGCACCCGAAGCGAGAATCATACCCCTAGACCAACGAGCCACAAGTTAAAATACACTCATGAACACACAACAGGCTGGTATGAGCAACAAGAGTGAAGCAAAACAGTAAAAGTGCAGATTGTAAAAACCAAAACAATGAGTTGAAAGACGCTAAAACACTCTGTAGAGCTGAGGGGCAGCTGCAGAGTTGGTGATAATTATTTGTGGTTTCGTCACTACGTGTGCTACCTCTAAAATCATAATATAAAACACAGCAGCCTATTTGTACAATAAGTACTTGGGATTGGGACAGTGCACATCCCGTCAAAGTCATGTCAGTGGTAGGGTTCTTGACCTGGAGGGATTTTGTCTGCAGCATCAATCTACTGGAAAATCTCTTGGAGCTTTAGAGACAGTATGTATGAAGACCATGTTGAGAAGGATCCATACTGCTCTGAAGGAAAGACCTCCCAACTTGTACTAGCTAGGTGTATCTGCACAAGTGGACACACAGCTTACACTTACTTTCCCTCTTTGTATATGACTTCTTCCAGGTCTCATAGGTTAAGGTCAGATGTTGATTTACTCTCCGTGTATTCTGTACATGTAGGGCTGCATTCCACTGAATGGAACGTTTGACTTCTCTTACGTTTGTGCAGATCTGATGTATGTAAAACGTTGTCAGGTATTTCTCTTTCTTTATGAGGCGGCATGAACCAGATCTGGCCTCCTGCGACTTTCCACTAACTTCAGAATCACTGCAATAAGTCATCTATGTCCAGTCTGGTTACTGGGCCAACGCTCCAGTTAGTGGTTTTCAGTGTAGACACAACATGTTTTGAGCATCAACATGTTTTCTATGCTTCTTTTTTTTTAGCACTTGGAGGATGTTAGTTAAATTGCTGGTTTATAAAGTGACATGAGGTAATCAGTCTATCATTCCACGTGACTCAATGAGTCAACTAAAGGAGAGGAGAGGTTGCTCACTGGTATGTGACACAGTTCCTGCTGGCTGACATACATCAGCTGCAGGATGATATGACATGATTTCTTGCTGGTGAACTTTTTGGTATTTTTTATTTACACGGCGATAAAACGAGAGAGCAAAGTGATAACAGAGAGGCACAAGGCCGAAATATAAACACAGAGCTTTTATAAACCTGAGAAGGGCCTTATAAAACCGTTCTGAGGGTGTGAAAGGCAGCATTGCAGTTTAGATAAAGCTCCAGTGATTTAGTGTTGCATTTCCATAAAGTCTGGGGACTCACGAGACACAGATTTAAAATAAATAAAATGAAATAAAAAAATAGAATGAATGGTCAATATTGATGCAACAGAGCTTGAGATAGCCAGCGTTTTAGTGTCTGGCACGGGTCAATGTCCAAAAATAGCAGATCCTCAGGCAAGGCTAGACGATGACATCTGCAGGGTTGATTTTCTAACTTTTTCAAACTCCACCAGGAGCCACTCATCTTCATGTGTCTAATCTTTAAGCCTATTGCAATAGCTTTTTTTATATGAGCATAAATCATTAATACATTCAGTTGCTGCAAAAATATGAAATATGTGATAAAGTAATCTTGATGCCTATGAAATGTACAGTATATAGGGTCTGAGACCATCAGTCAAGATACATCTGTTTTGCATTTCTTTTTAATGTAATGCTGTTTTTCCCCCAATAACAGTTTAATTTGAGTGGAAAAATTGAATCTTGTTCATGAATTTCAAAATATTTTCTATCTATTTGTTACATTCCAATTTTGCTTTATTGACCCATGACCCAGCAGATTTGTGCAAAACCTGATGACCCATGATATCCCAGCATGCTTTGACAATGTTACAGAGAGCTTATTCTGATGTCACAGAATGTTTGACTTTCTCAAGTGCTCTTCAAGTGCCCTTTAAATGTTCAATGGGGTTGAGGTCAGGTGAGTGTGGAGGAGAGTCCATGATAGCAGGGACTCTTTGGTCTTCACATAGTTTTTGCAAAGCTTTGAGGTGTGTTTGAGATCATTATCCTGCTGCAGTATAAATCCCCCACAGAGATGCAAAACAGAGGGTATAGCATGTCTCTGAGAAATAAAGTGGTACTTGTCATACATCAGGGTGTTTCACGGTCAGCTTGATACACAGTGGAATCATTCTCCCTCTTGTTTGTGTCCTTACATTCACTCTGTTATTGCCATAAATCTCAAACTTGGACTCATCAGCAAAAAGGATTTTTTCCGGTCATCCTCTGTGAAATGCTGGTATTTCTTAGCCCAACCAGTGTTTGTCCTTGTTTCCCCCCTTTAGAGGAGGTTTAGAAAGTGCTACTCATTCTCTGAGACGACTATAAGTTGTTATCTTCTAAAACTGTGGGCATTAATATGAAGTTTGCAGCTGTTAACAGCCAACAGTCTTCTGGAAGGCTTTCAACAAGATTTTGGAGCTTCTCCGTGTGAATTTGTTCCCACTGAGCCAAAAGAGCATTTGTAGCTCTTAATGTCCAAACCCTGAAAAACAACCTCAGACCATTATCCCTATCCATCAGCCTTTACAGTTGGCACTATGCACTCTGGTAAGTAGCGTCCTCTTCTTGATGTTCACCAAACCCCAACTCACCCATCAGACTACCAGATAGTGAAGCATGACTCATCACACAACATGTTTCCACTGCTCCACAGTCCAGCTGCGATGTGCCTCACATCACTCCAGCTGACACTTGGCATGGCGCATGACGATGTGAGGCTTGCGTGCAGCTGCTCAGCAATGGAGACTCATTTCACGTCCTGTGTTGATGTTGCTTCCAGAGGCAGTTTGGATCTCTGTAGTGTAGGGGTGCAACGGATGATAGGTGACTTCATGGCTGAGCTGTCACTTTATGATAACAGCACAGTTGATCTCAGTTGATCAGGGCAGATCTCGCAGGACAGAAACTTCACAAACTGACTCGTGGCAAAGGTGGCGTGCAATGGCAGTTTATAGTCACTTAGCTCTTTACAACCCATCTAAATTGTAAATGTTTGTCTAAGGAGATTTCATGCTTATGTGGTGGATATTATAAACCTGTTACTGATGGACACCCGAGATCAACCAATAAGTAGGGGTTTCCACTGACTTTTGGCTATATAGTATATCTCTTGATACATATTGTCTATTGATATTGATGGGCATATGTATATGTGCTTCAAGCTTCATTTCCAAATTACATATTTTTGAAGTGAGCGAACTAACTGACAGTGCCATTTGAAATGTGTTATTTATTTATTGTGTGCAATATTTAATTCTGTGCAATAGTTTATTTCGTTGCATTTCATTTCATCTCAATTCATCCTTTTCGTCTTGTCTATTGTGTAGATATTGTTTTTCATCTTATAGTTAAATTGTCAATACCTGTATTATAGTTAAAGTGTTAATGCTTTCTACTGTCGTTAAATTTTAGATATTGTATACCTACTATTCATATTGTTTACCTACTACTTGTCTTGCTGCTGTAACACTGGAAATGTCCCTGCTGGATTATCTTATCTGATCTTATCTTATTACATTTGAGATACTAATATCTCTCTCTCTCTCTCTCTTGGCTTGTTTGTTCTCCTACCTGGAGTATGATGGAACGTCAGCATCTACCAAATTTGGTATTGCAAGCTTCAGTTTGAAGGTTTAATGTCTTTAACAACCTCACGGTACAAAGTCAAACCCACAGGACTTAATGCCAGGCTGAATTTCATCACATGGACTCTCTCTCTTTCTCTCTCTCTCTCTCTCTCCCTCTTTCAACCCAACCAGTCAAGACCAGTTCTGCTCTAGGACTGTGTCTGTTAAAAGGAAGTTTTTCCCCTCAGCTGCCGCCAAGTGCTTGTTAATGATGGGAATTGTTGGGTCTCTGTAACTATTATGAAGAGTACAGTCTAGACTTTATAAAAGTACCTGGAAATAACTTCTGTTGTTTCTCCATATGTAGAATTTTTCATGCGATGCAATGGATGAGTCAAATAAAAGCATCTTAGATTTATTGGTTCGGTGTAAATATAATGTCCAGATGGGCGGTATATTGAAGGAAAAGCCTGTATAAATAAGTAGCTCTATAATGAATGCAGCCACATGAGTATGAACATGATGTGATGCTGCAGAGAAGTGCTGGAACAAGCACATTGAGAGCACTGGTATGTGACCATGTAGTCAGACTGTGGAAAAATGGCTTAACTACTTTAACGTTAATGTCACTTAAGGCAGGCACAGAGGGGAATGACTGGAACATTCGGGTGCAAATGGTCAACTCAACCTTCTGCTTCCACAGCATCTTTGCCTTCAGGAAATGTATTCATAATAGAATTTGCTAGTCATTTATTTAGAATGAGGGAGTGGAAACATGAATTCTTAAATCCTTGCTCCCCTTGTTCACCCTGGTTCTCCTTCTCTCCTGTCCTTCATTGGATCAGAAACGAACCAATAACTTGTCCCCTGCTGAACAAACCCCCTGTCACTCATTAACTCTGTCCAGTCAATCGACCTTTACTACTAACGTGGCTGCTGTCAGATGATGACCTGATTTGTGTTTCTCAACGTTTCATTCACATTGTTTCCTGTCCCCCATTAGATTTGTTAGTTTTGCTATTGCAATCTTGTAATGATTGACTTCTTTGAGGACTTTTGGGTCAGAACAGTTCAGCCAAGGCCACAGTAACATGGAGGAGGATGAAACTGATTATAAAGACTTAAAAATAAAATTCCTGAATATTTTGAACCCTTTGCAGCATTTTGAGTTTGTCATTCTATCATGTACATCTTTGTCTTGGGGAATACATGTAGACACACAAACACACACACACACGCACACTTAAATCATACTCCATACACCATCACACTACAGTATAGTTCTTTATTTTACAGAGTGAAGGATATTATCCAATAGGAACATTTAAACTACAGTTTAAGACTTCCTCTCCTCGCATAAGGTCATGTAGAAGGAACAGTGGAAAAGATGAGATAAATAGTCTTTGGTGACATACAGATATTAACATACAAAGATAACTTAAATATTTTTTTAAATAGTTTGGCTAAGTATATACAGGTGCACACAATGTTCACAGTCATCCTGACGCCACATGGAGTGCACTGACATCTTCAACACAGTCGCAGACAATCTCAAATGCAGTATTTACAAGTGAAACCTCATCCAACTTTCACAAGTTCAGTATAATGGGTGAACCTCAAGAAACTATCAACAAGCGTGTTTGCATTAAAGTGCTTTCCTGTGACAGTAAAGGAGTTCATGTGACTTTCAAGTGGAAAATCAGCAAAAACAAACCTACTGAGATCTACCTGCATCTACTGTATCTTACAGAACTAAGAAACATTTTATATGCTAACTCTGCACTCATTCCACTTTGCAATGGAGAGCCATGAAAGCTCTGGCTGTTTCTATGGGGAGGTATTAGCGGTCATGCACAGTTTGCTCACACAACTCAACGTGACGCAACGTCTGACGTCACAAAAACACACTGCGTAAAAAAAGAGTGCAAGCACAATGGTCCAGAGCACAGATCAAACACAATATCTTGATAGGCTACGTACAGCAGCTCAAACACATACGCACACACACATTGTGTGCGAAATAATACATTTTAAAAAGCAGAGAGATCCACCAGGGTTTTAGAGCATTTGAAAAGCCTTTTAATGATCCGTCACGAGACATTGATTAGCTCCATTACAGCAGAGAGAATGGCATGTTTCATCTCAGCAAGCCTTTGAACAGATTAGACTTAAGACCAAAGAACCACCGATTACCCTGTGACCTCCAGGCCCCCACGGTTACAGACAGAGCAGAGAAGAGAGGCGGGATGGGGCTGAGAGGCTAAATATAAAAAGAAAATGTTGATGAAAAAGAATTAGGCAAATGACACAAAGTAATATCAGAAGACACCCATTAAGATATAAAAGATTACAATATATATTATATGACGTCGATCACATACTATCCATTTGATTTGTCAAGTATTGCCAGGTATTTGGTGAGTACAAACTATTAGGCTTTTGGAAATACCAAACTTTCATGTCTGTGAAATTAGATGCAAAATAACAAAGGTCAAAACAATTAATAATCTAAATGACTGTGCACATCAATAAAAAAGTGTGGCAACAGTCAGGCCTGTGTTCATACTAAGAAACAATTAACCACTCTCTGCAAGTCAAGATCAGGCCATCATAGAGTAAAGTCTTAGAATAGAAGTTTAGAAGTATGTGAATAATACAGAAGCTAATTGTGTTTCTCAGCAAAGTAAGGGTTTTATAGATAGGGTTGCCTTTTTCAGAAAGTTTAAGGCCTGTTGGTTGATTTGTAGAACTCGACCTAAGTTATTCTCAGTCCATCATCCGCCCACCATTTCAGAGATGGATATATATATAGACAAACAAAAGTCAGGGCATGCATATTTGCTAAGCTATTTTGCGTACATATATGAAGTTGGGCACTCTTACACCTAACATTTTGGTTGCTGTGGTCTCTCATTAGAAACCCGCAATGTAACAGTAGACCTTCTAGGCGTCATCTAAGGACTAAGTTAAACCCATTTGGGAATAACACAGGTGCTCATTTCTGCCAACAAAAAATATATATATACTACAATGTACTGTCAAGTATTGCCTATGGAAAATATTAGGAACAGCTGACCTTTGTCTACTCATTCTTCCTCAGCATTACTGTCATCCACCATATCTCAAGGCAAATGTGGTTTTTTGGAAGATTGGACTTATTATTGGCAGATTTGCCAACTTTTATAGCCTCATTATGACCTCCAATAGGGTAAGAGGGGAAAAGCTTTCAGTGACTTTAAATCACAGAAAATGATGCCCTAAAGCATCCGTTGGATTACAACCTTCAGAGGAACAGCTGGACGGGAGTGGAAAAACCTATACACTCCAAGAAGACAGTTATTTCTCAATTGAAAAAGGGTTTTCCAAAACTCCCTCAATCCAATTTGCTTGATTGGTGTCTTGCTGTAAAGCATTTGCCCAATGTAATAATTTTGTAAAATGTAAGCACATTTTTTTGGCACAAGAACCACTTAAAAGGTTGGTTTAACAAAAGTACAAAATAAAAAAACTATTTCTGACTTACCAAAGTAAAGCTACTTTGGGTTTGATTTGCCCAAGGTCTGTGTGTATGAGATTTCCACTCCCACAGGAATACATAAGAGGGGAGTGGAATTTAGTCTGTGGTGCTCACAGCACAAGAAATGGTTCATTTCAGAATAAGAATAAGAATCCATGTTACTCTGAACTATGCTGAAATATTTGTAGGGATTTTTTTGTATTTTTGGTAAACCAACCCTTTAATATCTACAAACCTCAAGGCTGCATGTGTGCATATGTGTAGATGCCACATGCCTTGCTCTTTATTTATTACTGGTGAATGTGCAGACCACAGGAGGCTCAGGGCCCCCCTCCCCTGCTGTGGCAGTACATATGACTGAAGTGATTAGGTCAGTTTATTAAACTGCCGTCAGCCCAAAGTCCTGACTTGCAAGGGGAACTTATGAATCACGTGAAAAGGCTAATATTTCAGACTTGGCCTCCAGCAGGGAAAATGCCAGCAGTGGTGTGACAGAGCCCTGATCTATGGCTCCAAGGTTCACTTTGCCACCTACTGTTTTGGCCAACGGGCCACTGTAATGCAACATTGAAAGTGATCCTTTGGAAAGTCAGTTTCTGTGTAGATTCCTTCCAAGTCACTGAATGCTGACCCACTTCTTTTTCATTTTCGGCATGGCATGTATGCGGTTAAGTCCTGATTCAAAATGCTCTTAAACTCGGGTGTAACCCAAGTGCTGTGGCTGGTTTCAAATGTAAACTGTGGTCCTGAAACAGAAAGTCCCACTGAGTGATGCAGTTCAAGTGAATGCTTGTTGAGTACTGCAGGGATGTCAGTGTTCATATTGAAATCGTATATGCAGTTGCCAAACGACCTGGGAGTTCCAAAGTTGACAAAAGGGGGGCACAAAAAGAGGTAAAAGAGTTCATTGGGTCATTTACGAGGTCTTTGGGAATACATTGGTTTTGACAGTGCTCTGGCTCCGAGTGCACGTTGAAATCCACATTAGGGGCTTAAGTGTTTGATCAATGAGCCGCTGGTTAACCACCAGCGGGAAGGTCAGTTGGCAGACAGGACCAGGCCACTGAACGGTGTTGAGGACAGGCCTTCATTCTTACATTAAACGGATTAAGATGTCAAACTGAAGCCTCTTGGCTTCTTTTGAGCGTTCAGGAGGGAGAACCAAAAAGACTTTGACGAGACTTGAACGTCCTTCAAAAGGCAAATGTTCTCAGGGTGGTGGGAGAACTCAAACTGAGGGTTTTAAAGACGATCCAGTCCAGTCATAATCTTGAATGCCAATCTTCAAATCCAGCAATCAGCACAAAGAGTAGAGATGCACCACAGTCATTTAACAGGAGTATAATTGTCAGTTTTAGATACATAAGCAAATGGACCACATCAACTGTAATGCAAAAAGCTACCAGTAACACATTCAGAGATAAATAAACGGGATATAGATAGACTTGCTGTGGGTGTCTGGAGGTGTCAACTAATTCATCCATAACTATGGGGGCTCCTGGGGTTGATGGGAGATGAGTCATCTCTGCCACTCTGACCAATGAGCTGATAGAGCCGATGGCTGAGGTTCTGCACTTGGCACGTTCCCAGGACGCAACCCACTCTCATCAGCTGGGCATGGTGGGGGTAGTGGTGCCCACCTCGCGATCCCGAGTGGGCATGCCGGCGAACTCTCAGCAGCTTCTTCTCGACCTGTGAGGCCTCAGTGGGTCGTGCCCACGCCAGACTTGGCAAGGCTGTTCTCACTCCAGTAGCTGGTTGGCGTCTTCGGAAAGCCAGCAGCCATTTTAGGGATTGGCTGGGAGCTGAAGAGGGGATGGCAAGGTGAGTCTGGCTTCCTGACGCTGAGGCTTTATCCTTTCTCTGGTCAATAAGCTTGTTAAAGAGGTCCAGCCTGAGGAGAAAAAAAGAAATGAGGTGAAAAGTTGAACGAAATGTCGTCATGCATACATCTCCCAGCATTGTTACTATAACAACTAATGTTGTAAGGACACAGGTAATTCTGGAGAAATCCAATAAGCTGTGCAACGTGGCTTTGATAAACCAGTCACTTTTGTGTGCTGTCTGAACACAGCATGGCTCTCTGCACAGTCATCCATCCATGTTCATCTTTTAATGAGCTACATTTAGAGTTAATGACTTCACACAACGGCGTGCTGAGTGAGCCTCGCTTATTACATTATACAATCAAAACCTGCACCTCGCTGCATTTTAATGCCGAACTGGGTTTCAGTGGCAGCTCTAGGAGACTTAGCCCGGCCAGTCACGTCTCAGTGGTGCTGATGGGCTCCAGAGGAAAACGTTAAAATAGGATATTGTGTCTGGAAAGAAAAGATACTTAAGAATTGTTCATGTCACTTTTCAGTGCTTGAATCTAAAATCCTTGTCACATGAAGTACAAAAAACAGGTTTCTGACGCACATCAGACTAAGTGGCCTGTTAAGATGGACAAGTTCTGCAGGTCGGTGGACCAGTGAGTACAGGCCGTTCAGCAAACACAGCGCCGACCAAAGCAGCCATCTGTTCATTGTTTGACAAAAACAGTCACTTCTCACAACTTGACCCTGCAGCTCCTCACTGAACTGTCACTGCTGTGTTTGTACAGCACAGTGTGACTCAAGTCCCTGAGTGTTAACCCATCACCGCCGCTGAAGGTCATGGAGGAGCAAACAGGAAAGTGCTGTTGCACCTGGTAGCCAGAAATAAATAGGATGTAAATGTAATGAGATTTAAATAAGCATCAGGGCAAATATGGACAAATATATCTGCCATTTGCTTTTCTGAGTCAATCTGCATCAGGTTGGGAACTTTTTTCCCAAGTTCTGAGAGACAGAAGAAGTTTGTTCCACTTGAAATGCTGACGTGTCATTTCACCATGAAGACTTTCTGAGGTTGAGATGTGAGACATCATAGCAGCAGCTTCTCTTACAGTCTGTGCTGTGGCGGGTGTGGGACCCCCCTGTGAAATGTGAAGCTCTCTGTTTGTTCAGACAGTTCAGCTGCCGGCTCATTGCTGACAGGTCTGGTAGGTCTTGGAGGAGACCTGCTGCCCAACAGTGGCAGTGGCTGAATAAATAGTTGCGCAACGCCAGGCCACAGACGGAGGCGAGCACTATTTCCAGGACAGGCCTGGTGTGCCATGGTGCCACATCACCAAGTCACACCCACCTGCTATGCAGAGTGAAAGTCGCTTTTGACTTCATATGAAAGCTATTCGCATGGGTCACAAGGCTGCAGTGGTGGTCCTGCACCAAATTTCCCTATTTTTGCTACATTTGTATGTGACACTACGTAATCATATATAAAGTGCTTTATTGGTGCATACAGTGTTAACAAACACATTTAGAATGAAATAAATGACCACAAACTAACTGCCACACAACAAACCAGGAGCCTTTGGGCCCCAGAAGGCCTGGAAGTCCAGGGCAGTTGCCCCCTTTGCCCTGTTGGTTATTCAACTTTGTTTATACAATATAGGGAGATTAAGTTGTAAACCCTGTAGAGAACAGGCTGTAACTTAAGAAAAGCTGACCTTTCACTGATAACCATTTAACTAATTGTCCACCAGGAACAAGGTCTGCTTTTTGTTTTTGGCCATGTTACCATCACTCACAGCTGGACACAATGCTCAGTCTACCTATCAACTTTTCTACAATCTAACTCAAACCCTTCCACACTCACACAGGATTAGAGCAAGTAAGGACATCTGTATTGGCTGGCACATGGTTACAAGGATCCCATGACTGTGATAGCAACAATTACAAAGAAGAATACTGGAACGGTCAAGGCAAACATGGAAGAGACAGTTTGCTCTTCTGGTTTTCAACATTTGCAATTAAATGGTTTTCTTTTCTATCTCACTTGAGGCCTTACATTTTTCTCCACAGTCAAATTTAAATATCAGATTTCATGTAAATATCTATGTGAAGTATGTGTAATGAAGGGAAAAGCCAAGGCCAAGAAGCAGCTCCAGTTACATCCTCCTAAAAAAACAACAACTTTATACTGCTTTTTTTTTTCTTCCACAAGTCAAAAAGAATCTTGCAGTTGAGAACTCTTTCACTCTGTCACATTTGATCTCACAAGACAAGCTAATTTGGCTATTAAGAGCCTAATCCCACAACTCGAAAGTAATGGAGATCCCCATGATTGGCAGACGATCAAAGATAACTAAGCTACTTTGTCTTTAATTGTTCTTCCTGCTGTGTTTTCTGCTGCTTTGCGTGGTCTTAGCTTAAATACTTTAAATCCAAAAAATACTTTTGACTGATTATGATTTCTAAGGATTTTACAGTTCGATGAAAGGCCAAGCTGATTTCTTTGTGCTGCCTTGTTTGGTTTTTCTTTTGCATTAGCCTCACAGCACTGATGCCTGTAATTCAAGGAATCAAAACTGGAGTATCCTCATGGTGATGGCAAGCTCCAGCTGCCATGCCCTTGCTGCAGAGGGTAAGCCCTCCCTCACCCTAACCTCAGTACCATGCTGCTGATACACTCGATGATTACCAGAGAGGCTTACCAAGGGCAGCCTTAATCAGCAGTAAATATGGCACATTCATTTGTAATCTTCCACTAGGTAACAGTGGGGAGATTGTTGTTAGCAAGAAACAGGACAAAAATAAAGGAAAGGTGATTTATGTCACATGAAACACTGGTCCCACTTGTTCAAGAGCAGTCCTGCTTTCATAACCTCCTCAATGGGTTGTGATTTACTTTATGTAAGCTAAATGGGAGCATACTTAGTACAGCCAGTAAATTTCACTGATAGACAGGATGGCCAGTTAAAAACTATGAGTCTGCTATGAAGCCATATCATTGCAATGTGAGTGGACAAAACACTCACATCATCAGTTTTCCTCATCCCTTAGAAGCTGCCTTTGCTGCCTTGAAACTTTTTCATCCACACTTCCACTATAAGCTGCTCCTCTTATATATTTTTATATATATAGATATACAGGATCATGTACATTTGTGTCTCCACGACTGTGTGGCTTTCTGTGTTGAGTGGAAATCTGCTCTTTTAGGATGTAGAGAGTGGAATTTAGGTCTTAGCCATTAATCCACAGTGGAATTCTCTGCCTGCTTGGTCACAGCTCCTCCTCACCCTCAGCTTCAGTCACACTGACTCCCATGGAGCCATTCGACTGTTTATACCAAACATATGTATGTCCGAGCAGTCCAAGCAAAAACTCCTGTTTACATCACGCAATGAATTAAGACGTATGAGAAGAGGCCTCTCTTGAGATGATTTATAGCAGAGGGAATCCTGGTTTCAATCACTCTGGAGGCATGAAAGTGATTTTCTGAGATGTATATGCCTGATTTATACTGATATATAAGAGAGAGTAATCTTCTTGTTCCTTGATAGGGTGTAAACATGTCAGAATATAGATAGCAAATCAAGACGATGGACCCAAAGCAAACTACATGTGCAGAGTGGCTCAACAAACATCAACAAGTCAGGAAGCCACTCTGTGTGAGATGATTCTCAGGTAAATATTATGTTGAGAGTACATTGGACATCTGAACCCCACGCTGTTCAAATCCATGCTTAGAGTGGGTTAATGATTTAACTAATCATTTGTCAAAACATGACTTTATTTGGCCTTGAAAAAGTTTGAACAAACTTGATTTCATAGCATATACAGTACACGCACACTGATGTCATGACATCGTACCCTGGTCCACATGGAGCTGAGGCAGACCGGGTCGGTGTAACCCAAGCTTGACCGCAAATCAGCTTTACATGTCCTTCGCCTCAAAGCAACGAGCCACTTCCCACTTCTGGAATCTGTATTGTAAAGCGGCTTCGTTGCTAAAGCCATATTTAACTTATTGTTTGGCTGCGGATCCCAGCTATTTTCCCTTACAAAAAAACCCACAAGATGTTATGTAAAACGACAATGACGGGTATGCGTTTGCGCGTGATCCCAGGAACATGCAATTTCTCCTTGTTTGGAAAGGGCCCGTCAGGCATTGTTACAGCTTTTAAGTGGGATTTTGCCGTGTCCTTATCAGGATACACTGGGACAACATGGACACAGACACAGGGCAGAGAAGGAATGACAGACATCTGAATTCAGACACACTCAGCGTCCAACACGAGAGAAAAATGTAGTAGCAGTCATGTCTGTTATTATCACAGTGTCAGTGTCTGATGGTAAGAGAACAGGATGTGCTCTATGGAGTTAAGAGAAGAGGGAGAATTTACTGTCCTAACAAAAGGCAGGATTTATGAGAGATGTGCAAAGTCAGATATATGGAGGCTTGTGAGGCATGGGAGGAAAAACATGTCCCATTGTGTTGTCAGAGTGAGAGACATTTGTATAGACTGTGATCGGCTACAGTGCTAAGGGACTTCGTAAAAATGACACCACCCTATGACAGGGCCTCAGTGAGTGTATTTACATGCTCAACAATACTGGTAAGAATCAGCTTCAGTTTAGTTGGGGTTATACCCCCCCTGATGAGGCCACCCTGGGTCCATGTGTACGTGAATCGACGTATCTACACCCACCTCAGACTCAACAGTGCAAACACAGCAGCGAACAGGGCTATGTTTTTTCCAAAGTGGGTAAATCAAAAAAATTATCAGATTAACTAACTTTGAGGAAGATTAGCAAAAATTAAAAAAAAAAAAATCCCACATAGAACTATAACTAAAGGCAAAAGAGAGCAATGACCAATGAAAGACAAATAAATGGGGCAGTCAAATTATACAAAAAAAATATTTTTTACTAATAGATTTCACTTTATTGCTGCGTCAGTTTCTCTCAGAGTGATGCATGCTGTTAATGCCCCGAACACTTTCAGAGAGAGATGGGAATCATGGGGGATTAGTGCTGGGCAGGTGTAGTGAAGGAGCATAACAGAGAGCGGATACAGGAGCCTGGCTTCCCTTTATTTCACTTGGGTTTCAGCGGCAGGTGTTCACCATTTGAACACACACACACTTTGGCATACACGTGTCACATACACGGGAGGAAAGTTCTGCTCCCAGATCTTCTTTCACTGTTATATTGTCAGTATTTGATGTTAAGTGCTTTCCTTAACCTGGATGGATCTTTAAGATTTATTTTTCTTTTTATTCTCCTCCTGCCACATCATATTCAATCATGTTAATTTCTTTTCCTACTGAGTTAATCTATCAATAATCTCACACTTTTTTAATCAAAAGTACAACAAGGGGGCCGACTCAGGGACCTAATGCTTAAGGTGCATATCAAATAACCACAAGGTCCATGGTTTTACTCCTGGGACCTTGATGTATGTGATACCCCCCTCTCTCCCCATGTTTGTCTCTATCTATAGTAACTGTCAAATAAAGGCAAAATGCCAAAAAAAAAAATCCAAAAACTGAACAAGGGATGTCAGGTGATTCTGCAGTCCAGGCAACATCTCTGGGACCATTTCACAAAAGCAATCCCTTTCACACTGGAAAAATCTCCCACGAATACCCAGTAACATCTGACTTTTGTCTTCAGTTAGCAATCATGGATCAAGTGACTCTGCTTTCAAACACCATCAGTAATGTCACCGCAGAATTAATGATTTCTCAGTCAGGCGGGATCAGCTGCAATGTTCTTGTCAGACAACATTTGCTTTGCTCGGTCACAACTTAAAGGTGACGCCTCATCAAAAATGATTATAGAAAACAGTCAGAGTAGACCTTCAGAGACCCGATGCTTGACTTTGTCCAGGGCCCCCAACATCCCAACATTGAGTCTCCCTCCCTACCAGTGCTCACATTGAGGGAGCAGCTGTAGGTCCAAAATCCACCAGAAGAGGGCATTCACACACCAACTCATTCACATTCCTCCCTGCCCCTCAACAATGCAACTCCTCGAACATGTTGCATCGCTGGCAGGCCTCCCTCACACATCAACATGGGTAGACTGTGCTGTGTGTGTGTGTGTTGGACTGTTAAAACTGTCAAACTGGTTGTTAAGCTGTTGCCTAATGTTTAATGCAGGGCTTGCGATTAAAAGCTCTGCCACTTAAGGGGTGGAAAAGTACAGGTGGAACTCAGCGCCTGACAAGATCCTTTATAATAGTCCATGCTGGTATTTCTGGCCGGGCTATTCATGGAGACAAACTGGTTTTCCCTCCTCGGAAATAACAGTTTTCCACACAGAATCACGGGGAGATTACACCAAACAAAACCTCTATAAACAGTTACTCATGTGACGGCTGTTGCGATTGAGAAGTGGAGGAAGAAGAAGAAGAAGCAGAAAAGAGAGAATCATCATTCTTACAAATGTTTAAGTTGCTCATAGGAATAAATGCATCAGTGGTGACTATAAACTGACTTGACTTGTTCACTGGTACAATTAAATTTGAGTCACATTTACTGTAGATCTACTTTAGACACTTTAATTCCCATCTCACATTATTACATGCATGACCTCATTATCACTTTAAACTTTAACCTACTTTATACTTAAAAGGAGAAGTGGAAGTCTGTCATAGGAAATAAAGTTAACTTGTTACTTAGGCTAAAAAACACTATTGGCTACATAATTTAAAAAGAATTGATTGGGTCTCTTTAATATTATAAATAGTTATAATTTGAATATGACATATCAATGCCTGACAGTCCCTTCTTCCATAGCTGCTCTGCTCTTCAGCACAACTTCTCTCACGAGCAGATAGTGTCATACTGTATCATGGCAGAGGCCTTGACCTTGCAGTCTACATTAGCCACTATCAGCCATGCTATCAGCCCGACACAACAACAACACAGGACTTTCACTTTTACACACAGTAGCCCTGCCGAGATTTATCACACCCACCAGGCCAAACCAACCAGCCTTTAGCTGCGTCCGCTCAAACAATAAATTTGTGGAAAAAATTATAAACCACGAGTTAGGCATCAGTTACATAAACAATACCAAACTCCATTGAAAAAGTAGCAAAGAATAGGATGTTAGCCCAAAATTTTTGTCACGTAACGGGACCTTAGCTTGAAAAGTATAGTATGAAAGTAAGTATAAAAGACGGTACCTTAAAAAAATATGTTACGTTAAAGTATGTTAGCTTAAAAAATATGTTTAAAGGACGTTAGCTTAAAATTTACGTCATGTCAAAGGATGTTAGCTTAAAATTTACGTCATGTCAAAGGATGCTAGCTTAAAATGTATGTCATGTTAAAGAGCGTTAGCTTTAAATTTATTTCAAGCTAACATCCTTTTTCAAAGCTTTTCGTTACTTTGACACATTAAAAGTGGTCAGTGCGTAGTTTAAAAACTAGCAAAGGCATTATAACTACTTTATATTTAATAATGAATATAACATTATTTAACCTTTAACAAAGCGGGTTAAAGTGACCAATAAGCCTCCATCAGCAGCCTGCCCACCAATGACATAACTTTACCGCGATGCAACTTCAGGTGCGTTTATTAAGTACTTTTCAGGGTGGTGTTAAGCCAATCAGAAGCAAGGAGCGGTTCTTCATAGAGTAGAAGGGAGTCAGTCCTACCTGTTCCTGTCGGGAAGCTCCTGAGCCGGCAGCGCCAGCAGCTGCTGGAAGGAAACCAGGCTGATGCAATACACAGTAAGCGGGAGAAGGGACCGCATCTCCGGGCCAACTTTAACTGTGCACCCGCTCTGGGAAGGAGGGGGCGAGCACGGGGCGAAGTTTGAAATCCCAGTGACAGGGAAAAAAAATGAAGAGGAAAAATAAATGATAAGAGATGTTCCCAAATTGCTGGTGCAGGCTTCAGATCCAAAGTTGGCAGTGGGGGGGGTTGCTGATGAAATCTCTGGAGAAAGCAAAAGTAATAAGTCATTAATTATATTATAGGAAACAAGAGAAAATGCATGAATTTATTTCCATTGATTTACTTTTCACGCAATGAGAAACTTCAAATTATTTGCATCAAATATGTTCCCACTTGATTCTTCATCTTCACATGAACTTCTGCTCCATAATAAACTTATGCATCAGATCAAAACTACATTTTCTAAATAAAAAAAAAAGTCTAAAACTTCAATCCATTATGCAAAATACTTTATCAAACTGTTGTAAATAAAAGCCATTCACAGCATAAGTAAAGAGAAGTGTTACCTTCCTGGTGTTCACAGCTCAGAAAGTGCTGCAAGGTTTTTTCCCATGAATTCAAACGTGTTGGTCAAGATCAAGTTTTCCAGTGTGAAGCTGAGCGCCTGCTGACATTGTGGGTTTAAATAGTGAGTGGGCGGAGCTTAGGGAGGCAAAGGTGCATTTACATCATTATCTGCAGTGCTCGGAATATCATGCACTGATGTGACTGGCAAGCACAAACCCAGGAAACACTGTGGTAGATTGTGTTTATTGATAAATTACTATTCCTTTTATGCATTTTGGATTTTTTTATTTTAACAAGCTAGATCACAGAAAAGTTTCATGATTTTAAAGGTTCTGATATAAACCTTAAAGTATGTGAGGTTTATTCTAAAAAGACTATTGAGCAGCAGAGACTTACTTATGTCTCAGGAGTTTTATAGAAATATTGTCATGTGATCATACAATAGGTGCAAGTAAAGTAACATAAATTCATGAAACAGCCCAGCATAAGGAAATCATAATACGCTAAGTTAAGATATTCCTTTATTCATCCCACAATGGGGAACTTTCAAGTGTACAGCAGGAAAGAGTAGGTAAATAGTAAATAAAATTGAATTCAAAGAAATATAAAAGTATTCACCGTATTAATAAATATACACTATAGACAGGACAGCTGAATTAAAGATTAAGTAATAATGCATAGTGAATGAAATATTGCACAGTTCTTAATATATTGTAGTGATACAATATGACTTCTAAAATATCATAAAATACATGAAAGCTCAACATAAAGTCACGGTTGAGCGCCACAGAAACACTATAAATCCATCCCTGCAGGAATATCACTGATAGCTCATGCTGATATTATAAATGTAGTACTATTCAGCACAAAGTAGTTTATACTATCACAATCAACCATGTAAATACCCAAGAAAAAAAGCTCATTTTTTCATGAATTTCTTGAGCAGTGTTTCTGGCCAAACCCTCCTCCTATCTCTTATCATCACCGACAGCCATAGTGTGTTAGAGAGATAAGACAAACAGAAAGACATACAGGAATCATCACGGAACTTTTTCTTAGTCACACCTCCGGTCCCATCTTGAAGCCTCACCATCACTATAAAATTGCGTTTTGAAATCTGTTGAACCAGATATGAGGCAGATATGTTACAGGTCTAAACATGCATCTTACAACTCTGTTTCATGACTCAGATGA
The DNA here is from genome assembly GCA_037975185.1 of Centropyge bicolor. Classification (NCBI taxonomy): domain Eukaryota; kingdom Metazoa; phylum Chordata; class Actinopteri; family Pomacanthidae; genus Centropyge; species Centropyge bicolor. The sequence goes on along the minus strand of JBBMOC010000004.1, from coordinate 10,794,350 downwards.
ATCCTATGCAGCGTATTTCAACTCATTAGTGAGGATTTTTTGTAGTCTGTCCAAGTTCCCTCCTTCCTTTCAAGCTCAATTGACTGTAGTAGTGTAACACATACCTGATCCTGGTTCAAATGCGGTTACACAACATTCACTTCCCAGGAAGCAGACACCTTTGCTGAAACTGGAAAAATACTGCATGTACATCCATGTACATGAAGCAGCACAAGAAAAAAAAAACCAGACTCCATGAGGAATACAAGCATGTGATGTTTATTATTTGTCTTCTGCTGATGCGAAAATCATCTCAGGAATTTAAACAAACATCAACTGCAGTAGATGTAAAGGCATGAGCTTCAGACTGAGAAGGGCAAACATCGCAACAATTTGTGCCTCTTAAATTATTATTACATTTGAGTCACAGGGCTAAACATCCAATTTTCAGATAAATAAAGACCCTGTGATCTTTAATAAAACCCAGAAGGTCATTCAGCATCACTTACTGCTGTTCTGAAGGTATTTTCAGAATCCTCAAAACCGCATCCCCACACACGGATGAAAAGATATTGAGTTGGTTGCTTGATAAAAAAAAATGTTTTGTGTCCTGTTTCCCAAGTTTTTGGATGGCAGGAAATTACATACTGTATGGCAACCATTTTATTTTCAGTTGTATTTTCAGTCTCATTTGTCTAATATTTGACCTGTGTATTCAAAAGAGTGGATTTGTATTTGTCTTTTATAAAAAGAGCAGGAACATATGCCAGGTCCAGCTGAATAAGGAAATACAGCAACTACTGCAAATTGCCAATTTCCCCACTGTGGGACAAATAAAAGTTTGTCTTATCTTAACAACGATTTTAGTGCAACTATCAAGGTGGTTAGAAGAGAATGAGGATTCGGGAAATATTTGCAAAACAGCAGGAAGAGTTTGGGGTTTTCCAAGATTGACAGTTATTTATTTTTCAGAAAATAGGATGTTCTGAAATGTAGTCATAAAACATTAGAAGGAAACTAAAACGGAAAATTTGACACATGTGGCTTGAAAATAGTTTGACTTAAAGAAGAAATTCATCCTGAAACACAATTGCCAAAATAGTTATCACTTGTGTATCATTTCTCTTCTTAACCAAGCAAATCTTATTTGCCTCATGCAATATTGACATTTCCAGGAGCTGCAGAAGAAGGTTCAAATCAGCAAATGGTTCAGCGATCTCAACTGTCAACCTAAATGTCAGCTTTTGTCTGAGTCCCATGGTCCTGAAACGCTGCACTCACAATCAAAGCAAAGGCACAGAGCCCAGTTTCTACACCTACAGGTTAAGTTCGAGCCAAGTAGGCAGAGCAGAAGTCATTTAATTCCTCAAAAACATTAGATGTTCAATCCATGATTTGTGACAGTGAGAAAAAAAATGCTGATGTAAATCCTTGCAGTTCAGTGTGTTATGCTGCATCAGTATTGCCAACCTAGGACTTGCTGCGTGCTACGTGATCCCTGCCTTGCGTGTAATGTGAAGCGTTGCATGGGTGATATTCCCTCAGACAGATTTGTTAGTGATAGTTGCCAACTTCTCACCCCTGCAGCTATCGTCTTACAGCTCGGCTCTGCTCAGGCCTTCCTTTGATCGTTTCTCAGCAGTTATAACACCATCAGTGTCAGTGCCACAGAATGACCTGCTAGTGACACACTAATCCAAGTTTGGCTGTAATTAAAGAATCATTGCCAATTTAGGTAATCACATCAATCATTATCGTGTTCACAGCAGTGTTGTCAGGTGAGTGTGGTTCTGCCCTTTGACCTTGACCTGATTGGGCCTGATCTTCTTAGGGTTAATGCTAACATTAGTGTTGACTTATTCATATTGAATATTTCACATTGACTTTTAGCCATAGTCAACTAAGGTTCCTATTGTGATGACACAATATTCCTAAAACATTTCCCAATATAGACAGCTGATAGTAACTCATTCATCATTCAGACTTGGCTGTGGAAACAGGTCACTTCTTCACTGATTCTGACCCGTTTATGTAAGAGTTCTCTGGCATGTGACACCAGCCAGTGAATCAGTACCCGCTGGGCTCTGAACAGAGGCTTCCTCTCGGGTTTGATCTCTCAATCGTGTGCTGGTTTTACTTTTGTTTTAGGCGGCAATTAGCAAACACGAGTACATACTCTGTGGGGCTGGCCAATGCGGCACAGGACGGTTTTAAAAGAGGCTCCATCTGTGGCTTTGAAACTCGTCCAAAAAGGAAAGGTTTGGGGGACATAGTCAACTGATCAAAGAGCAGAAGGACCTTCACTTGATTGTGCGGTGTTCTCTGTCTTGTCTTTGTCAATGTGACTCTTTGAATGGGTGAGACTGGGACATAGCCCCTTTTAAAGGTTGCATAAGCAGTGCAAGCAGTGTTGATTTGGTTGGGTAAGGGGCTAAACACTGACCACATTGAAGCCAACTCTCACATGCATTAAAGTTCACTTTGAGGCAGACAATATGCTAATATGTTAAACTCTAGTCATGTCCACAAGGACCTACAACAGATGTTAACGGTCCCTGTCTTTTATATCTGACTACTTTCTTCACGTGATGGTTTGAACGTTCAACACCAGTCTCACCTGGGCACTGTAATCTATAACAAACATTACTCATACAGGAGGAAGTATTACTCACTGGTGGATTAATCCAAATTTGGTGCTCTTGTAAGCAGGTCCGTGTGTGTGGGATTGAGTCCAAATAAACTGTGTGTTTATGGGTAATGTAGGAATGTGCAACAATGTGACTCACTGATTAGCTTTTAATTGTTTTTTTTTTTTTTTACAACAATGTTTATGCCAGGCCGGAACAAGATTGTTTGATCTTCAGATATGCACACAGTATGTGTTAGAGGATGAATTCATTGTTGCTTTTGGTCTCTCCATTAGGACTTGTTGACAATGAGTAAGATACAGAATGTCAACAGACTTTGAATCATTCTGTTAAGGGAGAAGCTGCATAGTAGCTGTAAAGAACTGATTTGCCTATGTTACAAAAGCATTTTCTCAATAAAGATGAGCTGATATCTATCCCATGCTTTTGGTTTTGTTTATGCAGGTTTCGTGAGATCTGTCTCTGAGATATATGTACAACGAATAAGGTGAATGGAATTCAGTTTTAAAACGTTTCTGTTGGAACAAGACCTGGTGGCGGCTTCATTCGTAATCTTAAAGCAGAAATTTGGTTCCACACAACAGCTTTTTCAAGGGAAGGGATGAAGGAAAATTTTTCAGGTACAAGTATGGAATTTTGGTCACATGCTGACAACTGAGACAAGGTCATGCATTAACGTGGAATGCAGTTGAAAGCTCTGAAAAAAGCTAGTAAGTAGACATTGAGTTAAAAAAAAGTTTTATTCAAGCTGTCAATGTCTGTTGATGATGCAGAGCAGCATGGACAGAATTTTTAGATAGAAATGTTGCTGTTGGATATTCTAAATGTCTTTTCTGCTAAGTAAAAGTATATGTATTTATTTATTTCATTTTTGGGGTGGAGGCAGAAATCTATGAGACAGATCTCTCAAAACTTGAACAGATAAAACCAAAACTATCTGCACAGCTATACTGCTTCTGTCTTGGGATCTTTTTTTAGAATTTGACTGAACAAACCCTTTAATTTCTCTAGTAAACAGCTTCAGCCTGTGTACACACTTACGCTGTAATGTGTTTTTTGGTGGGGTTAATGTGAAAAAGGCACATAAACAGCAGCTTGATACTCAAGTGTCCTGGCTCTGAGGCGAGGTGGTTCAGGATACAAAAGAAATTAATCATCCCAGCAGAGGCAATGTGATCTGAAGTGGCTGAGCTAAAGGGCTTCATATACAAACACACAACACCTGCGGGTTTAAGGAGGACTTATGGCTGCTTTGGTTTCTCCTGTTTATGAGGAAACTACCAGCTCACGTATCTAAACAACAGCTTATCCCAAGTGCATGTTTTTCCTTCCTTGCAGCACCTGATCTGGATGAAAACTGTTTTCTCAGGTCTCATGGCCAGAGATACAGAGAGTGTTACATCCATTCTTATTCCCCGCTGGTTATTGAAAGCCCCTTTTAACATCAATATTTCTAATATTTTAGCAAAATGTTCTTGTGATCACTTCTTCATTTAGTTGTGACTTCAGTAAAATAGGCCGCACCTTATGGAGCACACCCTGAACTTCCTCCTCCCTGAACAAATAAGAGACACAGTCAGAGATAATGGACAGAAATTGCAGCTTTTCTGAATTGTCTGTGTTAATATCTCTGCTGTAATGTCTGTTATGGGTATTTCGGGCTGAATTGGCCGACCTCTTCTCACTGAGTCAGGTTGCTTCTGTCAGGAGTCACAGTGTTGTAGTCTAATGATTGCTGCCCCCTAGTGAACCTCACGCTCCATCAACACAATTCACTGTACGGCAGCTTCTGCTGGGAGTGAATCTGTTGTGATGCTTCCCATGAGGACTGGTGCAAGTTAATCTCCCGAATACAAAACAAATATCATTTACAGTATGTTTGGACATCAGAAACAAATATTATATCATGGTGTTGTCTTGGATTTGAAATAATTGTTGCACAAGTTAAATCCCTATGAAGAATCAATTTGGAGACATTTTCCCACTGTCATGCTGTTACAATCCTCTGGGCAGCTTCAGTAACTTTATTTACATTGCTTGTTTGAGATGGTGTACAACCAAGTTTGTTGGAACGTCTTGTTGTCTCTGTCTGAGCCCTCAAAGTCGTGTTTGTTTGGCATGGCTGCTCACCAGTGCAGTGGTATGTAGGAGGAGACCTCTGAGGAGGGAGTTAACAGGACACTCTTCTGCCAGTTTTGTGCACAAGTGAGGGATTGGATTTCACTGTGGGAAAGATGACGGCGAAGGACAGAAGTGGCTGATAACAGCGGAGTTCATAGAAATCAGTGCACCCAATGATGAAAACTGAGAAAAAGAAAAAAAAAGTTCTTTTCAACATTACAGTGTCTCTGTGCACAAACAGTTCCATAAAGAAATGGTTCTCCCAGTCTGCCATGGAAGACCTTCATTGACCTGCACAGAGCCATGACCTTGTGATGAACCAGAACACCAAATTGAGTCAGGCCTTATCACTATTTTTTAAATTATAAAATGTTAAACAATCATGGGTGTGCTCTGCTGTTATCATCCACTTCTGTGCAGTATAGATCATAGTGGGATTAGTGCCTTTCATAAAGACACTTCAGCAGGGTGGATGCATGTTGGCATCAGAACAAAGTATTATATACTGCAAGAATGAAGATACGACCTTGTGAATTTGTCCACACTGACGAATAAAGGAATAATTCTGTAATTACCACCAGTGGGTATTCAGCAGAAATCACAATGATAAATAAATAATACCTGAACGTAATAATAATATATAAGCTTGGTGTATGTGGACTGAGGCTTCAAGATGACAAATTAATAACAGAAAGCCTATGTTAAAGACAGGGGTGTGGTGCTTGCAAGATGAGGGTGTAGAATATTGAGTTGCATCATGAGAAATGTAGGATCCAACATTTTCAGAGCTTCACACATACAAAGGATGTGCATATGTCTTCTTCTGCTGCTTCAATTATCTCTTGCAAGTCAACCAACTTTCATGAAAGTGTAATACAAAACTGCTGAGTATCCTTTTGACCTGATCAATTATATGTATGCTTTTACAAATTAAACATGCAATGCAATACAATACTTTTATTTTATGGCAGAAGAAACATAGCAAGTAACTGACACTGTCATTTATTTCTGTGGCCAGCGACCTTGGGTGTTATGGGTAAAAACAGATTAGTTGCATGTCAGGGTTTACAGCAGTTTACGGTACACAGTCTTTTGCCACATTGCCTGTGTGTCTGCAGAAACAGATGAGCTCCAGTTACAGCAGTGAGACACATGAGACAGGGAAGTCTGTGTGTTTGTATATGGTTTGTCATTCACCACAAAACACTGTCCAGCTAAACTGCATGAGTTTCACAAGCTCCTCGCCTCTGATGAGTGTAACTCAGTGGAGTGACAGTATCAAATGAACACTGCTGTGACTCTTTAAGCACCTGCTTGTCTCAGCTCTGGGGATTAAAATGATGGGTGCAATGCCTGCTTAATGAAGCGTTTGTGTGAGGGACATAGCAATGTGCTACGCTTCACCTGAGATGAAGGGAAGTTGACTGCTGGAATAACCTCATGAAGAGCTGTGATGTTCAAGAGGCCTTCAAACCACTTCCTGTCTGCTGGTTAGTCTACAGGAAGTCACATGGTTGCTGCATCCTGCACAGAGTGACTTTGTGCTCTGATTGGGCTGCACATGTGAGTAACACAGAATCGGTGACAGGACAGGTACCTCCCCTACTTGCTTCTTCGTCTTTAATCCTCGACATTAAAGGTGACAAAAAAGAAAAAACCATGACATGATGACAGAATACTAAAACAGAACAGCTGTAACACACATTCATATTAGAAACATTCAAAGTTTACTGTGAGTGTAGTCCTGTACTTGCATGGTTATCTGACACTGCTGCTTTCAGTGCATGTTTGAAAGTCATTATAACAATATGAATACACATGAATGATCCAAAAAAGAGATAGATTTCTTGTGAATATATTTTATTATATACCTATTATGTATTATAAACTATTTGAATTACACACATTCAGAGCTTCAACTACTAATCAGGAAGACAGAACATTAATCAACAACTACTATCGATAACTGATTCATTATTTCAGTCATTTTTGAGCAAAAATGTCTCTGGTTCCTGCATCACCAATGTGAAATTTTGTTATTTGTCTTAGTCATAATGATGATGATGATGATGATGATGGTGAAACTACGTATTTGAGTGATGATCATGGAAAATCAGGAATTTGAAAACACAACCTTAGGTTCTTTAGCAATTAGAATTTTTCTCTCTATTCTGACATTTTGAAGACTAAACCATTGATCAAGAAAATAATCAGGAGCTCAGATCTTAAGTAAATGCAATGTACTTTCACCACTGGTCTGCATTCAGCTTTACGGTTAAATTGACTCTAACGAACAGGAACAAACAAACAGGAAAAAATGCAAATTATCCCTGTGCATCATCTCCTTACTGATGAAAGAGGAACAACAAGAGGGCAGGTGGTTTAGTCTTAACTGCGCGCATGGGTATTAGCAGAGTTCAAGTTCATCTTGCGAAGACATACTACACTACTGTGCATATCTGTGTCCTAAGGGGAGAGTCTGGGGGAGGCTGAGCTGCTCCATCTCTCTACTCATCCGCTGTCTGTCTGGCAACTTGTCAAGTGAGGTTCAAGGTCGTCTGTAAGAATCTAAACCACAGCAGTGACTTCAGTCTGAAAACAGTATTCACAAACCAGCTTGAGATGCATCTTATCTCCTGCTAACATAGCTTTGAATTGTCAGAAGCCATGTTTATCAAAGTGCAACGCTGTCCTCCAATCACCCGGGCCCGAGTGTCAGATAACGGTGTGAGAAAAGAGGGAGACAAGTTGTTATTGAATGTTGGAAAAACAAAGCACTTCAAGAAAAACGCGACATCTCGTGCTTGGGATTGTTTTCGACCCTAGAGTGAGAAGCACTTTAGGTCAAAGGTCACAACGCAGGAAGTGTTGGTATTCTCTCGAGGCTGTTACAGTGCTGACAGCCAAGGACAGGCCACACGGACGTTGGTCATCAGGCCTTCCTCATCCCACTCACATGTTATCTGCCTATCCAAAGTGACCCTATCAAAGTTTTCTCCAGCCATAAACAGCCTAATTTAAGTGTTTCATGGCTAAAAGTTCAACATTTTTCTAAACATCTATTACATTTCCTTCATTGACGATACTCTGCTTGTTATAAAATGTTCCAACCAGGAGGACTGTCAGGGGAGAAAATATCTGAAATAAAAAAGATGAATGGAGTTTGGGAGATTATTCAGCGACAGAAAATTGGATTAATGCTGCCCAAGCAGTTTGGTGAAATCTATCAAGTTGACATTTTATGTCTCTTGAAGCTGTATAAAGGATGTTCCATTAACTAAAGTGGTTTGGCACTGTGGCTGTGCGTTTGGACATCTATAAAACTTGGGACTGTGTAATGGCTGAATTTTAATTTCAGCTTGCACGATGCCTTTAAATGACTACATGCTTTCAACATATCACTCAGGCTACTAATTCCCAAGCAAAACCTAAGCAGAGCTACATGATCCACACTGGAGCTGGATCATTCACCAAAGTCCTGGCTGCAACACAAGCAGATATATTACAGTGAACTTTTGCAGACTTAAACTCAACCACATCTCTTCCTGGCAATGTCCACAACACATGCACAAATTACAAATGCACTCACACAAATCAATGTAAGATTGGGCTACATCGTCTCAAATGTCATTCTTGCATAGACCTGATAGATAGATAGATAGGTAGATAGATAGATAGATAGATACATAGATAGATAGATAGATAGATAGATAGATAGATAGATAGACAGACAGACAGATAGATAGATAGATAAGATAAGATAAGATAAGATAAGAGAAGAGAAGAGAAGATAAGATAAGATAGATAGATAGATAGACACTCTGAGGCCAAACACGACTTCACCCACCTACTAATCAACCAATACATACAGTGGGTTCAGGAATCCCTTCTTTAAAACACAGAAGGGGGTGAACAGATCATTCACCCCATCCAGTACTATGTCAATCTGGCAGTGCTCCCTGTGGTGAACGTGCTGCCCCTCCCCGGAGAGAAAGAAAAGGCTCAAGCTGCACCTCAACAAAGTGCCAAATTCCATAGGTTCCTTTGAGTGAGCAAGGGCTAACTGTCTAATCGGCACTCCAAAGTTCCCCATTGTGGGACTAATAAAGGAATATTTTATTTAATTGAAGAGCAAAACAGAACTGACATTAATTTGACGTCTTTATATTTTAGATAAGTGCTAAAATGTATATAAAATGCACCAGATTTAACCCATGTGAATTTTACCAGTCCATTTCCATATCATTTTGTTGACAACACTATCTTCTCTAATTAAGAGACTGTTGCATGGATCAGTTGTGGGCCCCTGAAATAATATTGCTCTTGGATGCCTGTATTAAAACCAGTGCAGGGCTAATAGACTGACCACCTCTTAAACCTCCAGCGACGGTCCTGTTGGGTTTATTCTAGGTTTTGGTCAGACTTTGGGCCCCTGAGCTGGTTTGGCTCCTCACATGGGACATTCCTGCCGAGCGGCCCCTCCCTGCCAGTCCCTCAGTGCGCAGACTCGCGGCTCTCCGCTGTCAGGGCAAGGCAGACTGACAGTATGGCGGCGGGGTGCAGCTGGAAGGATGCTACTGTCGCCCGTGATGTGTCTATCGCCGGCAGGACGTAAATGGACTATTGACGGCGAAAAGAGAAGAGGATTAAGCGAGAAAGGCCTGTCGCCCTGAGCTCCAAAGATGGCCAGGCTCGCCGACTACTTTTTAGTGGTCGGTTACGACCTCGACAAGCGAGGTGGGTGCTTGAGTTAGCCTGCCCTGCTAACTCTAACGGCGTATTATTAGCTGAACAGGAGGCGGGGAGGGAGGCGGGGACGGACCGGGCCGCCGCTCATCACTGACTCAAGCTAGGCGCTGTCACCGGGCAGTTAGCCGTCAACTGTGGGCCGGGGACGCGCAGGCCTCACGGGATTAGTGTGCTTAAACGCTAGCCTGTCAGCTGGTGTCCCGCGTTTCTGACGGGGGGGAGACATTGAATGCACAGCTCCACCGCAGTGCTTAGCTTCAAGACATGTTTGAGCTTTAGCAAAACAAACAGTCGCACTCTGTTGACAGCAAACTCGGGCTAACTTTATTTGCTAAATGCTAACGTTAGCCGGGCTAGCTGTGAGGGGGGCTGGCTTGCTTGGTCGACTGTGACCTAAGACGGATTTATTCAAGCGTTTCAAAGATTCAGCTGCATCTTCCTCAGTTGTGTCTCATTTACAAATGTTAGAAGTGCACCTGTCTCCATTTAAACGTGTTTTTTTTTGTAAAGCAGGACCTCACACAGATGTCAGTGTTGTGGCTGCAGGGTCCTGAGTAGATCCTTGGGACAGTTAGACCACTAAAACCCTGCTGATTTCCTCTTGGACTTTCTTTTAAGCCTGATTTTTAGCTGGAAATCGATGCTTCTCCTCGGCGGAGTTGCTGATTGTTTTCTTTGTCTGTGTTTTGTGTGGATTAACCCAGATGGCTTTGCCCCTCCCTGAGCCCCCTCGGACCGGAGCTCTGTTCCCTTGTGTTGTTGGGACGGGGTTTGGACCGTTATCTGAGCCCCCCTCCCTTCAGCCTGAGCCTTGCCCTAGATCTGTGTAGTATAATGGCCCGTTTAATCATGAAATATTCAGCCCGCCTATCCGATGGAAGCATGCAGCTTGTAACGTGTACAGTCTTTTATTTAGAGTGGATTTTTGCCCATGATTTATTCAGAAGAGGCAAATTGTAACATCAGAAGTCCTCTGTGGCTAAAAGCAGGCACTGGCTTTTATTGCTCGCGCTCCTTGCATCACTTTTCTGATTGCATGAACGCACTTATTGCATTTTGCATTTTTTCTTTCAGAGGGGAGCGAATACAGGATGTTATAACGTGGACACTGCAAGCGCTGCAGAAACTCTCCTTCCTGCCTGAATGCAATGCAGAGCAGAGCAAGCCTGTAAAAAGCATCTGGGAACCAGACATTAAAGCCACAATGGCTTTAATGGATCAAGGCTCCCATGCCTAGTAAAACCAAACACTTAAGGGTGATGATGACTGTCAGCTTTACCCCACTACTACTCCCTCACTGTTTACAACAACTTTACTCAATACTAAGGTTTCTAGGTGGAGGTGGATTGTTCTCTTAAACCTCTCCAATAGCTGCGGTGACGTTACTCCCATAATTATCGTTGCCATCTCATCTCTGACTTCCTTAGTACATCCTCTGCAGTAAGATCAATACGATACTGCACAGTCTTTGCTTTTAAAACTGCCTTATGCTTTTCTAGTTTTGTCTGGTTCCTGAGACATCGTTTCCAAGCGTCATAAAGAGATGGAGAGCAATTTTGCTATTTTGTATGTGGATATTCCTCTAAAGCGTGCTCATCAACCAATAATCAATATCTGATAGAGCACCAGTATTCAGTCTCGGGGGTGGGGTTGAATTTAGAGACTGACGCCCCAGATTTGCAGATATTTGTGCATGTGTATGATAATTTTTGCTTGTATTTTGATTTTCCAGCTTTGTTGCCGCTTTCACTCAGTGGCTGTAAAGAAAACACTTGGCTACGAATCAAGAATGAACAGTCCTTGATCGTAAGAATACCAGGAATTCTGAAGCACAGTAGAGTTTCCTCTAGTGTCTAAATATTTCATACATCCTGTCTGCGTGTGTGTGTGTGTGTTTGAGTAAGTGCTCATTGCTTGTCACTCAGTCAGTGGAATGTTTTGCAAGCGTGGGCACTGACAGGTTTTCAGGGCTGACATCATCGCTGCTCATCTGCCTCTCAGATCGCCGTCACAAACAGAAATGTTGTGGGTGTTTACAAACACAACATCCTGCTGGCAGAACAGTTTTTCTACCCACTTTTTTATGATTTCATATATAGCTCTTTTTCCCTTTTGCAGTTTTAAACACCCAGTGACATAGTGGCTTGTCTAACAGGCGCTAACCTGAGGGCAGAGCCTCGAATCTTCCATTCACCCTCTTAGTTTGTCTCTGAGGTGTCAGGTTGCTCACATTGTGCTCAACCTGAGTTATACTATCAGTAGATCTTACTTAGAGTCAAGATGGCTGCTCGTGGGTTGGGAAGAGTCCATAGTTGCCAGGGTGTGGTTCTTCTAGCAAGGGTCTCTTGAGAAACTACACAGCATGCCACTATGTTTTGACAGCGGTTCCTACACTGCATCGAGGACCCGGCAGCTAAATGGATACATAGTCCAAGACCCAAACAGGAAACTGGGGAGAGGACCCGAGGGAGACTTCTGTTTAGAGCGAGAATCCAGATTGTCTCCCTGTGCGTGTCTGAAAACCAAGAAAGGGGCGTGTGCTTGTGTGTGCGATTGTGTGAGACGGTCTCATTCAAGATGGAAGAGACACACATGCATTCACACACCAACACACACACACACAGACGCTAACATACAGGCTCTATTGTAGCTCCATCTGTGTGCCTCTGGCGGTGCAGTTTGAGGGTGTTGGTCGTTGCTCTGTCGGCCCTAAACAGCATGCGGGGTGGTTGTTTTCAGACTGGAGTGACAACTCTGGCACACAAATCCACCACTGACGCCCAGCCTCTTCTGCGCACACAATTACACAAATACACACACCCCTGCAGCTTGCAGTCAGGCTAGGACCATTCACAACATTAAAGGCTAACAGGGAAACAAAGAGGTTTCGGAAATCTTTAAATCTTTAAGATTCACTGATGATCTTCAGTTCCTTCCACAAGTCTTTTATCGTCTGGTGATTGACTGGGCCATTCCAACACTTTCATTTTCTTTCTCTTGAACCAGTTGACAATCTCAATTGTGATATGTTTTGGATTGTTGTCCTACTGGAAGGTCCACCAGCATCTCATCCACATCATCCTGGTAGATGACAACGGATTCTTCTCAAGAATTCCTAGGTGCCAACCTGCTCATCACATGCCCTTTATAGCTCTTTCTATTGAAAGCGCCCCATGATGTCTATGCTTCATTCATTTTCCCTTTGATAATTTGGATTCTGCAAGTACCAGGAGAAGAGAGAGACAGTCTATATGCAGAGAGACTTTTCCTGGCACATTTTACTGTTGCCAAAAAGTTTCATTTCTGTCTCATCTGACCACACTACATTCTCCCAATAATCTACAGGCTTCCCCAAATGTTGTGTAGTAAACTACAAACAAGCTTCAACATGCTTTTTTGTCAGTAATGGAGTCTTCCACAGTGATGGTGGACAGTGGTTGGGTGATGATGGAGTGATGTTCCTTTCACTTGCAGATAATGGCCCTGATGGTGCTTATGAGAACATGTAGAAGTTGGGAAATCTGCCAGTAACCAGTGCCATTGCTATGTTGCTTAATGTTTTTGTTGCATGGGTCTTGGGAAAGCTCTTTGCCTCTATCCTTAATGAGATGTTTCTTCCATGACAGCTAGGTAACAAATAATTTGTTCCCCTACGACACATCCGTACTTTAGAAATGTTTGCCTTGCTTGATGTCATGACAGTCGAGAGACAAAAGGAAAGTGGGGGAGTCATAGGGAACCAGATTGTGATTCAGGGTTTGTGCCTTAAATCCTTCGGCCACCAAGGAGGATAAATGAGGCAGGATAAATTTGGCAAAAGCTATTGAGCAGTCATAGAATAACTGATCCAGACTCTTGCTCTATTATTGAAGTGGGGATTTCCGTTATCAAGGCAAAGCTATGACTAATTCATGTGGTGCTCACAGGTGCATTCAGTGTTGAGAATGTAAATGCAGCAAAGGTTTACATGAGACTACATAAAGCTCAGAGGGGAAATAGAAACCTCTAAGATTGAAAGCAAGATGAAGCAAGTGAATGAGTGGAGGAGAGAGGAGTGTGTGTGATGCTGCCAGCAGTGCCTGCCTGTGGGCAGCCACTTCCTCCATCACCCCAGAGCAGGACTGCAGCCTTTCAGCCCCTCCAGAAATAGCCCTCACAATCTGCCTTTCATAGGGGGACAGAGTGATGCTGGGTCGTGGCCGTGGCTGTGGTGCACTGACGCTCATGTGTCTGTGTGTTGGCGTAAGCTGCTCTCCACTCAGCCATTCAGATGGCTGCCCGAATGTTTGTGGCTGTCTCTGTGTGTTTAATGTGTTACCGGGGCAACAGTTACCCCCCTGTGGGCTGTGGGTTATAGTGAGTGGCTGTCACATATTGACCGGTTAGTGACTAGTTGTGTACTACTAGATACTGTTGTTTTTGCATTGAAGGTAACAGTGGCAATATTTAGTGGTCACATGCAGTCACATCAAACTTTAGTAGTTCTGCATTAAAACACAGTTTTCTCCATAATTTAAATTTTTGTATTTTCAGCTTTTGAAACTGCATGCTCTTAAAGGCAGGAGTCGTCAACTTTATTGTGGTAGCAAAACGGGAAAAAAAAAAAATCAAAAATCATACCTGTGCAATTGAAAGAACAGGAAACATATTTGCAGGCTTTACAGACAGCTGTCATGATGTTGTAGCCAGGGAGCAACCCCATCATATCACTGTTGTAATGTTACACTAGTCTTTGTATGTGTGTGTGTGTGTGTGTGTGTGTGTGTGTGTGTGTCCAGTCTGTCTGCTGTGCTGAATACTTGTTATTCATGAGGAAGACGGTGGCCCCAGGGCCCCAGCACTGCCCTCATTCCCTCATTCCTACTACACAGATACAGAGGAGAATTTGTGTGTGTGTGTGTGTGTGTCTGTGTGTCCTTGTCTGTGTCTGTGTCTGTCTGTATTTCCCTGTGTTTCCCGTGCACAGGGAGTAGTGATGCACATATGTACACATGCTTCTTTACACACAGGGGCCTGTAGAATGTTTCTGATGGCGGACACTTATTCTTCTGTCATATAGTGTATATTGAATTTGTAATCCAAAGCTGTGTGGATCAGCTTTATGTGTGTGTGTGTGTGTGTGTGTGTGTGTGTGTGTGTCTGTGTCTGTGTCTGTGTCTGTGTCTGCACCCTGGGGAGCAACAAAGAGCTTGGTCTTATGCCCCAGATTTAGATTGAGAGATACCCTGTTCAAGTAGTCAGCGTGTGTACATTTAAATATTTATTGCAATTAAAATCATATTTGCTGTTCTTAAGGTCGTCTTAGTTACTTATTAATAAACACAGAAACGCATGTTTAACACAATTACTATAGACATGTTTAGGACTCAAAACACTTTTATGTTGAAGTTAGATAAAAAACAACACACTAAAAATATTAAACTAAACATGGTCTGTGTGTGTGTGTGTGTGTGTGTGTGTGTGTGTGTGTGTGTGTGTGTGTGTGTGTGTGTGTGTGTCATGGGGTGTTAGGGATGCCCTCCTCCTTCGTGCTTTGATGGTTTCCCTGGAATTCAGAGAATTTCTCTGTCCCCTCTCAGGACAAAGGCTGAGTCAGTGTTACTCACAGTCAGCCTGTTGGTTCTCAAGAGAGCAATCTTTTGAATCCCTGAGGGGTGATTCCAGCGTGTCCGGAGAAGTTTTGATTTGAAGATAGGGGGTTTTTAGGATTAGGTGGTTGTGTAAGGCTTCTGTGGTCACTACGTCACTGCAACCCCCTGATTGTGTCATGCTGTCCATGCTATCCCATGTATTCATGGGATTAACACTTGCACATGTAATAGTAATGCCCTTTGCCCTTATTAAAGATAATATTTTTAGAAATGTTTTTATAAAAAATCCATCAGATTTCCATTTAAGTATTTTTGTGCTCTTTAGTGTGCAGTGCAGAATTTCTTCTTACTTTCCATAGAAATCAGTACAGACTACAGAAGTTGCTGTAAGACACTGAAGCCTTCATGATTTTAATACAGTTAAACTATTTTTACTGTATGAGCACAAGAAAAAATACAAGCACAGCATGTTATTGTAATTTGTTTTATATTAGATCATTAGATCGCTATATAAATGCATAAGAAACATTGAGTGAGTGGTGGTAGAAGTTTCATCTTTATTAAGATGCCCTCCCAGTCAAATCTGTTACTCAGAAGAAGAAAAAAAAAGGAAATCTGCCTCCCTTAACCCCCACTGTGCTTGCACTAATCTTATGTGTTTCCTGTGATTGGTTTGCATCTGCAGATTAAATGCTGACTATAGGTTCAGACCTGTTTTGATTTCTTATCACTGTACTGCATTTATAACGCATTTTAGCTGCTCCCCCCAAAAGGCGTCTCTGTTGTTTAAAGGTTATACAGAGTATTGTTGAAGTCAGGAACTTTAGATTTGTTGTATAATCTGGTTGTCAACTGCTAAGACAGGGAGATATAATGAATGTAGAACCTCATGCTGTTAGTACAAGCATGGTTACAAAAAAGTCGGGACGCTGTGTAAGTGTTCCTGAGCCCATGTATTTGTCTCCTTTACACAAGCATGTGTTTGGCAGTGTTGAGCCTCTCTCCATCTTTGCTTGTGAACGACTGAGCCTTTCCAGGATGAACCTTTTAGACCCGATCATGATACTATCACCTGTTACCAATGAACCTGTTTACCTGTGGAATGAAGCAAACAGGTGTTTTGGGATCAGTCCAGAACTTGCACAGTCTTTTGTGGCTCCTGTCTCGACTTGTTTGAAAAGCGTTGCTGCCATTCAGTAGCATAAGCAATGTTTTAAAACATTAATATGTTGTCTGTTTTTGTATAAGCCAGAAAGGATTGCCAAATGATCGCATTGTGTTTGGTTTATGTTTAACACAGCTTCCCAACTTTTTTGAAATTGGACTTTTAGGCTTCTCTTTGAAGTTTTTAACTTGTACATTTAACTTTTCTTTTGTGACATCCGTATTCAGTTTTTACTAAAAACAACAAACAATAACTTAAAATGTAGACTTTCTTATTTACACAGCTTTTGTTTTAATGTTATATGTTACGCTTAATGTCACATCATCACTGTAGCCCCCTGTAGAGTAAATAGTGATGACATGTGAAGTTCTCATCTTGCACATTAAGTAATATTAAAGCATTAATTTGGGGGATTCAAATAGATACAGATAGATCATAAAAAGTCAGTCAGCTACACATTCAGCTCAGACCACGCTGTCTGCCTCCAGTCTCTTGGTCTGGTTTCTGTTTGGTTATGAGATATGCACATGTCTGTTTCTTGGCTATTGGTTGCCCAAGTAACCAGATGTAATTTCCGGGCCATGTGCGTGGGTGATTCATGCTGTGGTAGAGAAAGAGTTTTGGGGTTAATTTGCAACTGAATCCGATCTTGCAATGGAATAAAGTGTTAATGGATGAAAGAAAAGTGTTCGGTTGAAATGATTAGAGGGATGTAATGTACTGCTAAGTAATGACTAAGGTCTGTGTGCCAGAAGATGAGTTGTGATTGAGTGCATTAGCCCACGTCCCATCATGTTTCCTGTTGCAGTGTTCTGGGTTAGCAAGCGGAAGTCTTGTTTGCATCGTATTCTTGGGGAGCTGCTTGCATTAAGTGCACATTTCTTGTATTTCATTGTGTTATAACATAGCCATATGTTCTGGTTAACTGTTACCGCCCTCTTCTTCAGGTAACACTCACAAATGCCGGCTTATATGAGAGCACTAGTGTGTGCAGTGAATTATTTATGTAAGCATTTTGTTGAGTATCTCATGCTGCTTCGTTGCCCCCTCAAAGCTCCTTTAGAGCCACAAGACTGATCTGTGACAGCACCATGTCAGCATTCAGGCCGTGTGCCTTCCTCATCATGTGATTGTCAGCCACTCATGAGTCTTAGATACTGCTCCTGATTTATGTCACTCTCGTCCTGTCACTCTTGGATGTCAAACCAGCCTTCGTGTTGGCCACATAAGATAGCCGGCAATCTTTTTCTGACCCTACGAGACCTTTTTATTGACTTCTTAGACATTACTCAAGGCAAGACTTACTTCAGAAAAAGCTCCATTCTGATCACTTTTTTTGAGATGTGGCCAAAATACACTGAAACCTGGCTTTTGTTGCTTCTTGACAAATTACACGTTATTATTGTACTAGTGGACCCGAATGATTCATAAATATCTTACGGCTACATTCTGAAATGTAAAACACAAAGACATGACTTCATTGCTCTGCTCAGGATGTTAGGGCTCTCTGTACCTTAGCCTTTAACTAGCTATGGCTGTCCTGACAGGCCTGAAACTCTCTTTTGGCTTTACCTCACACTTAAGCACTGCTG
Organism: Centropyge bicolor; assembly: GCA_037975185.1. NCBI lineage: Eukaryota > Metazoa > Chordata > Actinopteri > Pomacanthidae > Centropyge > Centropyge bicolor. The sequence continues at coordinate 10,776,505 of JBBMOC010000004.1, read as the reverse complement.
CACTTCTTTAACATTTTGATTTTATGTATTCTATTTACTCTATGTCTAACTCTATTTTTTATCATTATTATTCATTGGGATTTATGTTCCACTGTATGTTATGCTTTCTTGTATGACTACTTGCAGGGCTAGTTGAACCACTGTATCTGGCGGTGTTCACTGCTAACACACTAGGCAAGCGGGAACATGCTAGTGCCAGACAGTCACTGTAGCTCTCTCAGTTTGTTTCTGTTTTCTCTGCGTTGTGCAATCGGTGTCCCTGTGGCATTTTGTTGTTCATTGTTTTATTAAATGAAGAATTATGTAAGAGAGGAAGAATAGGTGGTTAGCAAGCTTGTTAGTTCAGTTGCTAATGGGATAATAACTTCACACAGTTTATTCAAAAGATGTTTTTGTACCTTTGACACCTGTCTCATAGCTGTGTTTGTAGTTAGTCAGTGGAGATTGAAATAAAAGTGGTGAGACATTGGCTAATCAGCTACAATAGCGTTCTCTATTTTGGACTCTCCTGTTATTTTGTCTCTCAAAGCTCATTGCTATCAAAACAGCTTGCTATTGTTCAATGATGTGTATTTGTGTGTTCACCAAAATTGACCCCTGGGTGAAAAACGTTTTGCAGATTTACTTGGCATCCTGTGCAAATCCAACTAGTGCAGTTAAATTTTGCTATTATAAATGCTGGTGACCATGCTTTTATTTCCTGTGACAAGTTGTGTGTTAGGAAGTGTTGCAAATACTGGCTCTGGGATTGTGGTTAAATGAATATTAATAGTGTTTTGCCAGGTACTTTTCACAAATATAATTCAAAATTACCCTCTGCATCTGCCAGTTTCACTTTGAGTGGAGTGAGATTTAGTGTATCCAATGACGAACAATTCAAACTACTGCACTGATGTACTATTAAGGACAAGGATATGAATGAGTGAACAAGATGAAGTCTGTTTGTGTTTAGTGGAAGTTGAATCCTGGATACACTTTAGTCACTAACATTGTCCAGAGTGACTGGAAAGTAGATGGCCTGTGTTCTGTGAGCGCTGGCAGGTTTCCCCCACTCTGTTGGGTCTGTTTAGTGGCTCTGTCTAAAGAAGGGCAGTCTTGCAGACAGCCACCTGTAGCTGTGGAGGTGGAATGTGAAGTGAAAAGAAATAAAGTACGTGTTCTTAATCAGCAGTCTCTGACATTTCGATTTGAGTTCGATCTGAAACAGCCTACTACCTAAAACCCAAATGGTTTAGTCACTCTAGCTGCTGTGTCCCTCTCTGAGGCCATTTCCTCTCCTGGAAAGCCTTTCTTTTTTGTTTTTGGGGTTCTGGTGGTGGAGAGGGAGGGCATTAGTTTTGCAGGAAGGATGTGAGTTTGCTGAAGAGCTTTTGCACAAAGAAAATGTCCCACATTGTCACCAGGGCGACGGCGGTTGCCAGATGGAGCAGGGCTTTTTTTTCACCCTCTTATTTGGTTTCTAAACGGCAGCCTCACTCAGACAGTAGGTTTTTAACATGGTCTGGCTCATTTATTCATGCAGGATTATCATCTTTGCCGTCATCTGATACCAAATTCAGACAGCTCTAAATGTCAGGTGTTACTTATTGATGTGCGGATCCTCTCTGCGGTGTTCAGTGACATAAAACAGTACTGTGTTTCCTCAGACCCAATGACGGGCCTCAGTCTGTAGCAAGTGACTCAGCCTCCCTTCATATTACTCAACAAGACTGTCCTGCACGTGTGTGTATCAGAAAGTGCACAAGTGAGTGCCTGTGCATTCATGTGTGAATAAATGTGTGTGTAACAGCAAACTGGGTGGACAGCAGAGAGAGCACTGTCAGAGGGTGTGGTATATTTGATGTAATGATGTCATTGTTTTGTATGTTTTCACCCAAAGACTTCAACACTTTGAATGTCTCTGAGTTGTTGTCTTAACAGAGTGCAGATTCTGTCGTTGTGAAAGGTAATTCAGTGATGGCTGCTCTCACCTCATTCACACTCTGATTCCACTTAACCTGCAGTGTAGTTATGTCGCTGCAAGCTGGTCATATGGCTCAAATTTAGAGATTGAACAAATCGTACCTGGAGAATTATTATATGTAAGTATAATAATTGCAGTTTTTTATTAGAGTGTGACTGATGAGTCTGTGCCAATAGGAAGTTTTACAAACTATTATTAATGGTAGAACTTGACTCTGTTAGTGGCCAATGGCTGCGCAGCCACTAACACTCATGAGGGCTCAATGCACCAATTCAAGGTTGTGTCATTGTGTACCTACGATAATTTATATTTAAATGAAAGTTAACATCATGTAAGACAGCTTTATTTGTAAATTATGAGCATGATAAGGTTATTGGTTGTAACATGACTATATTAATGCATTAGACTGACGATAACTGCTACAAAAACACTGGCACTCCCAAACTGTTATCATTATATCAGCCTTTGAAAATTCACTATTGCTCGCCCTCTATTATGTCTCGTTTTTGTTTGCACCACAATACATCAGTAAGTTGTTGTTTCATTAGTGATAAGTCAACTTCCTCTCTCAGAACCTCATGCAGGAGTGAGCTTGCTTTAGACCAAATTGTATACCTCATTTTGTACATAGTTGCAAATCAGCACACTCACATACTGTCCGGGCACACAAAGACGCGTGGAAACACACAAGGCTCAGAGCTCTTTTGTCCCGCCTACTGCAGTCGCCGTGGAAACCGCCTGATGTCGTGTCACTGTGGTTTGGAAGCCTGCAAACGAGAAGCTGTGGTCTGGTTCAGCACAAGAGCATGACACACACACACACTGAGCTACACACTCAATTCAACTCTGACTGCCATCATTCAGTGATCACATGACCGTCCGGTCTCTTTCCATCACTCTGACACACACACGCACACTGTGTGACCCACATTTCCTCCCCTGCTTTTCATCCTCTTCAGGCTTGCTTCTCTTTTTTTCCCATTTTAAGGCTTTCTACTGTGACCTTTGTTGGAACAGGTGATCTTAGCATGTGTATTATTTCTAAGGGACAGCTTGCTTCAATATCACACCGTCTCAGTCTCAGTCTCAGTGGTGTCTCATTTGTGTTACATTAATCAGTTTGTCTGTTCTGGTTGATTGTGGCTGGCAAGAGGCTCTGATGGTATCTGTGGTGTTGATCTGCTGCAGAGATTTTTCAAAATAAAAGAAGCGTGCAATTTGCTCATCACTGATAGAGCTAGAATTGAAAATCTGAGTCAGATTACTGTAATTTACTAAATGCACAAAAAATTAATTCAACATATTTGTATCCTCGTGATTTATGAAAAAGCGAATTTATGATGTATTATTAGCAGATGCAGTTAGTAATTGTTGGTTTTCTGTATGTTATCGCAACAAAATTTAAGTGCGTGATCCTTCTACCTTGGATCCTTGGTTGCTCAGCATTGTCGGAAATGAATTCAGTGATTGCAACTTGCTGACTGTGTTGCTCACACTGTGAACACACAGCTGCTGTTACACTCCTTCCAAGTCATGAGGTGGTTAAAACAACGTAAACATAAAGTGCAATATAACTTAGTATACATTCATATAAGGTTGTTGTTGATTTTTGAGACTATAGTTTGTAGTACTTTCAGTCAGTGTGACTTGTGGTCACTGTTTTTCTTGTAAATGCTTTTTCTTTTTCTTGTCATAACTTTGGAGACATGCGCTTATCGGTGCAGTATGCATGCTGTTTGTATGAGCTTTTGTAATGAGGGAACAGATCTGTAAGAAAGCATGGCCAGAAGGACTTCATTTTAGTTTTCGCAATGAGACATGCATAGATAGGCTGTGCAGAGAAAATAAATGCAAGATGCACTGAAGGAAACGTACTCGTAGAGTTCATGGTCGTATCCTGAGTTTGAGATTTGAGGATATATGCTGAAGGAGGAAATCATCTAAATCAGACAGAGGATGTAAAGACAATCCGGCGCCAGACAAAAGGCAAAAAACATGCAAACTGTTGTGGCTATCGGCAGCAAAACGCAAGTGTAGTGTCTAGTCTGCCTATACAGAAAAAGAGTTATGATGTTGTTGTACTGGGAAATATTGGCTGAGTGAGACCTCTATTTTCTCTGTGATAAAGAGCAGCTAGACCAGGTCTAACAACCATCCACCATGTCAGGTGCATTTCTCTCCTTTTGTCAGTCAGTCTGTAAGCAACACTGTATTTGCTGGTGTGGAGAGGATGCACCACGGCTTCCATCTCTGTGGATGATGTGATGAACATACTAAGCGACAGATACAGTTTAGCTGCACTTGCTAGCTAAGAAGCAGCACAAAGCTCACTTAGTTATCTAGGCAGATAAGCAGCTGGCAGTAAGACAAAAACAGTGAGCTCGCTCTCTGGGATTTCCTGCATGCCTCTATGACATGTAACATTAGACAGCCAATCAGCAGCTTTATTAAATCTTGATACAAGCATTCTGCATACTTATTGGCTCAGTGATGCTGACGAGATTTACTGCTTAGGTATAAACATTTGGCAGTGGGACCGTAAAAGTATCAAAGTTCAGTACCCAGCACTATTGTGGTGTATAAGATGCAGCAGCATAATTGTAGAGATCATGATCAAAATGAAACTGATAGCCTTCCAGTCACTAACCTACTATTGTAACAAAACAGGTCTAGGTGATTGCTGCATGTCACATCCTTGAAAGGTCATTCCATTCATTTCACATTCCTCTGACACCGCAGACTGATAGAGCCTCTGGATACTGCTGTCTTACATCGTTGACAGCTCTGTTATGCTGTCATGCCTGCAGACTCACGATTACCTTAACAGCAGTGTTCTTTGGAGAGCTTTAACTTTTTTCATCTGCTACTTACAGACATCCAATATGTACGGTTTGCCAAATCTGTTTGTGCATTTATTCTAGACTGTATGATTGTCGTTGAAAGGAAATTGATGATTTTTGAGTGACTAACATACAAGCTCAATGCTGCTGTGTTATCGTAGATACTTAGCAGAAACTTCATTCATTTTATTTTTTTCCTTTCTAAAATATAGGACAAACCTAGCTTCTTGAAGTTTTTAAGTGTTTTTGCAGTCGTCATCAGGGTTTTGTGAAGACCCTGCTCTGTTTGGTAGCACACTGCTGCTCTGCCATCAAAAAGCAGATCAGTCCATTGACACGCAATAGTATTTCTGCAGGAGCTGGAAAAAATTAGATTTAATAACGGGTAGTTTGATCCAAACAGCCTGAATAGCCAAAGACACATTCCAGCTACGGTAATGAATCCCAAAAAGTATGACAGTCCTGAATGGTTGAGCTCTTGTGCTAGATCTTCCTTTTTATTCAGCTTGTGTGTCGTCCAATAAGAACATTTCAGTCCATATAATATTACATAATATATATAAATGTTATCAGATGTTATAAAAACTGTATAAAATGTAATCTTACATCTGTATCACGTCCATATCTTTAATGAAGCTGTGAGTATGTGTATGCAAGAAATCAAATCAAAATCCAACCTGCCGTGTTAGGACCGGCCAAAGGACCATATGATGTCTTGGCTTTGATCACTGCTCAATGTGCATGGTTGCTGCTTGAAATACTTGAGATTAGTCCACTGTCCTTGAGGCAACAGCAGCTAAAGTTACACTGAAATGAGCCGTTGTTCTGTCTGATTCAGATACAAGGCTACAATGGCTTCAGCCATTTCTACACATGCGATCAAATACAAGATGCACTGAGCTGCTGTAGTGTTTATCTCAGCCTTGATCAGGTCAGCCACTGACTGGTCTGTGTGGGTGAGAAAGCATTTATCTGTATGAATGAGGAAGCAGTGTGAGTTGTGTGAGCCTGTGAAGACAATGAAGCATTTGTCCTGCTCATAGTTCATTAATAAATTTCACTCATATTGTGCTATGGATAAACTGCTAAAGTGTGGAAGCTATTATTCTTTTGCCATTTTTTGCATTTGCTAAACAGCTTGAGATGCATTACCACTTTCTTATGCACAGGAGGAGAGCTGGCCCTATTTTGCATCTAGTCCTGGAAATCCAAGACAGATTGAAGTCAGATTTGTGATCTGACTAATAAGTAAATTTTCACTGAAAACAAGACACTTGAAGTGCGAATGGGACCCAAGGGCCTTAACAGTTGAAATGTCACACAAATCCCTCTTTATTAGTGGATGCAAGTCCCAAGAATTGTGGAAAAAATTAATATACTAATAAGTAAAGTAAAAAATGATTTGTACATAGTGTCATTGTAAAGGCTAAATTAAAGCTTCCTGTTGTAACTAAACTAACTTTATTTTGTTCCTATAAGAGCTGATGAGTACTTCATTTTTAGAAGACCACAAACATCCCTTACAGTAAGTTAGAAGCTCTCAGATGACCTCTGTGCTCACAGTAACCTGCTTAGTGCCACTTCACAATCAATCTGTTGAACTTATAGCATTTGTCACGAGTAACATGCCATAGCTTAGCATGTGAAATTGAGAATTTTATGTAGAAAGATGTCTTTGAATTTTGTTGATGTCATGGAGCTTGTTCCTGATATAGCCTGATATAGCTGTTTATTTCTAAATATTCAACTAATTTTTTCTTCGTGTGAAGCCCTGACTTGTGTCGTAGCTGCCCATATCAATCACTGAACAGATATGAGAAATTATGCCCACCAGTGTTTCAAAAAGAGCTTCTTCACCCTCTGGAATTTCTGATTTCTAATCTAGCATGGGTTTGATGACAGAAGCCGTTTCCGTCCTGTTGCAGACAGGTGACATGGAAGTATTACTGCGACTCATAGCTCCCTCTATTTGTTCTGTGTGTGCTCTCCCCTCAGCTGGAGCTCTCTGCAGAAAGTGTTACAACTGCAGAGGTTGCTTTCACTTTTTGTGGCCCGGTGGATTAGTCTAGAAAGACACTAAATGAGAGGCTACAGACTTGTAATTTTATTTCAGTTTTATGGGCTAGTCCAAGGCTTGCGTTAGGAATATTCTCAGGCTGCTGATCGCACGGCTGGCCAACACTGAAACTCCAACTGGGCTTTGCTGATAGTGAACCAGGCTCGACCATTGACCAACTGGGGCTTGGTGTCAGCAGATGTAACTCAAGCTCCTCAAAACAAGGAATAAGCTCTGTAGAACTTTGCATAATTGACCAGATGCAAGTGATGGCCTATTGAGGTGGTGGCTGGCTGCGGTAATGATGAAATGACAGTTTGGTTGACAAGATTACACACAGAGCAACGATTTAAGCCAAATTAAGTGAATCTTTTTGGTTGCAAACTTGCTGCTTTGTACATGTATCAGATATGATTTCGTTTGATTTCAGATACTGCTGATGTAAGCTCTGATGTGTTGATTATCTGATGGTGGGCTACCTGATTGTACTTTGGATACAAACCTTTTGTCTAGCCGTGACTTGACACTGAGAAAGCCTCTCTCTGCAGGATCAAATCAGCTAATTAATGGCACCTGGTGTTTGACTAACTTGCTAACGAGCTCACTGAAGGTATTGAGTCTGTCAGTATCTTTTGTTAAGTGCCATCTGAATCAATGAGAAGTCGTTTCTGACAAATGCAAATATTTTTGCCTTTTTCTGTAATTTTCTTTTGCAGAACTAAAACATTTTGAAAGTTGTGTAGTAGTTGAAATAAACAGTGGTTGTAATTAGTTTTGACTATTGCATGGCCACTATCTCACTCCGTGCCTTCTCATTTCTCTGTGTAATTGCTGTTTTTTTTAGGTCAATTGGAAGCCTTTAAGTCTTGTTTACATTCTGTAGATTCCTTTTGTATATGTGCACATTTTGTTGGTATCATTGGTCTAGATTAAATTAGCCTCTTGTGCCTCTATGTGTATCTAGCATGAGCTGGGTGTAGTTTGTGTTGAGGGTTTTTGCAGGCGAAATGAGTACAGTGTCTAGTGTTTGTGGTCCTGAGGCCTGCGTGTCACTCCCAGAAGACTCATTTTCAGGCTGCTTCATGCACTCCTCCCTCAGCTGCAGGATTGCCTTCTTTAACTGGCTGGATAATCCCCACCCTGCCTCACTATTGGCTGATAATGTGTCTGTACACGCCTCAATTTGCACCGTCATACTCTGTGAATGCGTGTGTATTCTCAATGTTTGTGTGTTCCTGTCACACTTACATCCCATCATCCACAGACAACATATTGTTACAGAGCATAATATAAGGCCACACCGTGAGGCATGTGCACTGCTTTTTAAAATCAGTGTCTCTAAGGAGGTAGTTGGAAGGTGACATCATGCATTAGCACTGGTATATTGCACCAGAGGATTTGTCACAGTGTACCAAGGGGGGTTGTCACATGTTTTTATGTGTCATAACAAAGTCTCTCTGTCCTTTTAACCAGCTGTCTGTGAATTATTTTCACCTTTTCTAATAATTATCATGTGACAATCCATTAAGCACTAGTTTGCAGCTCTGTTGTGTAAAGGGGTTTGAACATGGTCAGTAAGTTTTATGTTGACATTGCTGTTGCTTTATGGAAATTTTAGGCACCTGAAGCGCTTCATGGCGTTCCCTTTCCAGGTTCCAGTGATTTTTGATGTTGCCCGAACACTTTAGAGCAGGTTGTTGTTCATGAATGAGAACCAGTCACCTCCAAACTAAAAGGAAATCACCCTCTTGTCTTTGATGACATGATCCAAAAGCACCACTTCAACAAGCATCCACATATCCCTCGTTTGCAAGGGAGAGAGGATGACTCTAGTATTTCCCTGTGTGTTTTGGGAGCTGGCCTACTTTATGTTTGTGTATTGTCTCTGTGTGTCTGTGCCTCTGTTTTGGTTCCCTTGGCAAAGGCCCACAGGCTCTGTTGTTTTCTCTGAGGCAGCATTTAGGCCGCACTGTCCAGGTTTGGTCGAAATGCTGGTGAAATCTCTTTATTTTGCCTGGCTTTATATTTTGTTTTGTGCCGTTTCATGCTCGGTTTGCATCCTTTGTATTGGGAGGATAAGTGTATTCTCTGTGCTGATGAATGCTGCCATTAAGCAGCCTCAGGGCTTCAGATGGAACTAAGCTGAAAAACGGGCTTGTGGTGGTTACATAAGTCTGCCTTTGCTCTGTCATTGTGCCACTGTGATGAGCCAGGCGCTGGGCAACAGTGGAAATGGCCTCATTAACCAGCAGCAAATAAGAATTTTAACACATCTCACTATTGTTTAACCTTGATGATATGCACACCCGAAAGCAGTGGTAACTAACAGCAACAATAGGTATCATACTTAATCCGCCAACTTATTTGTTGCCTCCAACCACTACTAGTACTATTACTTTTGCTTTAATGAATGATTGAAGCTGACTAATTGTTTTAGCTCTGTTTGAACAACAACAATGTTAAAGGGGAGAGAATTCTCGGTAGTCAAGCTGGTATGTTGCAGCACAACACTAGCTATGCGCTTCCTATGTTGGTCCACCTTCTGGTCTGGGATTAATGTGATCTCACATCCTCCAAACAAACTTCGTTGTCTTCTGTAATATCCAAATCTGCTATCTCATTGCATATAGCATTTATTCACAATGACAATAGGTCACAGGGGCAATGGAGGACACGTGCAATTCTATGACTATGCACCGGTCTCCCAAAGCATACATTTTCTTTTAGAGTGATTATTTGATATCGTAGTTTATTTACGTAGCAGCATACAAATGATAAAACACAATCAAGAAATAACAAGCGTCAGTGAGCTGATAAGGGATTAAGCTCAAAGGAGCGTATTTAAAGAAACAGACAACAAACCATCTAAATAACATGGACTGACCCCTGTATTTGTCCCTCTCTGTGACTCTCTGCAGTGGAAGGCGAAGGTCAAGGTCGCATTCTCCAGCGGTTTCCTGAGAAAGACTGGGAGGACAGCCCATTCCCACAAGGCATAGAGTTGGTAAGTCAACACTTAGAGGCATGTTTCAGTGTAGCTCAGTGGCTACAACAAGACTCTGAACCCAGTCAGGGGTACAGCTTCCATTCCCTGGGCAGCTCAGTGGTTCGAGCAAGACATGCATTTTTCACACTCTGAACTATTTTGTGGTGAATTTTTTTTTGCATGAAGTGTTAAAATATCAGTTATGTGTGAGTGAGTCTGTTGGAAGGTTTTAGCAACAACTCTGATGGCTTGATAAGAAACTAAGTTAAAAATTCCATCCATCTGCAAACACTTGAGTCCACAGTAAGTGAATGAACAAACACTAGCCAGATTGCGCAATATTTGGTCTGAAAATGCATGGTCCTCTGAGGATGAACATGGTTTATAATGACCCACTGACCTCAATTCATCTATTGAGGTAAACCCTATTACTTGTACAGCTCTAGTACCAAAATAATCAGTATGTTGCTTGTTGTGTCCAACAGTATTGTGAGGTGGAATGAACATTGTCTCTAAGGGTCACAAGTGGGGCTTTCTTCTTAAGCCTTGACATAAATATTTAATTAAAAAATATTTTGCAGAGACGAAACCAAAATAAACTTACAGTGGAAGAGGGATCTTAAGGGAATCTAGAGATAGGAGAAGGTTTGTTTAATTTGAATGGCTGTCTGTGGGATTCTGTGCCAACAATGAGACTGCATGTTCAGAAACTGAGTAGGATTATACCTAGCCACTTCCTGCATGTGCTTCACAATAAATGTATTTTAATGTCGAGGCAGTGAAGTGTTGACATTAACTGAGTAGTAGCTAATACCAGAGATGTATTTCACATTTTTTTATAATGTAAGATTAAGACATTTTGCCTTTGTGATTTTAGAAAATAAGAGCTCTAATATCATGCCAGTATTAAGGGAGAAAGAGCCTGATTGCTGCATCCTGAATATTAATGCAGATCAGTTGTTGGGCCTGTTGGGTGAGCATGGATTCACACATTCATTAATAGGGTGGTTGGGTAACAACAGCATAACCTCTCTGTGAATCAGGTGTGAAACAGATGACTGAAAATTGCTTCATAAATGGTTTTGGTGTGGATTAACATAAGATGAAAGAGTCCATCAAGTGGCACGTGTAACATGCATACATGTGCCAAATTTAGATCAACTCCTGAAGTCAATGAGGAAACTTAATGAATAATGGCCTTAACATGAGTGTTATGTCTTAACAAAAAACAATGTTAATATTGACTTTTTTTGTTTGCTCACCTCAGTCAACACTCCAACACTATTGATTGCTCCATTAACATTTCATATTTTCCAAGTAAATAATTGAAAAACTTATGAGAGAAATGAGAGCAACATATACTTCCATGTCTTTTCACATCAGTCAGCCAGAGCTTTGGTGGCTTTGTCATTTTATTGAATCAAATGGAAAGTTTTCAGAACTTGTTTGGTTGCATTAGTTATAGCCCAGCCCAGGATGAATCACCCTGAGGTGCTGTAGGAACATGTGACCTACTGTTGTCAGATATGTCACCCAGGTATGTATGCACACTGATCTTTCTTTCTTTTTTTCTTCCTTCTTCCCTTTCTTCCCATCACCATCTAATTCCAACCCATGTCCCTGTACCTGTTTCCCTCTTTCTGCCATCACCTTTTCACTTCTTTTATTTCCTCCCCCTCCTTCACCTGCTCTGTAGTTCTGTCAGCCCAGCGGTTGGCAGCTGGTCCCTGAGCGACAGCCTGCCTCCTTCTTTGTAGCGGTTTTGACTGACATCAACTCAGACCGTCACTACTGTGCCTGTTTCACCTTCTGGGAGGGCCTGGACCATTCACAGGTGAGACAGATGTGACCTATACAATGTCTTGGTTGTTGATGCAGCAGCAATGACATGATCCCTCATTGGTTTCCCATCTAGGCAGCAAGACCAGTGCTTGGCTTTGTGGCTATTTTGGCATAGTGGTCATGTGACACCCTAGGATTCAGAAATATTTTTTGCCATTCACGTCCTTTACAAAAGACTTAACTTCAAAACTGAAGAAAACATTCTGAACTTTAAAAAATATTTTTTTTAGATTTGCACAACTTGTAATATTAGGTGCACCAAATGTGTATTTAAAAGGTGCTCATGCCTGGGAGGAATGGGGAGCAACTTTTTGGGAAATGTGCGGCGTGAGCACTTTTTATTGGATTAAAAAATTCAGTGTTTACTACATCCATTGGCTGTTTTCAGTGTGACGTGACTGTGGTTTCAACTGTTCTTCCCCGTGCTCAGCTGCAAAAGGCCGAGACCAGCGAGGCAGATGAGGTGGATGAGGAGCCGGCCGTCGTCCAGTCAGCCCAGGTCTTTGCCCCCAAGAGCCTGGTGCTGGTGTCCCGACTCGACTACACTGAAGTGTTCAGGGTATGACTCACACAACATCTGTCCCTGCAGCTTTTGTGGAATATTAAAATATGAAAATATATGAAAATACACATTTTTTACATGCTAAACATTATTCTATTAATAGAAATAATAAAATACTGTATAATAATAAAAACATATTGCATGATGTTGATTTTTATATATTTTGATAACATTTACTGCCTTACTGCCCATGACTAATTTCCTTTATTCTGAAAATTGTATTATTACTGTCCATTTCTGGCCCATGTTGACCCTTGACCTATGTGTCCCCCCTCTTGACTGAACAGAACTGCCTGGGTTTGATCTACACCGTCCATGTAGATGGCCTGTCTGTCCCATTGGAAACGGTGATTGGAAATCTCCTCACTTGTGTCATCCCTATTGCTGGAGGCTCCCAGGTAACTGCTGACCATTTATCTCTGTTTGGCACAGACACCTGTACAAACTACACTGCCCTACAAAGGCAAAAGCCAAAGATCATGATTTGATGTCATATTAACTAAAGCTGTTGTCAATAGCTCATCGAGATAAAGTCTGACACCATCCTTCAGTCTCATTTCTTATGCTGTTACAACTCTTTGGCTTTGCTGGGTGGTATACACTCCTTAAGTCAACCCATGCCTTGCTCAGTAGCACTGCTTATTCAGGCAGCAAGTACTGTTAGTACAGCACCTTGTTCAGGAGCTCTGGCTGCTGGCATTGCTAATGTGCATCCATGTTAGCTTAGTGCAACAAAAACATTTTATTGGCGTGTTCACACCAAGCATGAAGCGAATTTTCAAGTGAAGTTTGACCACATGGTCCGCCCAGAAACAATGCTCTGCAAAGCTCCGCGATACATGTGAATTTTTTGCTCAAGTTGAATATTTACAACTTATTTGCATCACGCCATTCGCATAATTCACATCTATTTGTGGCTTTGCATTGACTTTGTATGTAATTGTGTGTGTGAAAAATTCGCTTTGCTTTCTGTGTGAACACATTAGCTCATTTTGCAAGTCAGGGGAAAACTACAGCCCTTGCATTTATAACCATATAAACAAAGCAAACATGCTTCTTTTGCATAACATATGAGATACCAACTCAGTATATATCTATGTATTTGCTGGATTTGTGAAATAACTCAGTGAGCAAAAGTGTTTTTCTATCATGCTGAAGTAACAGGACCGTATGCACACATAACTTGTGAACAGCAGCATTGTGTGTTACTTGAGATCACATTTGGGTTATTTTAAGTAACTTATTTCTCATTACATTTTATGGAATTTTCTTTGTCACTTTCTTATCATTTCTCCCTTCCCTTACACATTTTTTCATGTGTTTTGTAAGAGCCATATATTTTTTTTATCCCACCACCAGAAAACAGTGAATTCTTTCTGCTATGTAGCCACTTTCCTATGTGCAAGTAATCCAAATAAGTAAGTGTAAAAGCTAGTGGTTATACGATTATTCATGCACATGGTGCACATACAGTAGGAAGTGTCTATTTTCTCTAAATGCACATCAGTTGAACCCTCCCACTGTGGTTTCCAGATGTTGTAACCCATGTGTGTCATTTCTGTGCACTCTACTGTACACTGGTTCCTCTGTGTTACAGATAAATGAGTCCCCAGTTTGTAGTTTAGAAAAGGTTCCTCAGGCCCTGGCCTGTGATTGGCTGCTGGCCTGTCTCCAGGTAACTTTACCGTTCTGCAAGCTTGACCAATCAACAACCAGCTCAATGTTATTGATTCTGTTAATCAAACAGACCAGAGTTTTCTTTTCTTTAAGGAATGTGTTCTTTCTTGCAGTCATTTCAAATCATGCGTGATTGATGGCGCTTCAGCTATTTTTGACCTGCTTTTTTGTATGTTTTGTGATCAGTCGGTTTCCACAGGATCATGTTAATCATTTCAAACAATCATTTGTTTTGATCTTTTATTACGTTTGTTGTCAATTTGATTTGTTGCTGCTGTCGATAAGCATTTTAGATCACTGATTATTTTCAAGCTGTTTCCTCACTCTCTTACACAGCCACAAACACACATTCAAACCCGTTGCTGTGCAGGTCGTAGTTCAGTTGCTAGGTGTCCATATGGGATGACAGATGGCCTTCTACTGGGCAGCACAGCGTCTGAATGAGAGAATCAGATCTAATCAGTATTAACACACATACAGACCCAAACAGCTCTCCTCACACACTGGCACACATCTAAAAATACGAACACATGCTAAACTTAAAGCTCAGTCCTTTATCGTCGTCTATCATACTGATGGATCCTGACTAAAATGTTAGCAGTGGTTTTATTATAAAGCTGTATAATGCCTAGAAATCAGTGTAAAATGTAAGACATATACAGTGTCACTGTTTGTCTCTCTCAAACAACCATCCATATATGAGCACAGAGCCTGTTGAGGGCCTTACAAATGAGCTTGTACTGCTGCTACCCAGCCAAGCACAAACAGTTCTGTTCTTCCCACTCAAGAGGAGGACAGGCCACGTGGAAAGGAATAACAGTCAAATACACACTTAGACTAATTCAATGAATGAATCACTTTTAAAAACTTTTCTATCAGCCAAACAAATGTCTGCCATTGACGCAGAGTGTGGCTGTTAATGTCAACCTCTGCTCAAACACACACAGCAGAATGACTTCAGCAACGTGACACTGGAACCATCTTTGCCATGTGAATATGTGTTGATGAAAATAGTTAGCATTATATAATTTTGTGTCTGGGTTAAAATTGTATGATTCTTCTTGCATGATCAGCCACACAGATTTTTTTTAAAATTCTAACTTACCTCCACATTGGACATTGCTTATCATTCTACTTGATCGAAGTTTCTCATAAAATGACTAAACAAGCATTTGTTAGTAGGGATGCCACTATGGGAACATTTTCCCACCAGTTCGTTCACGATGACACTGGTGTTACTACGATCACATTTTACAAGAAAAAATATTCATCAAGCTAAGCTCTTATTGAATTTCCCCTGTGATATCACATTGATATTCCAGTTGTGGTAGTATTATCAACGTCTGTTGAATGCGACTGAAAGGGGTCTGAAGGTCTGCTGTGTAACCTTGGCCTTCTTTTTTTATTTGGAGTAAAGTGTCCACATTTATCTAAATAGAATTAAAAGCTCCAGTGCATTCCGGCATTGCTGTGCAGCTTGTGAAATAACAGATTTTTTACAACTGTATGACAAGGGCAGGTTGGCCTGTACAATGTAACAACACTTAATTCATGTGTCTGAGTAGCTTGCACAATCCTTATTTGAAGTGAACCTCAGGCTGTTGACCTGATAGGAGAAGTGAACTGAATTGCAAAAGTGGAGCTGCAGGGCAGGCTTTTGGTTTGGAAGGCCATCCTTAACACAGAGAAGTGACAGACCACTAAGTTTTCACACATCTTTTTTCACCAGGTCCCCTTGAACAATGTAATGATTCACTGCAGTCTGTACTCTATCCTGGACCTGTGTGTCTGAGTATGTGTGTGGTACTTTCAGATTTGCCCATGGTCCGGGAAGACTTCTATTTAGTATGGAAGAAAGTCAAGTCCTCATCTTACCGTGCATCAGGCTGATCAGGCGATTGGGCTGTTACAGGAACATGTTTAAATCTGTCTCTGTAATGGATTCATGTGACAGAGGGAATTCCAGTCCTTGTTTCTGGAAACTGTCTGTCGCACTGCCAAATGCTCTGACTGTCAGAATTTGATTTAGGAGCAACACATTGGAACTTTAAGGCATAACTAACTGAAAAACCACTTCAAAACTGAAACTTGTTCTGCTCAAGGTCATTGCCACTTTCCCGTTAGTTATCACGTGTTTGCTTTCACATAGCTTGTAAAGTTCAGTTTTTCCCCGTTACCTCTTGTCATTGCATCTTGTCGGTGAGTTTGAGGTGGGATGATGACTTCAATGCAGGAACTCTGCTGGTTTCAGTATCAGTTTGAGTACCTGATATGATTTACTGTCATATGGTGTTTGAGAAGCCAAACCGTAGTCAGATGTTTTCAGTTTTGAAGTGAGAATATCTCAGCTAAATTCCCTTATCACGCCAGTGTTTGTTTAACAGTGTAATTTCAAAACCATGTGAGGATGTAGGAAATCATACAGATTTAATAGCTTCTGTTAAATCCCCATTTTAACTTTGCGTCACTCACAAGACAAAAGCAAACTTTGTACTTAATAAGGAGCCTCCTTTTAGCTTCACATAGTGTGTGTGTGTATGTGTGTGTGTGTGTGTGTGTGTGTGTGTGTGTGTGTGTGTGTGTGTGTGTGTGTGTGTAAAATATGCAATGTACTGCATTAGTAAAAGTAATGTCATTTGCATACTTCCTTTCCCCTCTATTACTATCATTACAGTTATATTAGATATATGCTGTGTTGTGTGTTGGAGTTAGGAGTAAAATGACATAATGAGTCATCTGTTGTGCTGCTGAATGCTAACTGATGGTTTTACTTTGTTTTGCATGTGTGTCTCTCATGTCTAATTGCATTCATCCTATATTTTTACACAGCTGTCATCTTGCAGTTCATGTTTATGATGTTATTGTTTGTGCAGCTTACTTGTTTTGCCATGCTGATACATTACTGTCTATTTGTTGTCTTATTGGGCCTTCTATGCCCTCACTCCTGTTGTATCTAACCTGTGTCTTATCCTGCGGGGTGTGTATGTGTGTGTTTTTTTGTGTGCGTGTGTGTGTTTCTGCTGGGTGCTTGTGTAGCCGGGCCAGGAGGAGAGAGAGGAGAGTTTGGTACGCCAGCCTGACTTCATTCTCCCCTCGCCACCAGTCAGCTCTAAGCTATATTAGCTTCCTTTTCTCCATCCATTCCCCTCAGCCAATCCATGCACACCTCCTGTGGCAGGAGAACCAATCAAAACGCTTTCATACAGACTCAATATGTGACCCACAACTGATCATTCATTTCATATTAAGTATGCATCTCATACAAGTGTCTCAACCTCCAAACAGTCTGACTTTAATTGGGTTCATTCATATAGCCACAGCAGTTCTGTTGAGGATTTTAAATTGAAACGAGAAACAGTAGTGATATTACGATTCCACATTATACTAAGTGTATAAGTGTACTGTGAACAGCTTCAGGAAAGATGCATACGCAGGACTAATGTAATTTAATGAGGAGAAGCAAGAAGCCATTTAGATAGATTGAGGTAACTCTATGAGTAAGGAATATCCTATCAACCCGGAGCTGTTTTTCATAACTGCCTGGCACAATGTGGTTTATCTCACTTATGAGTTCTGCCTGTCAAGGACACTGCAAGATTCCATTTGTTCCCCGGCCCAAAGAGTGCATTTGCATAACAGCCTCATGGCTTTAATGTGGCATCTTCATAACTGTTCTAAATGTATCCACATGTCTTGAAGGCTACAACCATTCTTGTTTGTCAAAGTAGTAAACTAGCTAACAAACAGTTACAGATTTTGGACTCAGAAACTATCTCTCATTATCCTACTTGTACTACTGCTACATGTCCGTGTCTATTAACACTTTGCCTAATGTTGCTCTATTTAGTTTGTAAGCAGTGGATAAACCTGCAATAAATGGTTTATAAAGTACTATAATGTAGTTTTATGCAACTATACAGAGACATTTTAAGGTTTTATTACTGTACAGTATTTGTTTCATAGTTTACATATGAAGACATATTTTATAGAAGAAGTCATTTAGAACAGTGATGAAGATGCTGCATCAGACCATGCATTTATGAATATGAATGATGCAGACCTCCAGCCTATCAGAAGTCAGTATTCTCCCCGTCCATGTAAGTCACGACTTTGCTCAACTGCCCTTTATTATCAAACCTCAAAAGCCAAACAATGAATTGAACACACCTGATGATCAGATGTTGGATCACATTATTGAATTGCTAACAGCTCGCCTACTGCTGCTGACGCTATTGCTGCTGCCGTAAAGAGCATGAAATAATGCTGCACCTTTTCCCTCCCAGCTAGCCTCGTACACACGCACAGACATACTGACTGGGTACATTTCATCTATTTTCAGACAAAGCCTTTTTTCAGAAATGAGTTGCTGATTCTAACTGGTTTATGAAGCTTAAAAACCCCATGGCAAGATTAGAATACACCTTGGATGTCTACTCTTATATAAAGGTCCAGGTGGTGATACAAGTGCTTTTGTGTCATTTTGCTTTCTCTGTACACAAGGTCACTGGTAAAGCATAACTTGAAATGTGTTTTGGATTTATTTTAAGTAAATATAATGGGTCCCATATGTTTCATACACACAAGAAATCATAAGTATGCTGTGCTTGTAAGTATCCTGTGCTGCAATGCTTAGTTATACTGCACTATAATAATCGTACTGTATTGATTATATTTTTGCACTGTAAATCATCTCCATTTCCACTCACGGATTCGCTTGTTATCCAAACCACACACAAATCAATATTTATTGGCTTTGTCTTCTGTCTGAAGCACAGCAGGCTTTTAGAGTTACAAAGTCAATCTGTAATGGATGACATAGTTATAAGACACAGTGTAGTGCAAATCAGACATCTTGAATTTCCTGTAAAAAGCATATCTGTGCTGTTAGAGCCTCTTTAAGAAAGACACTCTCACCCTTTTTACAGATTGCAAGTCAGATCAATTAAGTGTTTCTACAGTGTCAAATGTTACAGATGTTAATTTTATCTCAGGATGCGCTTCATGGCTCTAAGTGAATCATTAAAACACATTCAACCTGATCAATCTTCCTTCCCTTTGTGTTAATCTGCAGTGGAAAAATCGCCCGCGCATGACACCTGCCATGTGTGCTGGGATTTCTCTGTCCCGTAAAGGCTCATTGACATGGTGGTGCTGGTGTTGTTTTGCAGTAAGGTCGTTGGCATGGAGTCCTGCCCAGCTCCATTCATGTCCTGATCAGCTGGAATGGCTTGTGTTTTTATTTGTCATGTACCTGCTAAGCTTCTGGGATTCTCCATCTCTCTGTCGCTGACTCACGCTGCCCTCTGGACACGCACAACTGATTAAACCACACTGCCAGAGCCTGATTTTCTGAGAAATAGCCTTCGTTCTTTGGTTTTCTCACCTCCCTTTTCAACCCTTCTTTTCTCTCTTTCTCTCTCTTAATCTGTAGAGGACAATAACGTTAGGTGCTGGCGACCGGCAAGTTATCCAGACCCCCATCGATGACTCACTTCCTGTCAGTGGCAGCAGTGTGGCCCAGCTCTTCAGACAGCTTGGTATGGGCAATTACTCTAAAATCTCCATTACTTTAAAACAAAAAACAACAACAAAAAAAAAACAACAACAACAAAACGAAATGATGAAATAATTTTTTTTTTATCTTACGGTATTTCCTCATCTGACTTACTCTTCTACTGTTAGAACCAATAATTTTGAATGTGATCTCTGTCCTGGACTCTGTGTGATGCCTTGTTTGTGTGTCTTCTCCCTCAGGTATAGTGAATGTGTTGTATCTATTCTGTGCTGCCCTGACGGAACATAAGATCCTGTTCCTGTCCAGCAGCTACCAGAGACTAACAGACGCCTGCCGAGGACTGCTGGCCATCATGTTCCCCCTCAAATACAGGTGTGATCTCACCTTTCAGTCTCTCCTTGCTGTGTTTTTATATCTTTCTCTGGACGTTCTTTTCTATATTTCAGGACACATCTGATCTAACATTGAATGGGTAAAGCAGAGTAAAGCATGGAGCCACGACTGGGTGTTGTTATAACAGATGTGCTAAATATCTCTCCTGTGTGTTTCCCTGCAGCTTCACCTACGTTCCCATTCTGCCAGGGAAACTACTTGAGGTCCTGAGCACCCCCACCCCCTTCATCATCGGCGTCAATTCATTCTTTCGCTCGGAAACGCAAGAATTGGTGGGTTCTGATGTAACAATGCTGCTGTGTATTTGGATAAGATAAGAGTCACCAAAGATCATCACATGGTCACACATACAGATAATAAGATGCAGGGAGTTTGTTGTCTGTCGTGAGCCTGAAGCTTGCACCATTTTTCTTCTTATTCAAGTCTCAGTATCCCATTAAAGTTATATCGTAGAGATCTGAGATGCATTTTTGCAGAGGACAAGGACTGTGCTTCACAGTCTTCCTGCACTTAACATTTAAATCAAGATTAGACTAAAAGCAGTAAGGTTAGTGCTTTCACAGTATCAATACTCCATACTACTTTTTCAGCTTTTTTTAAATGTTAGATCTTGAAGTTTCCTGATAAAGACCCACTTTGTCCCTCATTCCCCACCAAAGTTGTTTTATAGGAGCTCGCTGGCAGTGCATTCTGAAAGAGGAAATAAATAAAAAAAAGCAACCAGGGATGCAGTCTGAAGCAGCAGAAAATGTTGGCACATCACAGCCAGCTGGAGGACAAAATGCCAACTACACACAACACACTCCATCAGCAATAAACAAACAAACCAGTATCATTAAAAAACTCAGCATGTACTGTGTGGATAGGGTAGCTAGGCCTGCTGCTAGTGTCCACCTGTGGAAAGAAATTCAATATAATAAAGCAATTTTAGTCCATCATGTTCAGTGCTTTGTTCTATAGTTTAATGAACTTCAATATCAGATGGAGGAGGCCGAACATCTCTATGAAGAGCCCCTTTTGTATGCTTACATATATCCTCAGCTACTCTGACATGGAGTTTGGATTATGATAATGTTTAATGTAAACTCTCACTGACCCATTAAGCAAAGGTTCATCTGTCTTTTAATAAACTGCCATTATTTGCTACCTGCCTGTCCTCTGAT
Organism: Centropyge bicolor; assembly: GCA_037975185.1. Lineage (NCBI taxonomy): Eukaryota > Metazoa > Chordata > Actinopteri > Pomacanthidae > Centropyge > Centropyge bicolor. The sequence goes on along the minus strand of JBBMOC010000004.1, from coordinate 10,755,508 downwards.
ACGATACTCTTCACAAGCCTTGCCAAGCTGAATTCTACTACTATACATGACAATAATTACTGTCTATGATCAAAGAAAATCATTTGCTGAAGTCTTATATTAAAGCCTGATGAGAGTGTGATGAACACTCCTGTTAGAGATGTCTGACTGTATGCTGCTGTGTGCGCCTTGCTGTGCCGCCCTGATGGAGCCATTGTCTCACATCACAATGACGTGCTGTGTTTTGTACAGTAGTCACACGGCCCAATTATCAATGTGAAAGCAGTGGTCAGGGTCGTAGGTCAGAGGTTATCGTTTGGGCAGCCTCTCCTGTTGTCTGACGGGAAATGTGAGTGTTGTTTGATAGCTAGTGTCCTGTAATGAGCAGCTGTTGACAGAGACGTCTTTGTCTCTGTGTCTGTCTTTGTCTGTGAGCAGCTCATGTGTCCTGCTCCTGTACTTTTATTAACAGTTTCAGAAGCAGAGATGAAAGGTGTGTTTATGTGTCTGTCTCCCCCCCCCCCCAGTTGGACGTGATCATCGCCGACCTAGACGGCGGTACGGTCACCATCCCCGAGTGTGTCCACATCTCCCTGCTGCCTGAACCGCTCCTCCAGCAGACACAGACTGTGCTGTCCATGGTAAGAGCTGCAGCCTAAACTTTCAACACGAACCACACCTTTAATGCACACTGCTAATGAATTCTGGGAAATCTCATTAACATCCAGTTGGTGGTTTCTGCCGAGCAATAAATTCCCCACCAGTGCTTTATGGGTTGAGATGCCAGGAAGCTCTTCGGGATTATGTTTTTCAGGTTTCATCTTGGTTTTGGTGGAGTTAGATTTTTTTTTAAACAGATTTTCTTTGTAGTAGATGCAAAATAAGAAAACATCACAAATTGGCTCCCAAAGTGATTTATATATATATTTCTTTAGTTAAATCTTTTCTGTTTTTATTTTGGGCTTTAGTTTCCTGTTAGTTAAAGACTGGTGCCATGATGCTGCTAACTCAGCCTAAGTTATATCCATATCTTTCTCACATGCTTAGTATTGAGTGTCTTATCAATTACTATTACTGCACTGTTGTTTTCATATCAAACACTTCATATAATGAGTCAGTTCACATTAAGTAATTCATCCCCTTCCATTGATAGCTCCTTCTGAGAAATGATTTCTATGTTTATCTGTGTAATAGTTTTTCAGCTTCCTTATTCCCTGTCTGTCATCTGCAGAATGTGTGAATCTTCTTTCTTGCATCTCAGTGTAATGTATTACTCATTGATGGTCTCAGGTGGGCAGATCATAACAGAGCTGTTGCAGGAAGCTGGCCTCAGCTTATGATCAACTTACTAGATAAACAGTGAATTGTTATGATTGTAGTCATGTCTAAAGCATAATAAGGAATAATGATTGAACACAATCTATTGATTTGGGCTTGTCAGGAACCTGCTCATTTTTGATTTAGTGTCTCACGTACACATTGGATATAATTAGAATTATATAACACTGGTTATACTGGCAGTTGCGGCTAAATGCTCACATCAGCAGCCAACATCCAATAGTTGTTGAGTTATTTCAGTCGGGACCACAGAGGTGGACTGACTCACATGCTAAGCTTATAAAATAAGATAAGATAAGATCTACCTTTATTCGTTTCACAATGGGGAAATTCACACAATACATGACAGAGTTAAAGATTAAATCAGTGGTTCCCACAATATTTGGCCCTTCACCCCTTACAAGAAAGCAGTGCCTAGTTGGGATCCCTTGTAGTGGTTTGAATGCCTATAGCTTCTCACATGGTTTCATTTTGGTAATTATTTGATGCTCAAATAGGTCAAATGACTCAATATTGCAAAACACACAAAGATTTAAGAACATGTAAAAAAAAAAAAAAAAAAAAAAGACTACTGAGATTTGCAGCAGAACTTTGTTTTTTCTTCTCTCCTCTCCCGTTAATCTTCTCAAGGATGAATAAAATGGATCGTTTCCAGTTATCTTAATTGTCAACTGTGGGGAAAATCCACCTACGTTTATCATGATGCCAAGTCATCACTTCCTGGGTTGTCTAGTTTGTTTGCTGTTCTGATTGCAGTCAGGTGTAAAGCACTTTATTTGATTATGATCTCTATAAGATGACTGATGAGTTTATGGTAAAAGAATAATAATAAACTTACCACAGACCATTGGTGACAGCTGTGGCTGGAGGCATTTCATTTTCAGTCCATCCATCTACCCCACTCTTGTGATTGCGATATCATAGAAATGCCTTGAGGAAACTGGTTATCTTTTGGTGGTCAAAGCTCATGGTCACTCAGCCCTCTTATAACATGTTCTTAGCCTTTACCCATATTCACGTGCTAATTATTGCAAAATTTTACAGACATGTCTAATAGGATAAAGTCATGAAGTGATGACATATTGTATCCCAAGGCCAAGCATGTGAACACATACAAGGGATTTGACTGTTTTTTGTTTCTCTCCATGAACACACAGTAATAGACATGCAGTGGTAGTCCAACACAAGCTCATTGGTTTTGCCGATATTGAGCTTCAGGTGATTGTCATTGCACCATGCGATGAAGCTCTCTCTAAATGAAAGCGGCCAAATGTCTCACTGGAATCTACATGGCAATATCATGATAACTTCCATATTGCCAAAAAATACACTTAATACCATTTCTTAATAAGTCTTCACTACACACAGTATACTATATGAATCTGGGCAGACATGGATCTGAACTACAACTTGACTGGTTGGCGGAGTCACACAACCACGAGGCGGTAATTCTAGTGGGAGAAGTGAGGTCACTGAGGCAGAGGGCAGGATGTGTTTATTTGCTGGAGCTCAACTAAGATATGCCAAGTGTGTATTTGGATGCCGTGAGGAGCCAAAATTTGGGGAATCAAACGTGCTCTTCCCATGGATTCTCACAGTATTTGAAATATTTGTAATTTACGAAATGCATTGACTTGTTTTTGTTACTTATCAAAATAGAGGCTGAAGACGTCAAGTAAAAAATCTGTACATCTGCTGTCTCAAGGAGCCAGCTCTTGCCCTATAAAATATTTTGAGGCAGTTGTCTCTTGACCAGTTTTAATCTATGTGAGCGTGAAATAGTTCAGGCAATAAACCAGACCCATGCTGATATAATTGTTTTGTATAATACTGTTGTGTCATGTTATGGGGAGATGACAGTGGTTAGGTTAAAATCTTTGACTACGGCAGTCATTCTACTGATAACTCTATTGCATACGTTTTTAGAACTGCTTTCTCCTTTAAAGAAAATATGTAGCATCCGGACAGCAGCTTTTTTTGTTCCTACCAACAGCTGTGTGTCAAAGTGTCAAGTCTCAAGCAAGACACTGAACCTGGACCCACTGACTGGGGCATCTGCTAAATGCCTAAGATGACAATACTCAAAATAAACTGAGCTAATAAAAAGTTCAAGTGATTTTATTGTGAAATATGAAATCCCACATGTTTTTGTGTTGTGTTGGTGATTCGGTCACCATTTGTTTTGTGTGCTTTGTGGCTTCTAACCTGGAGACTCTTGTGTTGTGTTCCTTGCTCTGCACTGATGGAATGAGAGATGGAGGAGTTCACTGGATCACGGGCCTCTGTTCTCAGTCAGCAGAGCTGTGCGTACAGATGCCAAACAGATTTATAAACTAAAGGATTGTTATTTCAGTTGAGCATGTTTCGAGTGAGGAACTTCACTCATTGAAACAAGACACAAGGAGAGTTAACTGCAAGGCTGGAAAACTGATCAGTGTGTGTATGCAGCAGGTCTTGCATGTGTTAATTGCGCAGACATATTCTCTGGGAAAGGTAGAAACTGGGGGAAGGTTGCAAGAATGATGAAGATGATGTAGATTGTTGGGCAGCAACGTGAACCAGGGCTTAGTCACTGTGCTCTTCTTACAATTAACTGAATGAATTTTCATGTATTGGTCTAAGACTGGAGGCTGTTTCCCAGGCAAACCTGCGTTTTGCTGCTCGTGGCTTTAATTTTGGACAGTTGATCTGGTTCTTTCTGTTATGCGCAAAAGGGCTTGAATCCAGAATCACCACTTGTGATTATATTTATTTTTCATATGTTCATTGTAGTACCACCTTAATAGCCAGATCACAAATTTAAAAAATGTTGTTTTCTCTATAAACTGTCTGTATTATAAAGAAAAGTATCAAATTCTCACATTTGTCTGAGAAATTTGTCCTGTCATGCAGTTACGAGAAATTTGTCTCAGATCTCAATTACCCAAAATTCCACTGATGCATTCGGAACAAGCTATAACAGGTAGTTTGATAGTAATTAATTTGGGCTTCATGTTTGTTGTAGGTTTTGGATCCAGAGTTAGAAGTCGCTGATCATGCCTTCCCCCCAGTCTCCTCACAACCCTCTGCACTCAAGATCCAGGTAAGAAAAACACTTCTGAGCTCTTAGAAGTGTCAAATTTATATTGAGGTTTTATAATGGTAAAGTTGAGGTTTAATGATGTTAATGTCACTTTTATTGTAATTAATGTGAGAAATGAACCAAATGTAAAGATTTTTTATTAGCTGCAGCACTTTTTGTCCAGCCAGTAGAGTCAACACAATGTCACATTTTGGGTGCAGCATTAACTTCAAGAGGCTTTTTAATAGACAGCAGTAGTAAGCCGTGTATAGCCAAAGTGTTTATACCCATAATCCCCTGCTGCTCTGATCTGATGACCATAATGTCAAACTAGCTTGGTAGGTTTATATTTTACTCTTGGTGGCATGAAAATTGTGTTAAAAGGCCAAAAATCTGACTGGTTCAAATCTGCAAGTCCAGGATTTTTTTTTAAAGTTTTCCAGACTCTGTGCCCAGTTCAGTCCCACACTCCATTACTCCTTCAGTTTGTTGTGTGTCTCGTGTTGGTGTTAACTTGATTGTTGTGTGTGTTACAGGATAAGGAGATTCGGGGAGTTTTCCTGTGGCTGTTTGCTCGTCTCTTCCAGGGCTACCGCTGGTGTTTACACATCATCCGCATTCACCCAGAACCAGTGATCCGCTTCCATAAGGTCTGTGAACAATATTGCCTAAGAACTCTGGCCAACCATCTGTGTGTTCTAAAGGGAAAATGTCACTCCAAGAGAGAGGTCATCAGTGAGTCTCCTGAGTGAGAACTGCATCAAATTAGTGTAACTTGTGTTTCCACAGGCTGCCTTCCTGTGCCAGAGGGCGCTGACAGAGGACGACTTCCTCATGAAGGTGCTGGATGGCATGGCGTTTGCAGGCTTCGTGTCAGAGAGAGGGCCTCCATACAGAGCCACCGACCTGTTTGATGACGTGAGTTTGATGACTTTGTCCAATATGCCTACCTGTTTACTATATAGTGCACTTTAGTCACTTTCTGAAGTTTACATTCTCTGTTTCCTCATTATTTATCGTCATTTGTCATCCTCATTAAACATTTGTAAAGTAGATTTGGTTTTTTGAAATATATGTTTATTTATCTATTTCAGTTCATGAAAGATAATCTGACTGTTTAACTAATTGAACATACATGACTTGATATTCGAACGCTTGATGCTGAAATTTGAGGTCATCTTACTCCTTTGTCCTGTTTCCACAGCTGGTGGCCAATCATGTGGAGCGGATACGGCAAGAGGAGGCCTGTCCACACAAAGTCATGAACCATGTCAAGGAGCTGGCTGAGCAGCTCTTCAAAAATGTATGTGTTCTAGTGAAATTGACAAGGAACACTTATTTCTCTCACTTTTTTCTACTGGTTTCCCATCAGTCTTTTTTTTTGTCTAGTTTCTTCCTGAGAGACCCATCTCCTTTACTTTGTGGGAACCGTTAAAGTTTTTTCTGTCTTTCTTTCTTTTTCTCTCCCTTTCTCTTAACAAACTCATGGCAGGAGACATCTCTCTTGTCGCTCTGTTTTCACTGAGATGATTCGTTGTTTTCCTTATTTCACCAGTTTTTACTCTTTACTCTCTCTCTCTCTGCCTTTCCGTCCCTCTAGGAGAATCCTTACCCCACTGTGGCGATGCACAAAGTCCAGCGGCCGTCAGAAAACAGCCAGACCACTGCACAGAATCAGACGCCCTTCCCTGGGCTGGACGACGTCGCGGTGCAGCTCTTCATTGACCATGCTGCCGCCAAGCTAAAGACTGCGCCTCCTGTGGTCAAGGCAGAGCTCAAGGGCATGGTGCCATCTGGGCCCCCACTGGGTGAGCTGGGTGGTGGACTGAAACATGTTTTATGTGTAAATTGGTAATTTGGTAATTTCCAGTTTCTAAGAATGTTTGGATCATATTAATTTGAAATATGATAATGTGTAGCGGTGATTTTTTAAAAATAAAACACCCCAAAAAGAAATTGGCAAACACTTGACAAAAGTGCAGCTGCTCCAGTTGCACCTCAAACTTCCTGTGTGAACTTTTCACTCAGACAGCCTGTTTCACAGTGTGTGTTTAATGGGGTTGAGCTCTGTGCCGCAGTGATGAATGAGTGTCTGAACGCTTCTTCCTGCCGCCACAGGAGACATTGTAGACAAGAACGGCAATGTGATGGCTAACAGCGCCCGCAGACTGGAGGTGGTCAGGAACTGCATAACATACATCTTTGAGAACAAGATGCTGGAGGCCAAGAAGGTAAGAGCATGTGTCTCTTTATGAGCAGACTGACTGAACATTTGAGGAGAGTTTGGTTAATTCTGTCACAAAACACTGCTTACTGATACTGCATACTTAACTAAACTGTTCTGTCCCTGAACAAGTAAAGTTGCCTGTGTTTTTTTCAAAATGTGTTATTTGTCCTAATTTTATGTTCTTGGTTTGATTATTGTGAAGTGATCATGTTTGTGATTCACTCTCCTCTGTCCAGTTGATGCCAGCTGTATTGCGGGCGTTGAAGGGTCGGGCAGCCCGGGTTTGTTTGACCCAGGAACTCAATCAGCATGTCCTACAGAACCGAGCTGTGCTGGATGACCAGCAGTTTGACTACATTGTCCGAATGATGAACTGCACCCTACAGGTGAACCTGCAAATACTGGAATATCATCATCATTTGTTATGGAAAATTTAAGCATTGTGAGAATGTAAATGTATAACAAAGGATATACTGTTTTAATGATAGAGCATCTTAGTTTAGATTTTCAATCCAGTTACAGTAAATTCTCGCAGATTATTGTCAGAACTGGAAGGGAGAAAAACAATGCAACAAAACAAAACAAAAACAAAGCAGCTGTCGCACATGGGGAGGAGACCAAGGGGAGAATTTACAGTTGTTTGCAGTAGCTGATAGTGCCATGAATTGCACATCACGTGCAGATTCACAAAGGTTATCACTAATTATTATTATGACTAATGATATTTTGGTGCAAACACCACCATAAAGTTTTGTAGCTGAGTGCAATTTGCCCTTGTTTTGCATCTATAATTGTCCATGTGCCAAAATATACAACATACACTGAAAGTGTACAGGTGACAGCAACAGAAGGATGGATAGTAAAGATAAAATTAGCTTTTATAGATGCTGACAAAAGAATAAATGCTGCTTATCAACTCATACAAGGAAGTAGGAAAAGAGGGGAGAGAGAGATAGAGAGAAGCCAATTAGTCCATCATGATATCCCTTATAAATGTGTTAAAAATAGTGTTTGTGAACATGTGGACTTTTTTTTTTTTTTTTTTTTACAAAGAATGAATCAGATGATGTATTTTAAATACAGCTCTAGTTTGCAAGTGTTCACATCATTCACTGTTTATCTGTCTTCAGGACTGCTCGCATATCGATGAACATGGAATTGCGGCTGCCCTCCTTCCATTGGTCACGGCCTTCTGCAGAGTAAGTTCACAACCAGCATCGCCAAAGTCATTCCACATTGTCCAAACTCAGCCTTAACCTCTGACAAGGACCCATTTATCACTAAAAATCCAGTGTTCCCTCATGTTTTAACTCACTGAGTGAGGGAATTTTGAGGTGAGCTGTTATTCGGTCAGTAGGATGTCTTTGTCTGAACATGCATACTCTATTTAAAGTGTCTTTTCTCTCTCATAAAATTCTCTCTCTTTTCTTCTCTGACAGAAACTGGGCGCAGGCATCACTCAGTTTGCCTACAGCTGTGTGCAGGAGCACATGGTGTGGACCACCATGCAGTTCTGGGAGGCCATGTTCTACAGCGACGTCCAGAACCACATCAGAGCTCTGTACCTGGAGACTGATGAGGGAGAGCAGCAGAACAACACTGTGAGCACCTACGTGGCACTTGACATGTTACCAGAGTGAACAAAGATATGATGAATGATGGTCTTGCACATTGTAAAAAAATTTGTGTGAATTTTTGGAAGAAAACCTGCCACCACATATAGTAGGCTAATGAGCCAGTCTCCCAACCTGCTGAGCACAGCGCCATTTTTGTCTTGAGATGATTAATCATTAATGAAGCTCCTTTGATTTGTCGTCAGGAGCAGCAGGACGGGTCAGGGAATGGGAGAGAAATCAGTGCCCTGGAACTGGCATCAGAGCAGAACCGGCTGTGGCCAACGCTCAGCAAGGAAATGCAGGCGGAGCGCGTGCAGAAGGAGGAGAGCACGGTGTTCAGCCAGGCCATCCACTACGCTAACAGGATGAGCTACCTGCTGCTGCCGCTGGACACCAGCAAGAACCGCCTGCTGAGGAGCTCCGGCCTCGGAGACGTGGAGAGCGTCAGCAACAGCTACGTCACAAACAGGTACGAACAGATGTCAGAATTCATCAAGACTTGAAGGAATCAGAATATGGACAATGTTGGCAAAATCACATGAAATAATTAAAATTAATATCATTAATATATCCTATATTGTATTTTATTTTCTATAGCGTCATTTTCTCTTAAAAATCTTCTGAGCAGGAAAGTTTGAAACATATCAGCCCTTTTAAGATGGCACTCAAAGTGTTTGTTTTGGAAACTGAGTTTTAGTTTAGTTTTTTAAATCTCTTTACATTCATGGAGATTAAACTTTTTTAAAAATCTCAAGATCTGCTCTCAGTTAGCCAATAAAATTAAAATTTTGCTTAACCTCCACTTGTGAAAGTTGTGGTGATTTCATACAAAATGAAATCATACATGTACTTTTCTAAAACTGGTTGTTTAGAAATTAGAATTATAAGCGTTCAAAGTATTTATTTTTTGGCTTTTATTTGTCTTCTAGTATTGCAGGCAGCATGGCGGAAAGCTACGACACAGAGAGCGGCTTCGAAGACGCCGAGAGCTCAGACGTGGCTAACTCTGTGGTGCGCTTTATTAACCGTTTCGTGGACAAAGTGTGTAATGAGAGCGGCGTGACCAACGAGCACCTAAAGGCTCTCCACACCATGATACCAGGTAAGGAGATACCACGAAGTGCCCGGCTCACTGATCCCCCTTTAAACCACAGAGAGCAACACACCAAACTTCATTAACAAATCTGTCACTTCTGTGCTCCTCCTTCATGCTTCTGTCTGTTTCTTCACAGATATTGTTCAGATGCACATCGAGACGTTAGACGCAGTCCACAGGGAGAGTAAAAGACTGCCTCCGATCCAAAAGGTAACCAATTCCTATTTTTACGTTCCACTGGACAAAGGCCATGCAGAACCCCAGCCAGCCCTGCCCACTCCCCTCTCCACCAGTCCCTACAGTTCAGACTCACAGTGTCACGGCAGGTACGTCTGTCCAGCAGTGACAGAACCGTGTGACTCACAGCACGCCTGAGCAGTGCATGCAGGGTGATTGCTCTCCCTTGTTGTGCCGTTTGGTCTCCCAGGCCCAGTGGAGCTCAGCCTGGCTGCTGCAGCGACCCGAGGCCCTGCAGAGCCGAGTGCCTTCAGTCTGAAGGGTGCTGTTAGTCCTGCGTGCAGTGTGTTGGAGAGGGACGTTTTTTCATTTTACTAAAGACTTGAGAGTGACCATGTAACTGCTCAGCCCCCCCCTTAGTGCTGTCTTGTCACGTGAGCAGAATCCAACATCTCCCTGCCTCTAAGCTCACATTGTCCCGTCAGCATTTTCTTTTTGTTGCATGAAAGTTCATGTTCTGGTGAATATGACATTGTGGCTTTGCTAAAACATAAAAACAATTGTGTGCCGTTTACAGCTACAGAGGTCTCAGCGGTTAAATGCAGAAAAGGAAACTCTGTACTTTTCCTCTGTATGGCTGCAGCTGGAGTGCGGACATATGTAGCTTTAGGTGTTGTGCAACAGATTATGAAACAGGTTAGCAAAGTTGTAATTCATTTCCTATCAGAGGTGGAGTTCCTTGGGAAGCTCTCCAGGCCTCATTGGGGGAAGGGAAATGATGTAAGGGGCCAGAGGACAAAGTCAGCTTCATATTTCAAATTATTAGTAATCAGAAAAGCTCAGCAGTCCACAGTGCCTCTCAAGCTTTGGATTCTCAGGGACTGTTCAGTCCTTGTATTTTTTAAGAAATATGAAATGAACATCCCATTATATAAACACACCCAAATGAGTATTATTATACATTTCTTTTTGTGTATTTATCTTTTTGTGTGTAACATTATCTGTGCCAGGATCCCACCACTTGAGATCAACTGACATGTTTGTCATGCAACAATAATACAATTTTTCAACATTAGCCTCTGTCTAAACTTCTCAAACAGTGCAGGTCATCCTGCCAGAAACCTCAGCATGGTTGTGGATGCATGAGACTCTGAAGAGTGGAGTGCTTGTTTGGCCTTGTAATATAAACATACTATATACTGAATAGCTGTGTTATTTCATTTTTTATTGTGTACTACAGTTATAAGTGCCACATTTAATTAGCATGTTACCTTTTCATAGATGAATAAAGGTAACTTGTATTATCTGCAACACCATCAGCATTACTTCAGTCTATCTTTGTACAGCATTGTTATCCTGCTGGACCTGAATGTTTATACAGGGTTCCCACTGAAATATGAGGTGGTTTCTATCAGCCCTTCATCCAAACATTTTTTGCATGAAATACAAAGAAAGAATGAAAGAAAGATCATATGAAAACAGTGTGAAACTGTACAGAAACTCTTCAACCCTGTCATGGAAAGTAGTGACATTTTACATTAGTACCACAACTGGAATCCTCCAGTTTCACATCTTCATCTTCTGTCCACTGCTGCATCATTAAAATTCCTCCTCTTTTCCTCTCTCTCTGTCTCTGTGCAGCCCAAGCTGCTGAGGCCAACACTGTTACCTGGCGAGGAGCTGGTGATGGATGCCATGCGGGTCCACCTGATCCCCGACGGCCGTGAGGAGGCCACAGGGCTGATGGGAGGTCCGCCGCTGCTTCCTGCCGAGGGCGCCATCTTCCTCACCACCTACCGGCTCATCTTCAAGGGCACACCCACCGACCCACTGGGTGAGAGATGATACACACACACACACACACACACACACACAACATTGAAAGGCCTGAGCTTCTCCCTGTCTTCAAGTCTGTGGTTCCTCTAAACCCTTTTCTTTGTCTTCCTCCTGCAGTGGGTGAACAGGTGGTGACTCGCTCGTTCCCTATTGCCTCTCTGACCAAGGAGAAGAGGATCTCAGTCACTTTACCCATGGACCAGTTTGTCCAGGAGGGCCTCCAGCTCCGCTCCTGCACCTTCCAGGTACTCTTACATTCTCAACTCCTATCATAAATATCAAGTTCCCATTATTCTTTTTTTCGCTAGCTGTTCTTTGTCTCGGATTTTGCTGTTTCTGGCTGCCTGTAGCTGATGAAGATTGCGTTTGATGAGGAGGTCGCATCAGACCTGGCCGAGGTCTTCAGGAAGCACATGCACAAGCTGCGCTATCCTCAGCACGTCCAGGGCACCTTTGCCTTCACTGTGGGTCAGTGCGGGAAGATGGTGGTGGAGCACAAGACCAAGGACAAGAACCAGTCGCTGAAGTAAGGAGTCATCTATTGTAGAATGAATGTCAGCGCTCAAACCGTTTTTATGCAAGACAAACTAGACCTACCTGCAATTTTGCTCCAAGGAACCATCCATCAGCAAGACAAGTATGTTGTCTGTCAAGAAACCGACAGGCTGATAAATCACTCATTACCTTTGAACCAGTCGCATCCTTGTGGGTCAAGTTCACTGTCCATTAGAGTGCAGTAACTCACCAGGTGACACACATGAGTCTTCACATCTGTAACAGCTGAATTTACAGCCGTCCCTGCTGTTGCTCTCATGTTTGCCCCATTTACAGAGCCATTCATATACACCTCGCTCAAGAATTTTCACCCCATATTCCACTAGGCTAAAGGTTGCATAAGCAGTTGCAATGTATTGGGTAACCAAGGTGGTAAAGCCAAGAACTTTTCTATCACAAGCATGTTAGGAGTTGTTTCAAACAGTGATTGTGATGGTGCCAGATTTTATCATTAATGTCACTAATGAACTGTGGTGCAATTCATTAGTGAAAATAAAGTGGAGCAACTACATTAACAGAATATAAATGACATGAAAATACAACTATGTGTTTAAGCGTCTTTCAGATTGAGCTTCTGACAAATGCATGTTTGCAATTGGAAGGGTGCAGAAGTATTTTGTCAGCGTTTTGAGTTTTGTTTGACAAATGTCTTCTTGGACTCCTTCTCGTCTGCTGGTTGGCTAATGTGAGCAGCATTAGCTTTGCCACGAGTGGAGCTGATGCTGACCTGTGAATAAGCACATAATGTGTGTGATCTTGAGCCAGGGATTTTCTTCTTTTGCAGTCACATAAAAACTCTAATTCTTCTTCACCTTGACCAATAGAAAGGTGCTCCCTTGTGGCTCATTCAAATAAATCAATTGTTTATGGTGCAGTCTGCAAATTACAGTAGTCATGGTAATGACAGTAACAGAGACCATCCGCAGTGTTGTTACCATAAGTATGTCTCACTACAGTATATGGTGAAACAAGGATACTGGCAAATCTCCAGCCGAGGATAGTCCAGTGATTGTAAGGTGAATGTTCATCTGTGCCGGATAAGTAGAGAAGAAAACATACAAGCCAACAAGGCCAACTTAAAGGGTTATTATTGCCAAGCCTCTGCTCAGAAATGATCATGTTTTTACTCCTTTAGGGAAGTAGTAAAACCCTACTACTATTACTACTACTACAACCCTGGAAAGATAACAGGTAACACATCCTGTTGTTGGATCACACTGCTGATCTGACTGCTGGCACTGGTTCCAGGCTCACTAAATTACATAAGATTGAGAAGGGAAAATAACCTGCAGAAACTACAGCACATGTCAGTCTGTAAACAAAACCTGTCTCCCTTGTGCTTTGGTTTTCTGAATCTATACAATGTGTGTATAAAAAGAGTGAGTGATGCACCTTAGGAAACAGGATCAGGAGCTGCCTTTATTCTAAAGCGTTGCATGTTATGTGATTCATGCGCATCTATATGCAGTTAGCTCTGTCACAGTACATTAAGCCTTGAGTGTGAGTGTGAAAACATGCTCTCATGCATAGAGTGAGTGTCCCACTCTGCTCTGACTGCTGCAGGAGAACTGGTTGGAGCTCTCACAGCAACAATGTGGAAGAGTTCATGAATATGATGCATTGAGAAAAGATTGCTATAATCTTCCCTTTGGGTTTTTACTTATCATTCGATGTAGACCTTATGTAGCCTCACAAGTTAGTTTGTGATAAATGTATTGGTAAATGTCCAGGTCTAGCCACAATGTGAATTTGTCTCGTCATTATTCAGTCTCAGCAACCGGCCCCCTGACTACACACACACACACACACACACACACACAGAGTCATGTTTCCATCACTTCTTAGAGAGTTAACCTAACCATAACCACTACTTGCTGAAAACTAAGCCTTAACATAACCCTAACCCTGACCCAAGACTTCACCTTAAAATGTAATGATTTACTTTATAATCTGACTGTGTAAACAGATTCATGTCCCCACAACATGAGCAATCTATGACACACACACACACACACACAGTGTTTTCTCCTCTTTCTTTCCTGGAGAATGAAAGCATGAGAGAAGCCTTTGAATAATTCATTAGTGGAAAATGTGGCAGCCGTTTTATCGGCTCTGTTGTTTCCATCTCTGCACTGTGTGTGTGCTAAAAACCCTCCATTCAGACATATTAACTAAGGCTCCGGCCGTGTGGCATGCTAAACCAGCAACACACCACTGACTGCACACAGTGCTGACAATTATGGCCTGAGACGAACATTGAGTCAAATCAGCTCATTGTCAGCTGCTGAACACTGAATCAAATCTAAATGCATATTTGTGAGTTAAAAGACCCAACAGGAAGTGGATACCAATGAATGACTTTGAATGGGATATGCTGTAGAATCAGCATAAACTGTCCTCTTTCTTCATCCCTCCTTCTCTTTGTCAGGACGCTTTCAAAAAACCTGGTGAAGAGCGCCAAGAGGACCATCGGCCGGCAGTATGTGACCAGGAAGAAGTATTCTCCCCCCACCTGGGAGAACCGGAGCAGCTTCCAGTCAGAGCTGGATGAGGATGAAATCTCAGGTGATCACAGTTTTATGCTCTTTTCAGTTTACAGTGCTTACATAACCAAATAACATTGAAACTGCTTATAGCACACAACATCGTTAAATGCATCATAACTGACATCATCCACTTATAAAAATCCTTGTTTTACTACTTTGTTGACATGCTTTCATCTCATACTCTTCAAAAGATCATTTAAGTGCTTTCCAGACTTACACTTCACTGCCTTCATTTCTTATTCTTTACAGGTTCTATATATGAGATTTTGAACATTAATATGTCAGTGAACAACACATAAATTACATTTCATATAATTACATTACATTTCATGAGGACTTCCAGCCCACCTGTAGCCTTGTCACAGCCATGTTCTTCTTTGTGCCTCCACAGTTTCAGAGGAAGTGGACCAGAGCTCTCTCACCCTCTCCTCCACCATCCGCTCATCAGACAGACAGACCATGAGCAACGTTGTGGAGCGCGCCTGTTGCCGCGACTACCAGCGCCTGGGTCTGGGCACGCTCAGTAACAGCCTGACACGTTCTAAAAATGAACCTTTCAGGATTTCGACCGTCAACCGCATGTACACCGTCTGCAGGAGGTGAGAAACCACTTGAAGACAACACACAGAGATGAGGGGTGTCATATGTGGGTGTCATATGTGGGCAGTATCAGTGCTAAATGCAATGTGTGTGTGTGTGTGTCACAGCTACCCCGGGCTGCTGATTGTGCCTCAGAGCATTCCAGACACGACCATCCAGAGAATCTGCCGCTGCTACCGGCAAAATCGCTTCCCTGTGGTTTGCTGGAGGAATTCACGAACAAAGGCCGTCCTGCTGCGGTCTGCAGGACTTCATGCGAAGGGGGTGGTGGGCTTCTTCAAGTCTCCAAACGCCCCAACTGCAGGTAAAAAAACAAAGATCTGCTTTAGACATCTATTCAATAACTTATAAAATCTTGAAACTTTATATTAGTAGGCAATGTTACGCTGACCCTTAGATGGAAAAGTTGCAAGCTATTAAGAGATAAGAGCTTCGGGAAATACACAGTACAGAAAAAACTGTACTCTTCTGCAACTCATAATAAAATCTACCTAAATATAAAGGTTTGCTTCTTCTCTATTCAGTGCCCTCTCAGGCAGACTCCACCAGCCTGGAGCAAGAGAAATACCTGCAGGCCATCATCAGCTCCATGCCTTCTTACAGTGAGAG
Source organism: Centropyge bicolor (assembly GCA_037975185.1). NCBI lineage: Eukaryota > Metazoa > Chordata > Actinopteri > Pomacanthidae > Centropyge > Centropyge bicolor. Next base: position 10,739,868 of record JBBMOC010000004.1, on the reverse strand, counting down.
CAGCGGCAGGAACACACTCAGCGGCTTCACCTCCACACATATGAGCACCTCTGGTGGGTGGACTAACACACACTGACACAACATGATACTGTGAGAAGAGCCTCACTGATCACTGACGCCTTCTTCTGTCCACAGACTCCTCAGATAAGCTGAGGCAGCCCAAGATCGGCGCTCTGATGAAGCAGGTGATGGGCACCAAGGAGGATGTTCCTGGAACCTTCAGCAGAGGAGGTGAGATATGTGTGTGTGTGTGTGTGTGTGTGTGTGTCTCCACATTGCTCCTCTAGTTTCTCTGTCAGCATTTGTTAGTCTCTTACAGTCCTGGTTTCAAAACAAAATGTGTGAATTGTTTTTCAAGTCTTAAATTTGTTATTGAAACTGGGACTGGACCAGGAGGATGATGAATGAGTTAATTCATCCATTGTAGTTTATGTTTAGGATGTGTGTGTGTGTGTGTGAGAGAGAGAGAGTGCGAAACCAAACTTCGCTGTGTGGCGGAGTTGTTTAACGGGCCATCTCTGTCGTTTGACCTCAGCTCTGGGTCAAAGGGCGAAAGTCATCTCCCTGTCTCAGCCCAAAGTGTCTGGCAAGGCCAGGAACCCTCCTAGAGGTACAGTAGGCCCTGCCCCTGTGCCTTTCCTCCACTCCTGTCTAACCAATCAGATCTCTTTCCCAGTAGCATCAGTGTGTTTGCCGTGGTTCCTGATAGTGTGCTGTCTCTGCGGACTAATGGTCTGTTGTTATTGCTTGTGTGTATCAAAGGCTTCCGTGTGTGCATGCTGCCACTGCAGCTCTGCCGTCTGACGTCCTGTTTGTTGTTTCCTGTGTGATTCTTCTTCTCTGTTTCTTTATAATGTAGATCTTGAGTCAGGTGTAGCAAACTGGACTGGGTAGTTTTCAGTCTTTTCTGCCTTGTTTACTAGCATGGCTCCTAGTAGCTGTGGATATTTTACACATCGGTGTGTTTTAAAGGATCATTCCAGTTTCTTCCAACTCAGCTTGTAATAAACCATAATGATTCTTTAATGGCTGATTAACATGGAAAGGGCTTCCACATGATGTTCAATGATTTGCTTTTTTTTTGCCATGAATCCTTTGAACACTCTGCTTTATCTGTGTGTGTTTATTGCAGGTAAATGGGGTAGTATCAGAGGCAGTGGGCGTCTAAGTGCCTACAACCCAGATGTTGGGACACGTCTGGCAGGGAAAGAATCTCCACAGCCCAACGGCGGGCCGAGTGAGGCGCTGTTTCTCCGGCAGCAGAAGGCCTACCTCTACATCATCGGGGACAAGGCCCAGCTCAAGGTAACCAGTGACACACTCATTAGCATGAAGGTTTAACCATAAAGGGTTAATACAAATAAAAAAGATTGGCAAAAAGCACAAAATAAGAAAGAAGTGCATGAATCTGCTTTGTTGTATTCAGGGAGGGAAGCAGGACTCGTTCCAGCAATGGGAGGTGGTTCCTATCGAGGTGTGTGACGTGCGACAGGTGAAGAACAGCTTCAAGAAGCTGATGAAGGCCTGCGTGCCGAGTTCCCCCACCTCTGACCCCAACATGAGCTTCCAGCGCTGCCTGGAGGACTCGGAGTGGATGGCTCTGGTCAGTGCTCTCAGTAGTGCATTTACTGTCCCAGCTCATTTTGTGACTTGACGATGTTGTTTCCACTGACCCTGCGTGTGTGCGTGTCCAGTTGCACAGGGTGCTGCAGGTGTCTGTCCTGGTGGTGGAGCTTCTGGACGCGGGCTCGTCAGTCATGGTCAGCCTAGAGGACGGCTGGGACGTCACCACGCAGGTTTGACTGACCCCCAGAAACTTTATTACTTAAAGCTGTTTACTGAGCCGAGGTCTAGGGTTAATGCGCTGTGTGTGTGTGTGTGTGTGTGCAGGTGGTGTCCCTGGTGCAGCTGCTGTCTGATCCATACTACCGAACCTTTGACGGCTTCCGGCTTCTGGTGGAGAAGGAGTGGCTGTCATTCGGCCACAGATTCAGCCACCGCGGAGCTCAGACGCTGGGCAGCCAGAGCAGCGGCTTCACCCCCATCTTCCTGCAGTTCCTCGACTGCGTGCACCAGGTGGGTCTGCAGTGCTGTGCAAGAGCCTTCAGTGTTTTTTCAAAAACAGAAATGCTGTCATTTTAATGTGGAGGTTAGAGGTCAGCAGAAGGACAGTGTGAACAACTGTCATTAGACTTTAAGTTTGAACATTAAATGATGCTGTAATTTTGAACAACTACTTCACCAATGATTGTCAGTCAATGAAAACACTTACCTCAGCAGAAATCATCAGCATGCAGCCAACATGAATGACTGCTTCAGATTGTAAGATACTCAGATAAGATATTCCTATATTAGTCCCACAATGGAGACATTTATAAAAAACAGGACATAGCCATCCAGATGTAATGTAAATAAACCCGTGTGCACGCTGGCTGTCAGCATCTCTTTATGGACCACACCCAGCCTGACCTTTCTCGCTGTCACTCCATCCTCAGATCCACCTCCAGTTCCCCATGGAGTTTGAGTTCAGTCAGTACTACCTGAAGTTCCTGGCCTACCACTACGTGTCCAACCGCTTCCGCACTTTCTTGCTAGACTCCGACTACGAACGCATAGAACTGGGTGAGAACATCTGCATCTGCATCTGCAGCCCGTCGCTCTGAAATGCTGTTGTTTATTCTGAGCAACTGTAACACTGCTTCAGAAATACAGTCATAGATCCAGCGTGTGTGTTCCTGACAAGCCCTGTGTGTGTGTGTGTGTGTGTGTGCAGGAGTGCTGTATGAGGAGAAAGGTGAGAGGAAAAGCCCCCAGGTGTGTAAGTCTGTGTGGGACTACATCGACAGACTCAACAAGAAAACGCCCATCTTCTACAACTACATGTTCTCTCCTGAAGATGACGAGGTGAGACCGCTGCAGCCTTTACCTGGGAATATTTAACACATTTAAGTTAATGACCATAGAAGTGCTGAAACAATGGAGACTTCAGACTGAGTAACTGTGTGTTCCAGGTGCTGCGGCCGTACACGTTCATCTCCAACCTGAAGGTGTGGGACTTCTACACAGAGGAGACCCTGTCAGAGGGGCCCTCATACGACTGGGAGCTGAGGGGCCGGCAGGAGCGCGTGGCGGAGGAGACGCCAGAGAAGCCAGAAACCAGCGGCCCCAAGTCGCAGCGACGCATCGTGTGGCCATGCTACGACAGCCTGAGCAAGGCGGTGCCCGACGCCATCACCAAGCTGCTGCAGGACCTGCAGAGTCTGGAGGCCGAACTGGGCCAGACGTCGGAGAAGTGGAAAGACACGTGGGACAAAATCAAGACCACACAAAGAACTGAGGCCAAACTGGAAAGCAAGGTGAGACTGACGGCTTCAGTTTCCCCAACTACTAACTCATGTGAGGCTGGTGTGTAATGGAACATGAATTCAGGGTAGTCAGGGAAAGAAATTTATCAATTTAGATACCAAATGTCTGGAATAAGGCCACTTTCTTTAAGTATCAAAGAGTGGATGTTGAACATTATTACATAATTAGTTGACACAATGACGTGATCCACAGTCATTAGCTGTGTCTCCATCACCATGTATTTACCAGAGACCTGACAGTGGTGGTGAAAAATCTGATTTTAGTTAAGGGATTCTGGAGTAAACCATCACCAGCTTTAATTCCAACTCTCACCAAAGCTTTTCCTCCTTCCACCTCAGCCGTCATTCTCCAGCTCCTTGCTGATGTCGTCCAACCTGAGCCACCAGCGCCGCTCTCAGGGCGTCTACCTGCAGGAGAGCGGCGTGGGTTCCTCCATCAACCTGGCCCTGGACTGTGAGGCCAGCGCCACCTCCACGCCCGTCGCCGGTCGGCCCAGCACCAGCACGCTCTACAGCCAGTTCCAGAGCACCGAGAGCGAGAACAGGTCTGTACCCCCCCCCCCTCTCTGTGGGTTATCAGGCAGTAGGGAACTAGCAGTTGGACTATTTTCACCAGTAGTTAAATATCAGTGTGCATCAGATCAGATACTCCTGAAAATGTCAAACCTTTTTAAATTTGTTTTGACTTTCTCCCCTCAGGAGTTTTGAAGGCATCCTGTTTAAGAAAGGGGCGCTGTTGAAACCATGGAAACCACGGTGGTTTGTGCTGGACAAGACTAAACATCAGGTAAGACGTTCAAGGCCTCAATTTCTCACATGAATTACGTCATAGAGCAAAATATTTTATCTCCTTGTTAAACTATTCAGACAGTTCTAATTGCATCTGTCTGCCCCAAGCTGAGATACTACGAGAGCAGGCAGGACAAGGAGTGTAAAGGGGTGATCGAGTTGGCCGACGTGGAGTCCGTCATCCCAGGAACGCCGACCATGGGAGCACCGAAGAACGTCGAAGAAAAAGCCTTCTTTGATGTAAGTTCACCTTCACTCAAGTCACTTTTTAACGTGTGGCCTGTTGCACTTTCACACAGTGTGGGAAGAATAGAAAAACCCCATGACTCAAACACATTTTAATAACGATGGCTTTACGGCCATTTTGTCTCTGCTTTGTTCTCTGTAGTTTGTTCATGTCACCAGCGTGTGTATATGTGCAGATACCTGATATTAATTTCTGTCCTGTTGTCTTTCAGCTCAAGACAACCAAACGAGTGTACAACTTCTGTGCCCAGGACAGCCTGAACGCACAGCTGTGGATGGACAGTGTTCAGAGCTGCCTGTCAGACGCCTAGAGAGGAGGCAGGACGCTTTTACCGAGCGATGCAGCCAGGAACGAATGAGCAGTGCTGTGGCACCTGACGGACATCTCTGCCGGCCAATCCCAGTCGAACGGGGGAAGGGAAGGAGCCTTTCACCACTTCAGCTCTGTTCTGTTTGCTAGTGTTGAACTAATAACCTTGCGTCACAATGTTTCAGTGTTTTTGTTATAAAAATGAGAAAAAGAAAAAAAAACAACAACGTCCCTGAAGAACCACTCGCTGCCGTCTCACCGAGCAGCCGCAGCCTCCAGCCCCCCCGACAGTCTGACCACTATGTGTGCTGGATGTCCATATGCACAAAAACAATGCATATTAAAGCATGTTGCTTTTCTCTGAGGCGTCTGCAGCTCGGACCAGCATGAAGATCTTTCCAGACCCTCCACCTGTAAACCACCGCCCCCCCTCCCTACTAACCTCGCTCGCCCTTTATCACACTCCAGGGAGGAATGACGGAGGAGCTGCAGTCGCCATCGGCCCGGCTACGCCCAGGACTCGTCAGACTGCTCTACAGATGGACTGGTGGGTTGAAGGACCAAAAGAACCCTGAGGAGCACACATGCCGACAGCAAACGTTCTTCCTTCAGGTCCTCACAGGTCTCCGCTCTCTTTGCCTCTCACTGCCTGATGTCGCCCCGTTCGCAGTAAGTCAGGAAGTCTCCGAGGAAGATGAGGGTCTCGCTGCAGCTGCAAGGGGAGAGGGAGGGGAGGGGGGTGCTCATCAACGGTTCATGAAGGATTTCATTTTTTTTTGTTTTCCAAAATCTCCAATTTGTACCAGAAAGAGATCAACGCTCATCACCTGCCGCCAGCAGGCCGATGATGATGATATACTGTGAAAGCCATGAATCAGTCATAGAGATCAAACCACGAGAGCCAGTCGGAGATCGGAGTCTGTCAGGTATTGAGTGTGTCGGTGAACTTTCATTGAGAGTGTTTACAAAGTAGATACAACTTTCCCTCACTAAGCTAAACTCTGCTCTTCACCTGCGTGTTTTTAATCCGTACAACCACTATTAACATTCAGATATTTTTAAGGGATGCTGAAGGAAAAAGGAGGGATTTATTTTGTAGTGACGTCTTAAAAACAATCTATAGAAGGAGATGTGGGAGGTAGGAGACGAAGAGGAGGGATACTAATAAACAAGAGTGACATTGTGGGATGTTTTGGAGAGACTACAGTTTTTAGAGATGGACACAGAACACACACAAACGGTCAGAAACTGGATGTTTGTTAAAGGACAGTTCTGGTGTTTTTCAGCCTACTTCTCATCAGTGTGTCCATGATGACGATGGGTCATGCTAAAGTTGCACTCTGCACCTCTGTGGCTTGGTGGATTTGCATTTTCTGACTCTGGCAAACAACACAATAACAAAACACACACATATATATTAGAAATTTTGGAATAAAATTTTGAGATACATGTTTTTTCTTTGAACTGCAATGATACGTTTTCTTGCATGTTTCTCATATTTTTTTACAAATGGATGTGGTTTGAAAAAAATTCTAAATTTAGTATGACTCATTAATCAGAATGGCCACAACAATGGAAATAAGAGTGAGAAGAGACAGAATTTTTCTTTAATGATGCGGGGACAGGGAAAGTCAGCCAAACGTCTGAGAGTCGGTCACATACATACAAGGTTTTTATCACATGCTGTTCAGACTCACTGTGACAGATGCAACACACCCCAGTGGCTTCAGCTGAAGCTTGTACATAGACGAGTCGACATCTGTTAGAGAGTTATAGAGAAACAGTACGTTTAGCTGGAAGGTTTCAAACGTCACTTTTTTTTTTCTTTCTTTTTTTTAATTTTAATGTCAGTGGTTCGTCTGACTGCCCCCCCCACCTCGTTTCACCCCTCTTCTCCACACACACAAACCACTCTGACCCACACTTAACACAAACCCTGCTATGTAAAATAAAGTTCTACTGCTGTCTTTGTTGAACATAAAATATGAAATTGTAGATTTTTTTTGTGTCTAATAACTCCCTTGTATATACTACTCCAGATTTGTATGTAACGTTTATGGTAGTAATTTATTTAACTTGTCTCCTCAGTAAGAAAGTTCCTCAAGCACCACTTTATTTTTAAATTAGGAATTCAATGTGCCATTTGTTTATTTCTGTATTAATGTGACTAATGCTTTTTTTTTTTTTTTTTGAAAAATGTACAAGTAAACCCTCGATGTCTTTTTTTTTTAGTTGTTGTTTTTGGTAAACATCATTGTCCTTACTAAACACCAACCGTTAATGCAAGAGTGGAAATGGTGTGTTGGTGGAAGAGGAAGCTGGTTTTTAATGGCTGGTTGGATTTTACTGTGTTGCTCACCCACAGTGGTGGGATGATCTGGATGAAGATTACAGTCACAATAAATGTCACACACATGAGGTCCTTCCTGGTGCTGGGTTCTGCTGCTAGCTGCTTAGTCAGATTACTTTTGTGGTATCTAAACGGTCAGTGACAAGACGGGCATTGCAACAAGTCAGGCTGCCTGAATGTGCTGGATGTCAGGAGTCTCCATAATGAACTGGTTGATGCTGGCAAGTCCATTTAACCCTTTGAGCCCTAAGCTATTTTTCAGGCCTCTGCTCGAAAATTACATACCCATAGTAAAATGAATCTCTGCAACCACAAGGTCTATTTCAATAACTCTTGTGTCATAATAAAGGGAACACTTGTAAGTTCTGTTCAGATGTGTAAATATCAGCATATATGTTACTGGTTAAGAGTAAATGAAGATGGCACACAGCACAAATGAAAAAACAAAAAAAACCCTCTAACAAAACTCTAAACCTCTACCAAATTATAGCACAATATGTGAACATTCTCTCTGCAAAGTTTGACTCTGTTAAAGTGAAGCAGAACAAAACTAGAGAGGTTTCAGTGCAGACGAAGTCACATCTTGGCACAGTTTGTTACATCATGGTTAACCTAGTCTCCTCCTTTGAAGCGTTAGAGCCAATAGAATATAAGAACATCCGCCAAAATGAGATTGACAGCACCGTTAGCCAATTAGAAGCCCCAGAAGGCAACTAGTGCGCCAGCTTGCCTTGCGCCCCGGCCAATCCCGTGGCTCCCCCGTAGCCTCCCAGAGACATCAGGGTTGCTTGCATTGTGGCTAAGGAAGTAGCGCTAACTGTCTCTGGTGTGGATTTACCGATAAAACAAACTTTTCGAGGCGAAACAGCTAAGGTAAGAGAAATTTTACGACTATAATTTGACGAAGCGATTTCGGCTTTTGGTGTTCCTTGAGTTGTTTGTGGCTGTTGCTTTGGTTTTAGAGAGCTTTGATGGATATGGTTTGAATCTGTGGACTGTCTGCTTTCGTTTGAGGGGTTGTTTGTCCGTTTTGCATAAAGTACCACAGCGCTATAGCCAGAAATATGGCGAGTGGGTTGACTTGCTGGCGCTGTATTAATTTCTATATTTGATAATTCATTTAGCTGGCGTTTGAGCTGTGTTTGGTGCATGTAAAAACTATTTCTTTGTCTTACGCAGGGGAGCCCCCCAATTGGAGGGCTCTCGGGCTCAAAAGGTTAAATGCATAGTGTAACACTTCAAGATATGAATCAAAGATGCCACATACACTAATATAGCTTTATATAGTAATGTGCTGTGTACACAAACCTTTAAAACCAGGCTGGAAAAGCAGTTTTTACTAGAAGTTTTTACTGCCCTCTGGTTGAACGCTCAAGTGTTGCACCTGTAGCCACACCCACGTGATGTCACGTTACACTGATGCATCACACCTGCAGCAAGATGAGAAGCACAGCTGCATCTAATGATCATGTTTTCAATCAGTTTTTGACCAATAAACTACTGTGTGGCATTTTCAAATGTATGTGACCAAAAGTAGAGGATATTCAAATATAACCGTTACAGCTGGTGTTAAGTTACTTTCAGTCACAAGATGGTTGTAACACTGGTTCTGTGAATAAATTATCCAGGTTTGCTCTCAGGCAAGAGAAATGTCTGGACTCAACAGGAGTTCATTCAGTCTGACTGTCATGTACTCACTAAATACTTAACATACCAAGTTAATTAACAATAATTAATAAGCATGATATCATTGTTAAAACAAGCTGTGTACCTGAAGCAGCTGTAGTTTCCTGTGGCAGATCAGACTGAATCACTGCCTCACAGTTTGTCTGGTCACCAAGAAAACTGCAGTGCAACATCATGACCACACATCATTAAGTTTGAGGTGACCTTATGCATATTAAAATAATCTTCCCCTGAGGAACAGATGGACCAAAGTGGCAGCAGGAACGGCTGCAGCAGCCGGAGGCCGCCTGTGGACAGACTCAGTGTGTCCTTGTGTTTTGACTGCAGTCTCCATCCTGTCAGACCCAGCTCATCTTTTCACTCTAGTTTACTCATCTCTCTCCGTGGTAACGCTCTACAACAGTCAACAGTTAACCACAACAATATGACATAATCCTTTTTATTTATTTTTGTTCTTTTTTTTTTTATTTAGAAATGACTCTCTGAGCCGGGTTATGTTGTCAATCATGTCATTATAGTTTTTAGAATCCAAATAAAAACTGTGGGTTTAAATGTTCGTCTGCGTTGTGCCTGTATTGGTTATTTCACCAGATTCAGCTCATAACACACCACATACATTTTGTAAAATATCAGCTACAGTACAGGCCAAAAGTTTGGACACACCTTCTCATTCAATGCATTTTGGTTTTGGTTCCGGACTGTCTGACCTTCATTTCTTAAAGTAATTATGGCCACTCGTTTTTCTTTAGTTAGCTGATTGGTTCTTGCCATAATATGAATTTTCACAGTTGTCCAATAGGGCTGTCGGCTGTGTATTAACCTGACTTCTGCACAACACAACTGGTGGTCCCAACCCCATTGATAAAGCAAGAAATTCCACTAATTAACCCTGATAAGGCACACCTGTGAAGTGAAAACCATTTCAGGTGACGACCTCTTGAAGCTCATCGAGCGAATGCCAAGAGTGTGCAAAGCAGTAATCAGAGCAAAGGGTGGCTATTTTGAAGAAACTAGAATATAAAACATGTTTTCAGTTATTTCACCTTTTTTGTACAAGTACATAACTCCACATGTGTTCATTCATAGTTTTGATGCCTTCAGTGAGAATCTACAATGTAAATAGTCATGAAAATAAAGAAAACGCATTGAATGAGAAGGTGTGTCCAAACTTTTGGCCTGTACTGTAAATTCCATTAAAGAGCAGCTTTAAAAACATGTGACCCAACACTGTGCTGCCTTTCAGGGGTTTTTTTTTACATTTTTGCTGTGAGAATGTGCAGTGGCTTCAGTGGAGCATTCAAGGACACTCAGACACTTTACTTTTCAACATCAGAGCTAGAAATACACTCCAGGCAGTTACTTGTTGACCAGAGTGGTTCTCTGAAGTCTACAAGCTGATTTTCATGTTGTTCTGTAATATTAAAGCCAATGGAGGCCATGAATTAAAAACGAAAAACTAGATAAACCCTAAGACTTTGTTCTACTTTGACCCAACTTCCAGTTAGTTTGTACCTCAGACAGTGGTATGTTGTTGAGTGGCTCTGTAGCTGACCCTGACCTCTGACCCCCCTGTAGATTTGGACTCAGGATACGGTGGGCTTGTACAGACAACGTTTGACTGACATCTCCCTCACTCTCCCGACAGCTTTGTTGCACCTGTTGGGCTACAAATGCCATCTTTATCATCCTGACGTGGAGTCCAATGATCTCTACTTTCAACCTGAGCGACAGTCTAATCAACCAGATCTGAAAACCCCTGTGGGGGTTTGCAGGCTCTTTAAACCGGATTTCTTTGACGTGAAGAGGCAGCTGGATCTTTGCAGAGGTGGACAGACGACAACCAGACGGGCAAAGCCAAGCTTTTGGTATTAATGTGGTCAACCAGACACTTTTAATTTCAAATTTTTTTTAACAATGGTCTTAGAACCTGATCGCTGTCAAATGATTTATCTAAGTACACCAAAGAGGCCAGGAGCTCTGCAGAGCTCTGCAGAACCCAGACCTGCCCTCTTTCCAATCCTGCTGCTCAGAGAGAAATAAAATTAAAGTTAAAAAAAAAAAAAAAAAAACCCATACAGCGTCACTCCAGATGCCACTCGCGCCCTGTGAGTAAGTGCTTGTTGGAGAGAGAGAGAGAAAGAGAGAGAAAAAAGGAACAGACAACAATAGTAATCTCAAAATTGCTTGTAAAATTACTTTTAAATGTAGATAATATTTGTATATAGGTATATAATGTTTGGTTGATTTAAGGGGAATAGCAATAAGAACTTAAAGGTCAATACAATCAGAAGGTCTTAGCTCACTAGCTAGGTCAACAGAGAACCAGTTATACATGCACTAAAAGAAAAAGAAAAGAAATTTTAAAATCTGAAGGATCAAGTTGAGATTATATCCAAATTCCTTTGCCCAAACCTACACCCAATGCCCAATGCTAGACTGATTCTTTTTAAAAAGAAATAATGTTGAATTTCATTTTTTAAATAAAATGGCTAATTGACATTATTGCACATGAGCAAAAGACAGTAATACTATTAGAACTCTGTTCATCGACCTCCTCCTCCTCCTCCTCGACGGACTCTCCTGAAGCACTTCAAAACATTCAGAAACCTGGTGATGTACGACAACAAGAGATGTTTCATCAACAGCAACCAAAGAGGAAAAAAAAAAAAATCAAACAATGGATAAAAACCTTGATCTGGGTGAGCAGACAGATAAGACAGCCAGCAGAGATGAGGGTAGAACACTTACATTGTGCTATAATGTACAGTAAATGGCTGCATAAGTGCTTTTTCTTAAGCTTGAAGAAAAAAAACATTTCCAAAAAAAGGTATTTATTGTTGAGGCATCATTAAAAGTTAGCCTGTGCTATCCATTCAGGGGTGGTGATGTAAAATCCCGAGCAATGGGATTCCGACAGCTTTGAACAAGTAGGAGAGAAATCTTTTAGGACATAAAAAAATAATAATGATAATGATGTTACCCCTCTGATTCTGTCGTTTCAAAGATCGCTGCTACATTAAAACCGCACATCATTATGTGCAACATCAGAAAAAAGGCTTTGAAGATGACTCATCTACACTCCGTTCTGTCTGTTTGGATTTGTTGTTGTTGGGTTTTTTTTTTCGGTATTTTTCTTTTTTCTTTTTTTTAACATGTTCCGCCGCCTCATTATTGGTGTTGATTGGCAGTGTCCAGGTCCAATAACATGGCAGAGTGATTCAGTAAAAACACCGTCGTTGCAGTGAGGTTATGTAGGGGGAGTCACTCTGGAGGAGGCTGACAGTCTGCAGCACCGTCACCGATGGGTTCAGCTCGCGCTCAGACCGGCCCGTTAACAGACACTTGGTGGGGCGCTGGCGTTTCCTCCCTGTCAGAGTGACAAAGACACAGTCATGCACAGGCAAAAAGTGAGAGGATGAGTTTCTACTGTTTGTAGGTTTGGCTGGGAGAAAACACACAATAACAAGGACAGTTGTTTGAGTTTGCTACACAAAGGTATCAGCAGCTGATTTCAGCCCTCAGACAAACATGTTTTTGACAGCTAGAGCTGTCAATAACTGTCAAAAACTCTTTTTTACTGCTGCACAGCTGGAACCACTTCCTGTGGAACACTGAGTAAACAGGGAGTGCAACCAATGATTATTTTCACGATCAGATAATCAGCAGTTTTCTTTCTAATCAACATATCATTTCAGCTACTTTTAAGCCCCTTTACAAAAAACGGTCCCCTTTACCCACCCTCCCACTGACTGTGTCACTCCACATGAAGTCCCACTATCAGCTACACTGGGACACAGTGTGCTAGATGACTTAGGTCTACTTCATACTTTCAATATTCACTTACAATGTGACAGAAATGTAGTCATCAGCTGATATTCTAATGTGATCATTCTGATGATCTTAAAATGTTCAACTTAAAAAGTTGTAAAATTATTTTTGACTAGTAGCCAAATAACCTTGAGGGATTTTTGATAATATGACAGAGGAAAAGTTTTAGAATTTATAAAGCTATTGTCTTTATTTTTACTTCTTTTAAGACGATGCATCAATGGAAATACTCCACAATTACTAGTCAAACGGTTAAGTCATTATGCGGTGGCCACTTACTTCCTGTCAGTCTGTGTGGTTACAGGTGAATCCTCAGCAGGCTGCTGCTGCTGCTGCTCGGATGCTTTAGGAGGATCTGACAGAGAGAGTTTCTCCAGAGACACTGGACTCTCCTCACTGCAGGACACACACACACACACACACACAGGGATGCTCGCAGTTACTACTGAGTCCACTCCAACACAGTCTCGACAGTGTCCCTCTCCCTTCTCTTTGATCTGTAGCTCATCTTCAGTCCCACTGCAAAGGCACATTTTCTACTTTGGGCTCAATAAACAAAGCACTTCATTTAGCTTGTTTAGAAGTGTGTGGACACAAAGCGACTGTGCCGCTAATCAGCATTTATTACTCATTCCATGTGGAAAAAAAAGGTTCAAAACATAGATAACTGTGTCACTGTGTGAATCATCAGGGGAACCAAATAGTGTTACTATTAATTCTACTAATATTGTTGTGTGTGTGGGTGTGTGCGTATGCATGTACTAAAATAACAGGATATTTTGACCTTAATATTAAGGTGGTGATGAAAATGACCTACAGAATATTTAATGGCATTGCTGTGACTGAAATAGTCATTTTTCACACTACTGGAAAAAGTAATAACATTTCATTTGCATTTGGCCAGAAACTACCAAATTCTGTCACGTTCTGCAACTCCTTTTACTTTGTGAACTCGCTAATCTGAGTTTAAACTCAAGTTTGAGCAAAGTAGCAGAGAATCTCCCAGGATACACTTCACTTTGAACAACAAAACTGGATGAATCCAGTCATTTCAAATCCCAGTCCAGTCTATAATTACCTCAATGTGGTAATTATGTTTCAAATATAGATGTTTATACACACACACAGGCCAGCTTTTTGTGTATGGCTGCAGAGTGGACTGGTCAACAGGGGAGGATTTTACAACACTTCATCTGACAGCAAGGCTTTCGGCTAAAAGATGCGAACCTTTTGAGGTCAGCTGTCTTGTTGCTGGGGACGCAAGGTGCGACGGTGGAGGGAGCAGCACCAACGTTTTTGTCATCCTCCTCGCTGTCGGATCCCCCGGAGGAGCTGCTGTCTGAGGCCACGAGAGGAGCCTTCCTCCCTTCTCCTACCGGCCAAGCACCAGAGGAGGCGCTAGCGTCTCCTGATACAAAGACAGAAAAATGTATTTGTTGTGTTTTTCCAATCAATCACATTGTAATTTTTCAGTTAAGCGTGCATTCCAACAGACAGACTGTTTAAAGTGGTGGAGTCAGCTGAGCTCGATGGACGCAGTTAAACACTCACCACTCTTCTCGTGGTTTTGTTTGGCTTGTTTATCTGCATCACTGCTGCCTGAGTCCACAGGAGAGCTGCACCTGGGCTCAGTCTCTGTACTGCAGAACAAGAACACAGAAAACTGCGTTAACAAGTTGCAAAGAATGACAATTGTTTTCATAGAGTCTCATTTCTATGACTGTGTTTCTTGTCTAGTTTTGAAGAGCGGTCTGTGTTCAATATGATACGTGTAATAAGACAGTCTTCACAGTTCTTCAGATACTGTGGAAACACAAACAGGAAAATATGCAGTGACTGTTACTTCCTAGTCTAGATCCTAGTCATTGAAAGTCTTGGTCAAACAGGGGCTTCCTGGGTCATTCAAAAAGTTCTCGGTCACCTGGTAAAGTTCGTTCAGTGGAAACACACTAATAGTGATGCCTGTTTCCTAGAATATATAAAATTTTATTTCTGTTCATTTTCCCTTGAAGACCAACCTAGGAGACTTGCTAATTTGGGTCAACAGGTTTGCTTCTCACCCGGAGAAAGGCTGGAACTCAGTGAAGTTGGCCCAGCCAGTTCCCTGCGTCTCTGCTCCGCCCCCCGCTGAGGTGTCCCACCCTGCTGGGGTTTGGGATGCTGCAGTCCCTCTAGAGTCCCTGAAATTTGCTGTCCAGCCTGGACCTGAAAACAAACAAACAAAAAAAGACTCTTTCATGGCTGTTCATGGGTTTACATGACATTTAGCTATGTCCTATGGGCAGACGCTGGCCTCTTAAATACCTGCATCTGATGTGTTCTGCTCAGAGTCCTCGTCCTCATCAGATTCAGATCCGCGGTCCCGCTCCCTGCCTCCATTCTCCATGCTGCTCCTGGAGCTGCCCTCAGAGGTTTGGGAAACCCCAAACCTGGAAAAGAGTGACAATAGGAGTTGAGGAGCGATGAAAGGGTTAACAAATGGAAGACAGAGAATGCTCAGTGTACCTAAAACAGCAGTGAGAAAGCCAGACACCAGAAATCGTACCTTGTTCTGGATTTAACTTGTGTTGCATAGTTCATCTCCTTCTCCTCCCAAATGTCCTCCTCTTCTTCAGCATCATCAAATTGGCGTATCCTCTCTTTACAGCAGGCTTCAAAAGCAGCCGCATTGGCCTGTGTACAAACAGACACTTGGATGAAGTCATAATTCTTCAACCATGTTTGCAGAAAATTGAGCTTGACATGTTTAAATAACAGTAAGATATAGGCACCTGTAAAACACTTACACTATTATCATCAGCATCTAGATTGAAGTTAATTTCGGCAATTCTGTCAAATGTGGCACTGAGGAAAGAGAAGAAGAAGAATGTATAAGCCAGCATCCTGTGGGGTGAGTTGATGGCTGTGGTATAATTTTAAGTACAAGACACCAACACTGAAAGATTAAAATAATACAATAGAAATAAAATCACATTGCACAACTGAGAATCAATGAAAATCTGTCTGAGCTCTGCTTTAGAGAAATGACTGCTCTGCTGTCTGGGTATGGGATGCAGAGTTGTTAACAAATCTTGTTTCATTTTCCTTAAAGGGCAACAAGCTGTGCAAGACTTTCACTACTTACTTGATATTTTCATCATGTTCACTGAACTCCTCATCGTTGAACCCAAACTGATCCACAAAGTTGGCAGTCATCTGTTGGATCTGATAGTCGGAGAAAGCCTGAGAACAACAACGGGCACTTTGTAAGGTGCTATCATTATAGACAGACAAAGCGATTAGAGATGGATATTTATTATTACGAGTAGTGAGGTGTAATTTTGTTTCCACGGTGGCGTCTGACCTACCTGCTGAAGAGACAGGTCGTTGGGGAAGGGGCTCTCCATGTCGTCATCCTCACTGGACGAGTGCATGTTGTGGGTGCTTACCTGCAGGACAGAGCGTTGAGGTTTTGTGAACTTCTTACATTACACATTTGAACATCACATTGCCATTTAAATGACAAATGCTGGGAAAATAAACTCATGAAATGTAGGATAGAGAAAATTGTGAAAGATTAGCAATTGTGCCTTAACATGACAGTAAGAATCATTTTCTTTCTATGTTGTGGAAAACAGATTTTCTGTCATCCTACAGTATACGACTGCTTCCCTGCTTCTTAGAATCCTACAAATGCATTTTCTTGCAGTGCAGGACTATGCCATGACTAGTTGTTTCTTTCTACTGTGACCTCATGGTGGGGATGCTGTCATGCTTTAAATCTACTTAGTACCATCTGGACCACTACTGTAGTAATATAAATAATTATTTGCTTTGTTGCGTAGATTTTTATGTTTATTAAATTACAAACAAGAACAGAAAAATAACATTTCTGAGGATGGTACTGGCTGCTCTGACACTCTGCTGGGCTGCTTGGTCCTGATTACACATCGGGCTCAAACTGGGAAGGAGTAAATGACAAGAAGTTAAAAATAAGTTATTGATCCAGAGGAACCTGAGTGTTACTGAACGCCAGCTCACCAGCTCTACTGTGTTCCTCCTGTTAGTCTCTCTCAGGGTCTCGTCCACGAAGCTCTCCCAGCGACCTCTGCAGTCTTCTGGAAGCTCTGTAAAAGCAGAGATACTAAGTTTCACTGACTCAATAGTAACATATCTGGCATCAGGAATACTGCAAAATGTGATTACCTTTGATGAGGTCAGTGATCTGGGCCTGTACCGGTCCTTTCTCCAAGTTCTGGACCACCATGTTGGAAATTCTAGTCAGATGACCCATGTTGCCTCTCCTGGTGCCACCCTCAGCCCTGAGATTGACACTTACCATTACCTTCACTTGGCAAAGAAACTTTACTGCAACAACATAACTTAGCTTGTCATAACAAATCTGTAATAAACTGATGTTGTTAAACTGATGTATAATGGAGCTTATAGTTATTAGTTGTGAACACTTTCTTACTGTATTTTATCATTCTCCTCCCAGGCGTCAAGGATCTTTTGTACCAGTTGACACTTCTGAAAGAGCTGAGGATTCAACAGAAATATAAAATGAAAATGAGTGTGGAAACTGACAGAGAGCATCACAACCTTGGAAACAAAACAGAAAGGAACGCTTTCAGGACATCTGCTGCTTAAGCCACCTACATGTGCCACGAGGGCATTGTGGATGGAGGTCTGTGGGTCACTGGTCCTGCCTGTCTCCACTGCCTCCCCCTGCCCTTCAGGGTTGGATGCTGCAGGCTTCCCATCGTGGTTCTGGAGGCCTGGGCTGGGCCGCTCCTCTGAGGAAGGATGGTTCAGGATAGCTGCCACACACAGCTCCACTTGGAAGTGCAAAAAGTTATTCCAGGAGTATTTGAAGAACAGATCCTGTTCAGAAACAGAGATGTGAAGTAAAGTCAGTGACGTGCTACAACAGAGTTAACACAAGAAGCAGCACTAAACTGAGCAGACACCTCCCTGAAGAGCATGCAGTTGTCAGTATGTACCAAGAGCACATATCGGTTTTTGAGCATATTAGCCAATTGCTGCAACTCCACATGGGTCTGTGCACCCACGACATGGTTATCTAAAAAAAAAAGTCATAGTGGTAATATCTGAAATAGAAATGGCTTGTCTCATGTCCCAATGTCATTTAAGCAGGGCATCAGTGGAGGGTTTGAATCCCCTATCTCGCGAACTACACACAAAGCTTGAGGGTCTTTCATGAACCTGCTCTAAATATACCCATTGCCCTTTGGTCAGGTGATAACGTGTGCTTATCGACCTCATGAACAACCCTCTGCAAATCTGATGCAACTTTTTCAGATATAACACACGCACATGCAATCAAGAAAAAGCATCCTTCTAAAAATGTATGAAAGCTCAAGCACATCTTTTTCACTATGTCTGAAATGACAAAAAGGAGCTACAGAGTTTCAATGTCCAGAGTCAAGCCAGGCTTATCCTACCAGTAGTAGGTTCATGGTGGAAAGATTGCAGAGCTCCTGGCAGATACTGGGGGAACTGGTCTGCAGCAGGGCGGCCACCAGCCGGGCCACATGAAGGCGGGCGTTCCCCAGTGGCTGCTCTAGAACGCCAACGGTTGTCAATATTGCACTTTTCTGCAGAGGGAATAAGAACATCAACGTGTATTGTCACAAAATATTGTTCTGACACAAACACACAAGATTCCTGAGTTTCAATGCTATAACTGCAGCAAATAAGGTTTTATAACAAAGTGTCTAGTGCTAATTCATCATCAGCTAATTCAGTATTTTTAAAGCATATAAATTGTGTTAGCTAAAGCTGCTATCTGCCAACTTGAAAAAATATTTTTAAGATGGGATTAACTATAATCAATCAAACGCTCGTCATATAATACTTAAAGTCAAAGCACTTCAGTTTACAGATTATTTTGCGTAACTTGCATAGCTTTACCTTGGGGGGATCCAGAAGAAGCTGCTGGAAGTCCTTTAAATGGGGCTCAATGGCATTTAAAATACTGCTGTTGACAGTGTAAGACCTTTCATAACCCTGAGAATACAGATCCATCAGCCCTTCCAACCTGGAAGACACAAGCAGACAAACCCATTAGCTCATTACTGTTGGTTACAATTGTACTTTCGATTACCTATTTTTTTCTAATTTAGTTCTGACTGATAGTATCTTATTCTTCCTAAGATACTGTGTAGGAGTAAATACAAAATAGATTTACAATGTGGAGGACCAGGACCCAGAGAAACTAAAATTAACTACGCTCCCAACATTTAAAAAGACTTTGACTCACCCAGACCTCCTGGTCTCCAGTAAGGTAAGTAGCACTTGAGTTCCGTTAACGATGGAGGCCTCACTCCTCTCGCCCTCAAACATGTTCTTGAGGAGCCCCGCTACACTCTCCTGCCTGAAAGACAAAGGTTCAAACAGTAATAAATTTAAGGAACAAACTAGATGGTGACACACTAATGAGGTGTTCCTCTCTTAAAACCAGCAAACCAGTGGTTCATTTTTTTTTTGCTATTGTTGATACTGAAGAGTTGAAGTTCATGGATGAGATGTTGACCATCAAGAAAGCATAAATTCAGACTTGCACAAAAACCCAAGCTAAACAAGCGGGTGTTTGCATTCGCAATAAAATGTGAGTTTTCTTTTTCTTTTTCTCCACATGAAAACAACCGATCAATTACATGACAGCATTAACCAATGTTTGACTAACTTGCCACCAAGCAAATAACCAGCGAGATTTACTTTTCCTCTTTGAACTTTAATCAGCAGTCACTGTGAACTTACGACTCTAGTACAGCCAATAGTGGGTCAGCCTCCATATTCTCCTGCATCTGATTGGCCTGGTCTCGACTAAGGCGGATGATGTCACAAAGTGTTTGGGATGCATTTGATTGTCTCTGAAATATAAATCATTGAATTAGAAACTCTGAACTAACAGATGGTTTCTGTAAGTTGCATGTTCAACTGACATGAGAGCATCATGTCAGCATAGTGACACTCACCTCCTCATCTTTGCCAGTATGGATGAGCTCTGTGAGTCTTTGTACCAACTTCTCCTCATTTAGCCACTTGGGAAAAAGATGAATGGTGTTACATACTTTTAAAGGCTTTGAAAGGCTGGTGTTTACTTATGGGGAATAAACATATTGACAAGACATATTCAGAGCTTACATGGAGGACCTCCTGCCTCAAGGGGGCAGGCTCCACACAACTGATGAGGCGAAGCAGTAGATCCATCATGGCAGAGGCGTCAATATGTTTCAGCACCAGACCAATGAAGCCTTCCTTTTTCTTTAGAAAGGTAATCACCTGGAAAACAAAACTGTGCTCAATACTTCTGGTTCCAAATAGCAGATCAATGCTCAGTAAATCTGAATGTGTGATCTATAACATCTTGTTTTTTCAAAATATCACCCTATTGTCTAGTACTGCAAGTCAGTTCTTTGCTATGCTCTGCTTTTAATTGCTTATTTACAAGCTCTAATCAAGAAACAGATGCACGACCTTTTTCAGCGTACCTGTTCGGTTTTCCTAGCAATGAGATTGCCGATGGTCTTGCTGAAGAAGCTGGCCAGGAGCGGGTTGAGGGGTGGGTCCTGCTCCAGGAAATGATAAAGCATCTCAAGGAGAGACTCATCCGCGCCCAGCTTGTCGTTTATAATGGACACATCTGATGTGAGGAGCTCACAAGCAATGTTGGGAAACCTTTTTGAAAGAAAATAACAGTGATGATTCTTTGTGCAATTAATGATATTAAAGTAGCAAGGTCTGAGCCTACGTGTTAAAAAAGAGGTCAAAACTAATTTCATTATATCAAATAAAGCATACTAAAACTCGCACCATCCTGAAACCTGTCACTAGTCACTTGCATCTTCTGTGAGGACTCACTTAAAACGGCTCCTCTCCTCCAGGTCCGCAGGCGGCTCTGTGGTGATGAGGCTGACCAGCTCCTGCATGCAGTGGTCCTGGGAGAGGAAGAGGAGCAGCCGACGGTTTTGGGCCTTGCACTCCTGCAGGACGTCATCCTCCTCCATCAGCTCTCTCAGCGTCACGTCCTCCCTGTCCAGCAGCTGGTCGATGTGGGAGGTGGTGTGCAGGTCAAACTTCCAAAACATGGTGGCCGCTGGGACGGGGGACACAGCCCTGGGCCGTTGGACAACAGAGTGATGAGGTGAGGAGGATGAGGGGACAAAGAGAGGCCCAGTGGTGGCCAGAACAATAAGAGAAAGGGGTAGGAAAGGGAGGGGAAGATTGGATGCGTAGGTGGGGAAGGAAGCAGCGAAGAGAACTGATATAAACAAAGATGTAAACTAGAGGATTAAACCGAGAATAGGTGAAACAATAGAGCACTATCACCTGCAATATGTCCTTACAATTATTTTCAATGAGGAGAATAGTTGTATTATTATAGTCCAGTTAAATGTGGTAATACATCATACATGCAAAGTAAAAAATATGGAAATGCTACACAGCAAATTGCTGACACATACCAGTGGATGAAATGTGGATATCTTTAATCAGACCTCCCCCACAGGCAGGCAGGCATTTGTGTTTGTGCAGACGACAGAGAGTGTGGTGAGGCCTGGCATTTATCAGCATGGGTCTCCTCTTAAAACGCAGGCCTCTTTAGGAGATGAGACACGCTGAAAGGCTCACCATAACCTGCACGACACAAAAAAACAGAGATTCTTAATCAGCTGTGCAGCAAGATTTTAGGAGAACTGACACCATTCAGACGACATTTTACATCGGCACAAATACTGCACGTGAATGTATACATGACAAGTTAAAATGTATGTTTTGCACCATTGTGAAACTGTGTTGTCTTCGTGTGTCAGCTCAGAGTTGATGATATATCTCTTAGCTGAGTAACGATATATGTATTTGTTCCAAACCATTGAGTACAGGAGGTTTGATTTGTTACTGGCACGCACGGACGGAACAGAAATTCTGGAGCACAAGTTTTATCCGGAAAGTACTGGCAGTGAACCAGTTGTTGTCTATCAGCTGTAGCATGCTAGTCAGCTTAGGTGGTTATCCAGGTTAAGGTCATGTTGTGTTGCTGCCAACTTCTCACAAACAAGAGACCAAAGCTGGAGGATTCCATGACATTCAGATCCTCTGTACAGGAGCATCACAGCCTCCCGTTTAGTTACATTGAAAATGGACAAAGATTAGCGGATTGAACATTGCCCAACAGAAGTCAGGTATTTCTGTGCAACCACGTCAAACAAGATCAAGTACAGCAAAATCGCCTGAAGGTGTTGATTAGTGGAATAATACAAAAAGAGACTGGAGGGCCAGTAAGGAAACATGAAATGGGAATTTATTATTTTGGCCAGTAAAATATATTTGGTCAGTGGATTTTTTCATTTACCAGTCCCCTTGGCCAGTGAATCAAAAAGTGAATTTCCGACACTGCATGTGTGATTATGTAGTTGAAATGCATAGTGATTTGAAGATAAATGTAAACTGCAACACTGGTTTAAAACAAATATAGTTTTAAATAATCAGTTTGCGGGTAATGTTAAACAATAGCTGTCTAATAATCAGTTTGATGATGATGATTTTGATGTTAACTCAGAAGGTATATAATGTTCCTATGAAAGACATAAAAACTAAAATTCATATTACGAAATCATCTGCTTCAAGTACGTCATCAGCCGAAAAGGCTGCATTGCTTCAGCGTACTGCTGCGCTGGAGGCTAAACGTGCATTGAGGTCGAGGAGGAAAACTCAAAAAGAAGAAAGGAGAAGTTACAGCTTGACACTGAAGTAGCAGCTACCAATGCAATGATACAAGTGTTGGAAGGAACTGTTGTGTCTAGTCCTGCCAAAAGCAGGAGTGATGGCATGAACTCATATCTTGCCAAATCCAAAAACCAGTCTACATTGCTATAGGCCTGGAAAATTCTCTGTTTAACAAAGGGAACGCAACTGTTGAACCTACAAATAGTGTCATCAGGGTTTGCACAGCCTGAGCACTTTTCAATCACCTTCGAGGCATCTAAACCAAAAACTTTCTGACTCTTAAATAATGTACAAAAATGAAAGTTCAAAATTCCTTTTGCTTGGCCTATAATTAAGCCAGAAGATGTAAATGCTTTGCAGTCTTATGCTTTCTTTTTTTAATGAAATGGTGGCTATAACCAATGTGGAAGAAATTAACATCCAATCCAGTGCACAGCTAATGACAATGAAGTTGCTGCACCAACTCTGGGTATGATGGAAAGCTGTAGCCTGTGAGCTACAGAAGCAAAGACGCTACATACATTTATTTCCAGACCTGGTTAATTTAATTGAAAGACAAGTTTAAAAAAAATCAGATCCTCTATTTGGGGATAATCAAGACTCAAGAGTTGACACTGGTGAAAGGAGTTTAAAAGGTCAAATGTCAGAAGGGTGAAGGAAGCATTTTTGCTACAGTAGCAGCTGTTAAACGACTGTGGAACAAGAACAACCACAAGGAAGTGGTGTGTCACCTGGCAATTCCAAGGAATCCTGTTTATGCAGTCAAGGAGTCCACCCATTGGATGATAGCAACAAGTTGAACATAAAATGAGATGGGATTCTGCTTTTGTTGTTCAAAAGTTGTACACATGAGCCAAGACCGTAAAAGGACCATTAATTTGCAATGTGTTCAATTATAAGCACCCAAGCATTTTTCATACTCAGTTTAAAGAAAAAGAGAGCAAAAAGGGTCACTAACAGGAAATGCCAGACAGCAGTGCTCTCATAACTATAGAATCATGTGGTCATATATGTGCCGAAGAAGAGGATAACCATGTCCTTTAAATTGTGCTTGTGCAGGTGAATCTATAACAGAGTGTTAAAATGATGCAGACACATGCATTCTTAGCCCTTCGTACAGCTGCCCTTTTGTACTGATGTTGAAGCAGTAAAACTTGACAGGAACCTGGAAGGGAATTACTTCTCACAATGGGACAAAACAAAGTTGTGACTTGTGATGCTTTTACAGGATTGGGAGTATGCAAGCTTGATAGTAATTAATTTCTTCACCTCCCAGAAGTAATCACTCAACGCCTGTGTCTAACAACTCTCCAAAGCAGGAAGAAGAACTGTAATGGCCATACTTTGACAACATCCAAATCAGGGAAATTGGCAGAGGTGGATCTGTTGATAGGTATCAATGTTGCACATCTCACAGAACATCCTGGGGTTATTAACAGTGAGAAATGGACCATATGCAGTGAGATTCAAATTAAGATGGGTCCTTCCTGGGAGAGCAAGAAGTGAAAATGACAACAGTGATATAGTTACAGCAAACAGAATTTCTGTTGCCAAGACAGATGAGCTCTTAGTGTCACAGTATAATCAAGACTTTAATGAAAACAGAGGAAAAACTTGAAGTATCAAGGGAGGACCT
Source organism: Centropyge bicolor (assembly GCA_037975185.1). Classification (NCBI taxonomy): domain Eukaryota; kingdom Metazoa; phylum Chordata; class Actinopteri; family Pomacanthidae; genus Centropyge; species Centropyge bicolor. The sequence continues at coordinate 10,715,929 of JBBMOC010000004.1, read as the reverse complement.
AAAAATTAATGGAACATCAGGAATACAGTTTTGAACTACCAATCAGAAATAAGCATATCACTATGCCTAACTGAGCATCGTCTCCAGAATTTGAGGTTATCAATAAAAGATACTTTAAGATTGTAGCACCACATCAACTACCACATAATGACAGCAAGGTGTGGTACCTCCTCATGGTGGTGTGTCCCATCCCCAGTGTCACTTAACAGTCAACTACTGCACTGTGTGTGTGCGCATGTGTGTGTATGCGTGCGTGTAACCATTAGGAGCTGAGTCTCACACTCGCAAAGAAGAGGACAGAGAAGCTAGTGAGACCATAAATGACAGCAAAATGTGGTAGAGAACTATCAGTGTAGGGTTTTTTTCTCTCTTAATTTGGCTAAGATGCTGTGAAAAAAAAAAACACTTGGACGCCATGCGTAAATGTTATAATAGTAGGGGAAACCCTGCTGGTGATCAGAGTGCTTCAAAGCTTGCATCAGGAAAGATGGTAACAAAAATGACTCGGCTTAAAACTGTACTTGGTGGTCAGCCAGTAACTGTAGAAGATACTTCAAAAGCTGAGATAGAAATTATTTGTTTAAGCTAGAGACACCCTGTGACTTGTTTCCAAAGTCCTTCTACAACACATTCACAAACTGGACATGGTGAAAGAAACCACAGGTTGTCATCCCTCAGAAAGAAATACTGGATGACAAATTCCAACTCAGCATGCGGAAAAACAATATCTGTTTGTATTATATGCTGATGTTACCAAGGAAAGCTTGTAAAACAAAAAATGGTAGATTCACCACCAGAATACTTATTCCAAGTATTCCATGGTCAAGCCCTATGGTGTCATATTAACTTACATGGCAAGTAGAGCCATAAACCTTGCAGTAGCAAAACGTGGTTAAAGAAATACCTCCCAGTATTACAAGAGAAATAAAAGTGAATCCATCCAAAAATTTTCACTATTGGAGTCTTGGTAATTATTATGGATCCCACTGCACAAAGAGGATCATGGCTAATGAGGAAGATCATTGATACTTACCCTGATAAGAGATGTTTGGTGTCGGTCATGCTGAAGATCAAGACTGACAGTAAGACAGACAAATCTCCAAGATCTGTCTACTGCAAGAACCTGCAGAGAGTTTAGATGGCACCTCTGCTTTACAAAGGAACTAATGACTAAAGAAATCACTTTAGTATTGGCTACTTATAGTTTTGTTTTAGAAATTGCTTATCACAAGCAAAAAGAGTCGCTGATTTAGAGCACGTGCACAAATAGTCACTAACATGGGCCAACTTTTAAAAGAACTTAAAAAATAGATTTTAAAAATGTCAATCAAAAAGCATTGCTCGGTCAGGGGCAAAATTTGTGATCCACACATCCCCAATATTAACCTGCTTAACTTCACATCCCACATTTTGATGTGGGCTATCATTACAAAAATGACCTTGCAAATTATGTTGTTCAAACCAGCAAAAACAAAAGCAAACAAAAATGTAGGAATGAAGACCCACACATTTAAAATGCTGTGTTGTATCTTAAGGTTACAACAAGCTAATGAGCTCAACCCAACATAATTACATTACAGTGCGCATACCTGCATCAATGAGGCATTAACTCAACACAGTGGGAATATTCACTAGCAAGTAAGACAGCTGTAATAATGAAGATTCCTTACAAGACAAACTGACAAGGAAATTACATGTCTTAGGTTTAACAATACCAATTTTGTGAACTTCTTCCATTTAATTTTATTTTACACAGTCACTGTGAGCATTGTCATCACTCTATACTTAGAGACCTGTCGAACAAGATTGGGTCAGTATCCACTTCTCATGTCTCATCAGCACTGCAACAGAGGCTTTCACATGCCCATTATCAGAGGGTGGAAAATGGAGAATGCATCTTAAATGGTAGAGAACAAGTATTTGATGCTTTTGTGACTACACAATTATGTTTAGTTTGTTTGTCCTTGCGTTGTTTCTGTGGCAGCTAGTCTGGACAACCTAACATGCCAGCAGTGACAAAAAACAATTACATCCTCTGGCTTTGTCAAAGCTAACATGTCACTCTGAGCAACATGCTACCAACTGTTGATCATGGAAGTAAAACTGAAGGAGGAAATCAAAGTGCTTCCTCCTTTTTCTTTTCCTTTTTTTCCTGGGGAGGACCCTTCCCTGCACATGCAGCAGCAACAGCAGTGTCCATCTGGCATACATTTACACAGTACACAAGTGCAATAATAACCAGCTGAACGCTCCCTGTGGACACTGAGCAGGAAAGCAAATGCTTGACTTTACATCCAAAATAGAACCCTCCAGAGGCAACCTCAACAAAAACAGTCTACTGGCACATATAACAGACGATGAAAAGAGGAACAATGGCACATACGGGCATACATGTGGATGTTGTGAACCAACAATAGTCTGTAATTAAGCAAGTTAAAAAGCAGTGAAATCAAGCAAAAGGAAATTTCACCTGCACTTTTACATGAGTGCTCCTCTACTTACTGACTGTAAACAAAGATGCTGGTAGCTACTGAATGTTGTGTTCAAGTCATGTCATTTGGTTGTGCATGTTATACTAGATACATCCTAGTCGTAAAGCATGTACTACAAATGATGAACCAATCTGCATCAGTGCACTTGAGAGGACCAACAAAAGTTACAGTTTTTACTCAGCCTGTTGCTGCTTACTTGCACTTAGATTCACTGGGGGGGGGGGAGAACTAGGTCAACTGCCCTGTATCTAATGTTTGATACACAGATGATGGTCTGAAAATATAGAAAGAGTTTTTTGTGAGAATAATGATTTCGCGTGTGCTTAATACTTTTTCCACAAATGTGCATGGTGTACATGGAGTTAATGGTGCTTATTCAATTCACGTTATTTTTGTTTTGTGTGCTTTCATTAGCCATCACTTTAGAGTTTAATTCACTGAGATACATAGATATATTTCAAAATGTTAGATCAACCAATAACAGAAAAAAAAACTGCATCTGCATCCCTTGTTTTTCATATTAATTTGTGATATGTTGTTATATAAGGGGGGTATCCCATTTTATTAAGACTGTCTAACAATGAGAGACACACTGATGTGTAGCTAAAGAAATGTAAACTGAGCTGCCGTCGTCTTGGCATGGAGTACACATCAACTGACTTGCGGCAGAGGCTCAGATTTCTGTTTACTTCAACTCCAGTGGAGGCACCACTACCAAATAATACAAGATATAAATACAACGTAGGTTTACCTTACACTGATTACATACTTAACGGTTAATTACATTCCGCCGTTTAAACACGAGGTCACTTTCTTTTTTTAGCCATCGATAACTAATGATCGATTTGAAGTAGACTGTGTGTAACGCTACTTGATTTCAGTAACTCAGCCAGGCTTCGCTGCTGCTGGCCTCCGAATGGCTGCAGTGAAGAACCCTACTTAGTTCACTACTTAGCTCATTATTTACTTGACAATGTCGAGCTTTTAAAGAATATGTAGTATTTAATGGATCGTACTAGTGGTAAAGTTACGCTGATCTCGATGGTACACAACCAGAAATGTTTAACTTACCGACTATGTTACGTTAAATCAGTAGCATTAAGTGGTCCAACAGCTAAACAGATTCCTTTGGCAAAGTTGGGCGATTAGCAAACATTAGTTTTGAATTTCTCAACGTTTACTGGCGATGTTTAAGGCACTAAGTTATTGATTTAGCAAATGAGTTAACGTTAGCGTTAGTTCCTCCTTTCCTCTGATTAGCACGTAGCTAAGCTAATTAGCCTCTAACAGTTAACGTGTAACGTTGCTGGGCTGAGTTAGCCAACTTTAATCGCTCTCCAACTTGGGTTCAACTTTGTCGATGCAGCAGCAGAGTTAACGTTAGCTAACGGTTAGTTGCTCAAACTCATGACGATCTTTCCGTCTAGAACTTACCTGTGATTGAAAGTCCGCTGCTATTCCTTCCGCCTGTATAAGATTGTTGGTTGAGTTTTTCGTCAAGCCGCCAGCTACTAAGTCACTAGCTATCCAGCTAACTATCAGCTAGCTCTGTTAGCTAACACACATTAGCCTGTGAGCGAATACTGATTTGTTTTGAAGGGTCAGTCTGCGACAGCACAGGCTACTGCTAGCTAGCTCAACTTAGCCAACGTTAGTCAAATGTGGCTTTGAAGTCTATCAAATAAACACTTCCACAACATTGATGGCTACTTGACATTAATAGCAACACCTGTTATTGTAGATATAGAGTGTATGAATTGTACTCACGCACAAAGTAATTCAAACGCGGGGCTAAGTTTAGCATGCAAAGCAGGAAAAACTCAGTCATATTTTTCGAATCAAAATGGCGACATGGTTACGAGAGCGCGCAGTAGAGCTACACGGGGGACGTGCACTGACTTCAGGCAACGCACTGAGCTCAGCAAAGCATCGTAGAGCACTGAGTGATGCGACACTGTTCCCTTTACATACAGTTAAACTAATACTCAGATTCTAAGAGTCAGTACATAAGTTATTATTATAAATAATACTATTTGTTAGGATGCACAAATGCAGTGAATGAGCAGTCACCAATCATTTTCATTACTGATTAATAAATATGTAGTTTTTGGAGTCCATAAAATATCAATAATTACAAATATCCAACACAAGTTATGAGAGTGTATGAAAAGGAGGTCTGTAATAATTTGAATAAGCAGCCCTAATGTTTCAGGGGGTAATTTCAAATTGTGCCATTTCAAATGGTTTTCCAGTCATTCATCTGAATTTATCTTTCTGGGATCATATGACTGACAGAATGTAACCTAATAGAACAAAAGTCTGTTCATTCAGACTGTCTGTTTCTCCACAACAGCCCAGATTTTCAAGTTTAATTTTTTCATATTTAAATTTGATTTCTGAGGTTCACCAATCCAAGGGACTTGATTTGAATTTTTAGATCAGAAAATGATCAACTGAAAATGAGCAGCTCAAATCTTTGGCTTTGTGAACCCCCAAAGAATAATACTTGATGTCAAGTTTTTGAAACTGCACAACCTGTAATGACCTTTTGGAAGGGAAATTCAAACCACCTAAATTCAGACAGATGGTTTTCAAAAGCAATGAGCAATGAAAAAAGAAGTATTTACACTTCAACATAATGTATTCAGAGATTATTACATTTCACAATCAAATATTCAATTGTGTTTAAGATTTAAATTCCTTATGGCTTTGCTTTTCTCACATATATCAGAGTGCAAAGTGATTTATTACAATTGTCAAGAAAACATTAATGATATGAAACCATATATGAATGCAAGAAACTCCAGGAGGAAAACATCATCAAAATATAATTAGGATTTGTTAATATTTCACCTAAATGCCCCTAAGCCATCAGACATTTAAAGTAACAATTAATGATAAATTACCTCTTATTCTTTTGTCCTCTTGAAATGTTTGGTTTCTATTGTTTTTTCTCTTTCCTTAACATATTTTCTCCTCTCCTCATCTTAATCTCACCCTCCCCTCGCCTTTCTTCTCACTTATCCTCCTTCCCTTCTCTCTTCTTTCCTTTCCTCTCCCATAACCCCTTCTCCTCATGTATCCCACAATGCACTGTGTTCACTCGTTGGAACATGGACCAAAGCGGTAAGCAAATTGCCCAGCCGGGCCGACATTAGCAAACTTCTTTTATGCGACATGTTTTTCATTGAGCTGTTATAACTTTTAATATACCAGCTCTTCAGATAACGACGTATCACCCCCTTAGCAGACAGGTTTGCTACGGCCTCCTGTTATCTTCCAGAGCAGCCCTGAAGCTAGCATGAACCAGGCTAACGTTAGCTAAAAACAGGCTAGTAATGCTATGTTCTCCAAAAGTTAACGTTAAGTTCCAAGTGAACCTATAAGGTCTAATGTGATGTCGCAACCGATTTTACACAGCTAGAATATTAAATGGCAAATATTGCAGTTTCCAAATGTTAGTAGGCGTGACCGCTACATGCGATTGATTTGGGGCGCGAATGCTATTTAACCAATGTTAGCCTAATGCTAATTATGCTAGTTAAGACGTTGTAAGAACTGGTATAACTAATGGAATGTCGTCAAAATATTTGCTGAAATCTATGAGCCATCCCTCTCACCTTTTCGGCTTTTAGCCCTCAAGCCAAATATCTAAATTCATAATAGATAAGTTTCGATGTGAATTACAATGATCCAACTGGTTGGCTGAAGTTACGAGACTGTATCAGACGTTGCTAGCTTTGAATTCAACATTCTTGGACTACTCCAACCGTGAGAGCTTTGGCAGTGAGGATTTTCTCCAAGACGTGTCCCCTCAATAACATTCCCAGCACAATAACGGATTGTTGATCGGTAATGTAATTTAATCCTTGTGGACAGGCAGGGGCCAACATCATATTGCATTTGTGCACCCTGACTTCGAGCATCTTTCCTGCAAGCCAAGTCGAAAACACTGTCTCCTAGGAAGCTATGTTTCAATTCATTCATTTTACAGCAAACCACACAAGATACCACAGAGGAAAGCATTTCAGTCATTTACAAGAATTATTTCAAGTGGGTGTTACTCTAGCAAAATGTTGTTTGATTTGACTCTCTTGTTGATTTGATTTGAGTCTTGTTGTATAATTTTTAGGCATAGTAATTTGAAAGCCCTTAGAGGTTATTTACAAAACAGCATTCTAAGACCCTCAATGCACAGTGACTCTATACTATTTTTTTCTGCCAACAGACAATGATCTTCAAGGAAGCGATGGCTCTGGGAGTTTGGGCGGCCCAGATGTTCGCAGACGAATCCCCATCAAGCTCATATCCAAGCAGCCTCTAAGGAGCAAACCTCAGCCCCGCATACAGAGACCCAGCGGCCGACCACCTAAAAGTGAGACTGGAGATGATGGTAGGCACAGTCTGCGCTACACCATGCTCTCATTGTGCATATTTAAAGTTTATGATTGTTAAATGCAGGTTGCAAAAATGCAGTGTATATGATGTCTTCATGTTTTAACAATCTTAATTTTTTATCTTCAGTTTTATTGTGCTTAAACTCTTGAATTGAACTAGACAACTGTTGTGACACAGGTCATAATAGTTATTTAGGGATCACAAAACAATAAAAATGGCTCATAATGTTGTTTAAGACTGTCAGAGTAGGGAACATAGTGTCTTTTAGTTAGGGATGGCGAGGGTCAAAAGTTTCCTCTATGCCAATGTAGTTTTGCTATGTGTCATCATGCTGCTCAAGACTTAACTAAAACTTAGTTTAAAAGTTTTAATGGCAACGGAACTAAGTGCAAGTGTCAGAAGTGAAATTGTTATTCTGAGGAAAGAGATACTTTTTCATGGTCAAATCATGGTTAGACTAAAGGATCTTGGGGTAGAACTCACACTAGCAGTTGAGGTCTCCTCGTGCTCAATCGGGTGCTAGTTTTTTTTTGTTGTCACAGTCTTCTTGTACTTACATATTAACAACATATTACTGTGCTTGGTTATACATCTGGTATCTTGTAATCAAACCACTACCACGTTACTCTAGTTGCTCCCCTTTTTGGAACCAACTTCTCTACATTAAAAATTATTCTGGTATTATCATGAGCGATGTGATATCACACACCCTTAACTGGGATCATGTGCGATTTGCAATACATATACATAAAACTGGATGAAAGTTTCTGTGATAACTGATATTCTAGCGATTTTATAAATTGAAAACTGTGGCGACATGTGCAGTTTACATTTGCACCACCAGTAGGTGCAAATGAATTATCCTCGGTGACCATAATTGACCATAAACCACAACCCAGACGATCTACAGAGCAGCCTCTGTTACACAGTACAATACGCTCTTCAGTTGTGATATCAAGTGCAGTCATAATGAGCACAGTCTTGAAGTATTACTTAAACACTAATATTGTTCACTCAATTAAGCAAATACTGGGCTGCCTTGTTTTCCTATAACATTTGTTGTTTGTTGATCATGTTTGACATGTGACCTCTTAAACAAATGGAATAATATGCTCAATATGCTATGATAGCTATAATTATCCAAAAAAATGAATTTTGGCACCAGCCCTGTTAAGGGCCTTGGTCACTACCTTGTAGCAGTATCAGTTTTGTCTACATTGCATCATTAGTACTTGTCTGTTATGTATTACAGATAACTTTGGCTTCAAGCAAGAGGAGAGATTTGATTGTGGAGCCAAATCTGGTGATGTATTTGCAAATCAGAGGAGATTCCCCCAGCCACTGTTTTGGGACTACAAGGTACATCATTTGTACAGAGTGAATTGACATAACTATATCATTTTCAGCTGGATATTAATGACAAACACTTTCTCACTAATAACACTGTAACACACTGTACAGAATGTCTCTCTCCTGACAGTCAGAACAATCTGATGTCAGACTGGTTTGAACAATCATCTTCCCGTTTTTTCCTGTGTGGGGAATTCTCAGCTTCAATCTTAAAGAATGAGCACACACAAAAAATTCCAATTATATTTAACTGACTGTGTTTGAGAGTGTTTCAATGGTATGTACTTGTGATTTTGTACCTTTTTTTAACAGTTAAATTTGATTGGAGAACGGGATGAAGTACCCATTCACTTTTGTGATAAATGTGGTCTTCCTATCCAGCTATATGGGCGAATGGTATGTATCTGTATTCATTTACCCTCTGAGGATCAATAAACAGACTTAAACAGACTTTCTCGTCTGGCAGTCACAGAGAAATGTTCATGTGTAACTCTCTTTCTGTTTTCTCAGATCCCATGCAAACATGTTTTCTGCTACGACTGTGCTTTGCTTCATGAGAAGAAAGGAGAAAAGATGTGTCCTGGGTGAGTTCATGTAGAGACATTTTAACTATTTTAAATGTGTTGTGGTGAATACATAAATCACAAGTGTTTTTGAAATATTCATATTGATGTAGCAGTATTTTGCTTCAAGTGGCACATTGCCTTTTGTAATGCAGCTCCTCAGATATGTTTCATTCGTACTTAGTGTCACTGTACTTTTGTCCCTGTGTTGTCAGCCTCACTTTGTACAATTGCACCGACCCAGTGCAACGCATCGAGCAGTGCCAGCGTGGTTCCCTCTACATGTGCAGTGTAGTGCCGGGATGCAAGCGCACCTATCTGTCCCAGCGTGACCTGCAGGCTCATGTCAACCACCGCCACATGAGGGCAGCCAAGTCTTCCACTGGCCGTCAGGAGCCTGTGCACCTGCCCCCTACTGAGGTCCCTGAGCGGTTCCGCGTGCCTCCACCTCACTTACCCAAGAACCATGTTCACCTCCCCAACCCGCTCCAGCACAGCAGTCATGACCCCTACAGTCAGCCGCCCCCTCCCAGCTCCCATGATGCACCACCTCCGAACTCCGGTCTTGGCCCTGAGACATTCCGCATCGCCACTGTAACAACTCGAAAACACAGCAATCTCATCACTGTGCCCATCCAAGATGACTCCTCTTCCTCTCGGGAGCCCCACTCTGGGCCAGGCCCCACTCAGCCCCCCCACCACCACCCTGGGGACTATCCTGGCCAGCCACCTGTAGTGTCCCACTCTCACCACATGATGGCACCACCGCAGCAGCACTTCGGCCCCCCACCTCCCCCGCCTCCGCCTATCAGCCACCCCATGCAGCATCCTCCCCAGGGCTCTGGGACACCACACATGGTGTACAACCAGGCCCCTCCTCCCCCCATGTCCACAGCTCCCCCACCAATCACGCCACCACCAGGGCACATCATGGGCCAATTGCCCCCCTATATGAACCACCCACCCCCAGGACCTCCACCACAACACAGTGGCCCCCCGGTCAACGCCCCCCCACCTCATCATTACAACCCCAATTCCATGCAGCAGTTCCCTGAAGACCAGGGCACCCTCAGTCCCCCATTCAGCCAACCAGGGGGTCTCAGTCCTGGGATGTGGCCCGCCCCAAGAGGGCCCCCACCGCCACGAATGCAGGGTCCTCCACCCCAGGGCCAGATGCCTGGACCACACCACCCAGATCAGGGCCGCTATCGGCCTTATTATCAGTAAACTGCCAACTGAATGAATGGACAACAGTCTGTGTCATTCTGTTCCATACCACTTGTCTGAATAATGTGATAGTAAACCTCAGGGTTACAGGATGTAGGACTTTCATTTTGATAAAACTGCCCCAAAGCAAATGTGTATGTGCTGCACATTTTAGTTAAGTGTACTGAACCTCCTGCTGAACATACAATAGACTTGGAGAAGAGCAGGAATGTCCCTTTTTTTTAATAGCGTATGGTAAATATTTCTGTATATATGTCAGCTGATTTCACGCATATGTACTGTACATTGGAAGACGCCAACTATGTCTCAATAAATTTTTAACAGCAGATTTGCATCTCATCTTTGTTTAATACAGTGACTAAACGATAGTCAGCTCGTTCATTTGCTTTGGAGGTTAGAAAGAACAAAAATTAGGATTTTAACATTTTTAGAAGACATTTCATTTTGATTAAAACAGTTTTTATGAAAGAAGACATGGCAATAACCAAACATTACTTTTGTAGACATTTTGTCAGTCCTTTGAGTCTTTCTGGGTCTTTCAAGCTCATGTTTCCAGGTTGATGTATTTTGTCTCAAATCTTTGTCGTTTTGCTTTTCAGTGAATATCAGAAAGGAACACAGAACATGGTTAGTAATATAAGATGATGTGTTCATGCAGTCTGGTGTAGTAAACACTAAATGACATTGTTCTTCCTCTTTATCAGGGAATAGCTGCTACTTTGGCAGCTGCCTTCTTTGGGTCCTTTTATCACATACACACTATCAATGTTTGTTTAGAAAAACAGTTCTCTTTCAAACTTTGCACTTTATGTTAATATTGAAAGTGGAGTGATGCCTCACTTTTTCCAGCTTTGTTTATCGCCTATAAATTTAACTTGTGTTCAGGTACAATTCATTTAAAAAAAATACTCTGAGTGAGGATTGGTTTTATCAATCTAGATACCACATATTTGCATTGTATTTAAGGTGCATTTGATTGACACAGTGAACACTTGCTTTTGTATCCTCATTTAATCTTGAAAATATATGTATTTGTCAAAGAAACAGAAAAAAGACAGTAGAGACATATAGAGCGTCCTGTGAAAAAGACTGGATATAAAAATCACATGATTCACTTATATAGACTTTTACAAAAATGTCATGTCAAAATAAAACTCCAAAGTCTTTTTAGCAGAAAAACTAAATGTGCAAAACTGTGAGTAGATAATATGGTGACTCCAGTAGACCAAAATGAAGCAGCTCATCATGAATTGTATGTGGTCTGGTTGAATGGTCTTTTTGAAAAGATCTTCCTGCAGACGGTTGCTCCTCTACATCTTGGTGTCTTTTAACTGCAAAAAGAAAACCAAAAAAAAGTCAGTATGTTTCTGAGTCATAAAAGCTATGAAGTATCGCACTCTGATCTTACAGCAAACAACTTAGAGGTGACAAAAAAAACAAATATTTGTCCAATGTGTTTTATATATATATATATATCACACTCTAAAGGAAATACATATTACATTATGAATTAGATTTCACTTTATTTATTTGATCTGTCCTTTGGCATTTACATTTTTCATAATTCTCATCTAATTAAATCAAGGGAATTGATTGATTATAATGACCCCATGACCTTTCCTCTAGTGCCACCTTGAGGCTAAGCCTAATATTTTTGGCTCCATGATTTGTAACACTGTAGTACTGTGTGTTGTAATCAGCACTGGGGTTTCTAAGTGCTTTCATCATATTTTTTCTCCTTGTTAATAATACTAAGCATCCATTAAGAAACCCAGTACATAAAAAATGACATGCATGTATCTAAATAGGTTTCCTTACCACTATGCCTTTATTTTTGTCACGTTGCTTATCGAGCACATTTAGCATTGCATCGTGAATGGTTGGGAAGAACATGGAAGTCTGAAGCTCATCATCAAAGAACTTGAATTTGTGTAGTTGCTCCATGACGCCCGCTGTCAACACATGAGAAGAATGTATGAGTTTTAAGAGGCAATGTTCAATGAGTGCTCAGTGTTTTCACGGATTTTTTGTTCTTTTAAGAAATATTAATGAAACTCACTGTCACAAGCAACAATGTAGACATCCACATCAATACGGACGAACTCTTTAAGTGCCTGTAGAGAATACAGGGAGTGAGAGAAATGTGTTACGATGGAAATCTGACATTTGTAAGCAACTGTTGCACATGTATTGGCTATTTTATTGCAGGTACACAACCTACACACTTATATGTGAATTTGCATACGGTAGATTCTCATGGCAAGTCTTTGTTAAGGTCTTGAAGGAAAAGGAAAATGGTAAAACGCTTTGATTTTTCAATTTTCTGCCATAAGTTTTTTTTTGTTTTGTTTTGAGAAAAAATGTCAAAAATTCCCTGGCTACAGCTTTTGAATCAGAATATTTGTTGGTTTTCTAACTAATTTGGTTTTGAGTGTTCGTTGGGCAATTTTTTTTAATATGGTGCCTTGGGGTTTGGGAAACAGCTTCACTACTACTGCCATTAATGAAACTCCAGTACTAAGATAAGATAAACTTTTATTTGTCCCACAGTGAGGAAATGACTACTTACCCCTTTGAGTCCCTTTAGACCAGAGATGTCAAGAAAGGAGACAGCAGAGAAGTCAAGGACAAGGCTGTGGAGGTCCACTCTGGGAACTCCCATGCTTGCAGGAAGTTCAGAGTTCCAGTCAATGCGGAAAGGAAGATCCTTAAGGTCAGTGGGCAGATCCAACTCCTCTATGTTCACGTCAGGCTCATCAGTCATCTGGCTGAATAAACCCTCAATGCCTTTCTGTGTTAATAGATGTAGGAAGGGAGGCTTAAAGTTATTTAAGATAAGATAAGATTTTTTATTTGGAAGAACACCAGGAAGTATTTATGGTTCAGTAGTTTCTCGTATGTTTGCGGTCTCACCTCTGTAACGTCATGATTCCTATTCTTCAACAATTTCCTGATTTTCCTGAGAGCCTTGTTCCTCTTCCTCAAAATCCTCAGAGGTTTGAACCCGACCTGCAACAACCAGTTGTTGTCTTTATGTTCATCTCTTTTATTAAAGACACAAACTGAAGCAAAGGAGGGAGTAGGTGCGTCGTACATACAGCTTCTACGAGCTTGTCCTTGAAGAACTCAATATTAGCGAAGAAGATAGGTGATGGTATCCTGAAGATTTTTGCTCCCTCTGATTCGAATGTCTGAGAAATCAAGCATGATGATAAACAAAGGTGAACATGAACATGAACTGACACATTCAGTCGTGGTATATTTATTTGATTTCATTTATCATACTGACATGCAGGTAGTATTTGCGGTCCTTGTAGAGGTCAGTCCCTGGGATGTTAGCCAAGACACAACAGCGGGGGCTAGGAAGACATGAAGGGGGTTCAACATTATCATTGGTCTGTGCAGGTCAGGGGGTAGACTAATATCAGATGTCATAAATTAGTGGTATTATTACAATTGAGTCCTGAAGATAACAATGAGCAGCTCCACACCCAGGCCCACGGCCAGACCAATATCCAGTCCCAGCAGGATGGCACCCACACATGTTCCCACCCACACCACCTGCAGACAAACACCTGAGGTCAAACTGAGAGAATAGACTAGGCCAAGTAAGTAACCAAGAAAATGCAGTCTGTCTTAGCTTTGGCAGTGAACTATGAGACATTTTGAACACTTACACATTCTAGTTTGTCCCTCCACCACAAGTAGCAGATTTCTCCGAACTGCATCAGCATGCCCTTCAGGTTGACAATGACCAAGGCACCCAGCACAGACTGGAGTGGTGTCAAATATTAAAGGTGTGTGTAAGAAAAAAAAACATATTTTAGACACAGTCATGACTGCGATTTCTCCCAAGACAGAATTGCATTAATTCCTCTCTATATACGAGGAACATAAACATAGTGGCATAAGCTGCTGCAACACAGAGGCGAGTCTCACCCTGGGAAGCGGCTCCAGCAGGAAGCCAATGCCCACTGTTACAATCATGGCCATTATGGCTGAGAGCAGACCTGCTATCTGTATTTGTCAAAAAAAAAAAAAGTTAATGTTTGATTTGAACTCACACCAGTGAAGGAAACCATAATAATAAAAACAAGATTGTAAAGTGAGAACACAGTAAATCTTTTTTGGAGACAAAATTTCCTGCATGACGCAGTAAAACTTTGCAATCCAGGAAACAGATGCTTTAAATGATGAGATTTGTTTCCTCACCTGTGTTTTGCCTCCTGAGCTCTCCTGCACCGCTGACCTGGAGAGCGCCGTGCTGGCTGCAAATGACTTGAAGCTTGCACCGAATATGTTGCTAACCCCAAATGCAATAAGCTCCTGAGGGCGAAATAATGCAAAAAGGTTAAGTTACCTCTCTGGCAACAACAGGTTACCTTTTGACTTGAATGATTCTGTTTGTCACTGATATAAAACCAAGCATTCATTGTCACTTTATATCTTCATAACCAAAATCATAAGGAGTCTTATTCTTACAGTTTCTGTGAATCAGTAACCAATGAACTCTTATTCCTCTGTCGGATAGACTATAGAGAATGGTGTTAACATATGTAACTCACCTGGTTCCCATCAATGGTGTAATCATGTTTGATAGAGTAGACCTTTGCTACCGAGAAAGCAACAGCAAACCCCACTATGGCTATAGGAAAGGCATCCACTGCACTCTCTCCGAGGACTTCTACACTGGGCGCCATGGGACTCTCATACCTGAAAGATTATTGTGTTTCATTGTGTATTTAAAGGACCTCATGGAAAATACATTCCAAGTACTTTAATCAGGTACAATTTTAAAGTATTTGTACTTTACCTGAATACTTCCATTTTATGTTACTTCTACTCAACTGCAGTTCACAGGGAGATTTTGTACCTTGTACCCCACTACAATTATCTGACAGCCATAGTACTGTGTGGTAACTTTTTATATCACAAGACTGTACATAAAAACTTATTGTGAGATTATAAAATACATTGTTAACGATTAAACTCGACCTTTTTAGTTTACAACTTCTGTCTGTTACTTAAGCAAAGGAGTATTTCTCTGACCACTGATATACCTGCAAAACTTACCCGTCAATCATGTCGCCAACAACTGTAACATTATATCTCGTCTCGAAGTTAGCACCATAGGACACCCCACAGGCTATGATCGTCTGTGTGAATAGAAAGGACACGTGAGAGTTGCAAGACAGGTTGTTCACCTCTGCTAATCCTAAATTGTCGTTTTGTTTGTTGCCAAAGTTGCTTGTTTCATGGTAATGGTTCCTTTTCTCTGAGCGCATTTTGACATGTCATAGCAGGAAAAACACAGGTCTGAATAATAACATTAATGATGCCTGAATTGCAGTTGCAGTTGCTGTTTCAGTTCCAGGGTCCTGGTATTGTTCATGCTGACTCACTGTCACAATGTCACGGCTTTTTGGGACACTTCAAAAGGACAGAGCCATGGTCAATGTTATGAGGAACACTTTTCCTGCTATGACAAGTGAAAATGTTTGCTGTGAAAAAGGCCCATTCAGTTATTGTGGAAGCTATTGTTTGGCGATGCGTTCGAAGGCTTGAGGGCAAGTTCTAACATCTAAGACTTGAGGGTTGGCTGATGAACAGCAGCAATTTGAATTATTCAATACTCTGTAGTCTGGGTTTGATTCTTCTAGAACTCAGTTTGCAATTGCATTGCTTGATGACAAACAATTCTAAACTCCAAGGTGTCAGATCTCCCTTGAATGCCACACAACTACATTACCACACACTGATGGTGTGATGGTGTTAACTCTGGCAAAATAATGGAAACGATACAAAGTATACATGATTTGTGCAGGAGAAGAAATTTCCTTGAAGGTTTCTCTTACCACAATAACCTCTATGGGAATGGGAACAGGCAGCTTAGCCTTGAATTTGTCATTCAACTCCTTAACAATGAACACCACAATCATGATGATGATGGACATCACCAGGTCACAGATGTTGGTGGAGGTGATCTGGGTGAAGACACTCTCCAGCGTCTGTGCAAAAAAGGTTTCATGTCACAATTTAGTAAGGCAAACCATGTGGAGACGTGACAGAAATCATAATTGAAAATTGTCCTTTGACAATTTTGCAATGCTGCTGATCACTTCAATTTGTTTGATAGAATTGCATGAACAATAATAATATAACTTTAGAATCCATTCTGGACTTACATATATGATAGCGATTGGACCACTGAAACCTGGGACTTCCAACCCCAATACAAACTTGAGCTGGGACACCACAATGTGGACAGCTGCTGCTGTGGTGAAGCCAGACACCAGAGTGTCAGACAGGTACATGACAATGAAGCCCACCTGTAGAAGACCCATGCCAAGCTGCATGGGACAGACAAATGAAGAGAAATTAAGCTTATGATGAAAACCCCTCCTGGAACAGGCAGCATCACCATGAAGAGGGGGTCAAATCGACCTGGAAAATCCCCATGAGGAAGGTCACAGAGGAGGCCACCACGACTCGCTTCTGCTCCATGCTCAGGTTATGAAACACCTCAAAGTCGGCCGCTGGTCCGTCCTCTGGGACCAGGCGGGTCACCACAGCTCCCACCATTAGGCTCAGGACTGGGAAGGCACCTGCATGAAGGTGAAAGTTTAGGGAAGACACAGTTTAACCAAATCATATCCAATCAGACCTGCTGGTTTCAAAATGATAACATCCATAACTCCACCCAAGTCAGTTTAAAAAACAACAACTATTAGACGGTCTTTTCTTTAAAGTTATCAGTTTAGAATTTGCAACAGTTCAGATCAAAATGTTTCATCTGGGGTTGGAAGGTCAAGTCAAGAGAAAAAAAGAAAAATATTTTGTAGTGACTCTGCTTGACTTACCAACAGATATGTGTCTTGAAGTACCAAGAAAGAAGTATGTGAGCACGGGGAAGAAAGCAGTGTAGAGGCCGTAGCCCGGAGGCAACCCGGCTAGTAGAGCGAAGGCCAGTCCTGCGTGAGACCACAACAATGCAACACCGAATGAAGATTTGAGTAAGAGTGGATATTTTTCATGGAAAGGTAAAAATGTTTCTGATACAGTCTTTGGGGAATCATGTCAGAACAGGCTTCCTTCAGATGATGATTGTGTACAACTACAATACACATCTGTATGCAATCTGTCAAACTGTCATATCAGTACATGAAGTGTCATAGCTGAAAATTGGCACCAATAGTCGATAATCAGTCAAGATACTGATCTAACCAAATGACATCATATCTACGTTTTTTTGTTATGACTTATGGATAGTTTGTATCGTATTTAACGACAAGCTGCTGTTGTACTTCATGTTGCTGCTCCGACATTTTTATTTCACTGTGAAGGATCTATAAAGTTTTTCTAATCTTAAGCTAAATTTCTCAAAAGCATCAGTGATTTTAGTTGCTGTTACAAGCAGTCATACAGTAAAGTTTACATATATGCGCAACACTGCCTAAAATTCAACATAAAAAAAGGGAAATAGTCTGATCATGAAGTACATGGGAGTGGGATTCTGACCACTCATTCCACTCATTCCAAATTCCTAGATGCACGTATGTCAATAGTCACAATGATAACATTTTGCTTGTGGGACCATGGCCACAGTCTCAGTCGTTAGTCAGTGGTATTGGATTGTTTCAATGCACCAACAAGTGGAGTCTGCAGTCACACACTCGGGTTCTCACTGTCCTGCTCTTCACCTTGCATAATGGCCACCAGTCCAGTGCTGATTCCAGACACAATATCACCAGGCAGCCACTCTTTAATTCTGTAGATCCTCATCCAGCCGATGATGGGCAGAAGAGTGAGCACTGCATTCTTGACACGTTTTGAATCACAGCTGGATTTAACAGAAAAAAAAAGCTCTTGCACTTTGTGTCTAAGGAAAGGTCTTTGTGTCTAAAGTTGCAGACAATTTCATCAGGCACTTATTTTGCAGATGATTGAAAATCAAGACCGCAAAGTCAAGTCATCACATCATCATCATCTGATGAGGCTTCACTTACGTCAGATACTCTTTCACATGGAGCCAGACGGGTTTGTGCTCCCTCAATATTCTCTGATGGTTATCATCCAAGCTATCCTCAGAGTACGCCGGTCTGACCACTGAATATGGCTTCCTCAAAGTGGCCATTGTCAAGTCTCATGTGTCTGAAGAATGTAATTCCAGTACAATATGAAAGGCTCTGGAGATAAATCCCTCAAGGAACCTTTGCCCGTTGCTTCACCGCGGCTCTGAGTGTGAATCTAAACTGAGATCAGTCTCATTGCTGTTTCAGTTTTGTCTTACCTCTGTTCAATCATTAACACAAGCAGATTTATCATTCATTGTGTTTTATGTTATTTTATTCCAGAAGATGCAGCAATTTAAAAAAAAGTCCCAGCCCATTGGTCAAAGACAATATTATAGTGGGTGTTAGGAAGAAGAAAACTCTAGTGCCTGAGTGGTGTAATATATGGAGCAATAAACAGACGACCAAAACGTGATCTTAAATTTATTCTCCTTTTTTTAACATCACTACTACACGTGAAGCTTAATCCAGCCTGCATGTCCAGTCAGAGTGACAACCTTTTAACAGTACGAAGTTAACACCCAAAACAAAAGAAATTTGCTTTATAATATTTTGCTTAAGCATACATCAAAAAAATACACAGAGTCATTGAATGTTTAGAGGAATAAAATATTTATTTCAGCCACTGCACATTCAGTCTATTTCACATTGCTTCGGTCCCAAACAAGGAACATTATTTGAGAACTGTGGCAAAAAGTTCATTGTGATGACAATAATAATAACCAGAAAACATGTAAAATATATTGCACCTAAATTTTCTACAAATTCACTATATACAGTATAAAAAGCAATAGCATGAAATTTGATTTTTTACATTACAGTAGATACTATATATGTAATGCATGATCTGTAAAACATTTACTTTTTTTTCTTTGGTATTTTTGATGTTTTCTCCCAGAAATGATCATCTTCTCATTCACAAGTTAGAACTTGGTTTCTGGTTCTGGAACCTGTGGGAGAAGAACGATAAATAGCGAGATGTAGAGGACGTGACTAAAATAATGGAGATGAAAACTGCTGCTCACAAATAGTAATGGATACATACATTTTTATCTCTGCCCCTCCAATTGGCTCCAGGGTGGTGAACAGTGACTGTTGTTACAATCTGCAGAACAACATTATTAGTTAAGTATTATATACATATTGACAACACTAATATATAGAATTCATTCAAGCCTCCCCAAAATATTGTGTTATGTTATATTTCACCAGATAGAAAATTGTAAGCCTTGTCTTTTTACCCTGTCATAGCCGGATTTCTCCTTTTCCAGCTCTGGATGTTTCTCGAGGATGTTCAACAGGGCATCATGCACTGTCAGGAAGAACATCGACGGTCGGACTTCATCATCGAAGAAGCGGCAGTCATGCAGTTTCTCCAGGATGTAAGCTACAGGTGAGGACAAGGAGTTCATTCAGAAGGAGGGAGGTTTGGAGGAAAAGAAAGTGTTGTACATGTTGTTTTTCTTTCTTTCATCTATTGTTAGATTTGAAGCTACACAGTATCAGGTGAAGTTTATGCACAAGTTGCCAACTAAAAAAGAAAGTAAAAAGAAAGCACTGGCACATTTTAAAAACTACAAGCTATTTTGAAAGACCAAATTCCCATTTCCAAATTCAGGCGATGTAGTTTTTTATCGTGTCTTGTTGGGAGTCTGTTGACTAAAAAACTAAAACCTGCTTGAGTAAGCAAAGTCCTTGAGGTAGCTGTAATGTTAAATGATCGGTTCTGCTTTGAAAGTGTATATTTCTATATTTCATTCTCCGAAATCTGTCATAATAAAATTGGATGTTACAATTAATGATGTGATGATATGAAAAGAGCGCTTCACACTTACGATCACAAGACACAATGTAGATCTCAACTTCAATCCGGACCAGCTCTCTCAGCATCTGCAAAAAAAAGTTCAAGATGATTAAAGGTACTACACACTAAATTGCATTTTTGAGCTAAATCATATGACTGTACTGTGATGACACACATCAATGCTGGATTTAATATTGACATCCTGACCTATTTTATAAAAAATCGGCATGGTTTACCTTGCTATTAAACCATCCTGAAACTTGCAAGTTCTTTGTTAATATAGAGTTGACTGTTTAAGACTTGTTAATGTCATGAAATTGAAAGAAATAAGACTCTTGTCATCCTCTAATCAGATCAGGTGGGTGACTAACCTTGAGTCCTTGAGTGCTGTAAAAAAAAAAAAAAATCCATGAATGAACAACTCACCGTTTTGAGTCCCTTTAGAGCGGAGATGTCCAGGAAGGAGACAGCAGCAAAGTCCAGGATCAGGCTGTGGATGTTCACCGTGGGGACACTGATGTTGGCGGGAAGCTCAGCGTTCCAGTTGATCCGGGCAGGAAGGTCCTTGAAGTTAGTTGGCAGGTCCAGCTCCTCCATGTTGCCCTCATCCTCTGACTCCTTGATGGGTCCACATGACGTATTCAGGAAGCCTGTCTGTGAAGGTGAAATACTGTTCATACATTTTCTCACTTTTCTTTAAATGCCAAATTTTATATGTCACGTTTACTGCTTTGCTTCTGCTAGTTTGAGGTTTGACTAGAACTCAGTGCCCCCTCTTCTTCTGCAATAGATTAATGGCACCTGACTGGGACCTTTCGTGCCTCCAACCGTTTATTTCAATGCACCCACCTTGTCATATTCACAGAACAGTAGAGGATAGAAGAGAAGCACACCATGATGTGAAGCACTGTGTTCTTTTTTGCTGCTTTTCTTTGGAGACATGTTGTAAACCAACCACAACAAACCCTCATCTGCTCAACAGATCTCTGACCTGTTCATGTTCACATGTTCGCTTGCATCTCTGAGATAAGTGGAGGTGAACCTTATACTCTGCCAAGCAAATACTCACACTCTCTCCACACTGCACAGCATTTTGACTAAAGACTAAACAGCATTATGTTTATTTTCAGAGGGGATTTGCTGCTACTCAGGAGATAGTAATGTTATCAAACCAAAACAAGAATTCATTGTGAAAGTGCTGCCAGCGAGAAAGTGAGTTGCTGTTACAACCAAACAAGGTTAGAGTTATCACTTACTGATGCCCACTGCAGGTCACCCTTCTTTAGCAGCCTCCGGATTATCCTCACAGCTTTATTCCTCTTTCTCAACACTCTCAATGGATTAAATCCAACCTGAGAAGACATTAGAGGTCAAGGGTAAGAATTATAAAGCTATGTTTTCTAATCTGTGTCATTTACATGATGACCTACTAACCTTTTTTTTACAACTCCATTTATGATATTTTTCATTTCCCTATACAATGTTGTAAACTAAATTAGGTTAATGCAATCTGTGGCCAAAGTTGAACTTACGGATTCCACCAGCTTGTTCCTGAAGAAATCAATGTTGGCAAAGAAGATTGGTGATGGTATCCTGAATATCTTCACTCCCTCTGGTTCATATATCTGGAGACAATCGTTACCATTTTACCCAATTCACACACAAAATCATAAAATATAACTAGATTATTTCTTTAACATGAATTACAGAAGACGCCTGATAGAACACACACTTACATCAATATAGTCCTTTCTGTCTTTGTAGATGTCAGTTCCGTGGATGTTGGCCAGCACGCTGCAACGAGGGCTGAAAACACAAGGAAATAAAAATTTCTAAAACAATTTTTTGCTGATGCCAAACTTTCTACCATTGAGTAACAAAAAGACTATTGTTAAGGGCAAAGGTTTGCAAGTGTCGGATCAAAAATCTGTGATTTTACCAACTGTGTGTAAACCAAATTTCATGTAATTTCAATAGTTGTTGAGATAGAAAAGTTGCCAAAAATCACCAAAGTCTTCAGCATTTTGTGTCTTGTGTTTAACAAAATGTAATTTCAATCCATTTCAATTGTGGTGATTTGATGACATTTTGCACCAAAAGTGGACCAAAGTGTTAGATTGACACTAACCAACATTGCCATCTCTATTTACCAAATGTAAAAATGCCAAGATTTGCTGGCCAGATACTTACAACTGAACCCTGAGGACGACACTGATCAGCTCTATACCGAGGCCTACAGCCAATCCGAGATCCAGCCCCAGCAAGATGGATGCAATGCAGGTACCCAACCACACCACCTGGACAAAGGTGGTATGAAACAGAAGAGTTCTTCAGAAGGGGTAACATATCATCTGTTTTTAATTGCTAAGTAGAAAATAATCCTTCAAATGTAGAGATTTCTGAACATACACAGTCTGGTTTGTCCCTCCTCCACAGGTACGGGATTTCTCTGAACTGCATCAGCATGCCCTTCAGGTTGACGATGACCACAGCTCCCAGCACAGACTGTTACAACAATGGGTCAAAGGTCAGATTTCAGCCAATCCCGACTTTAAAGAATTTTGTGTTATCGGAGTTTGAGGGAGTTCTGAGGTTTACCTTTGGGAGCGGAGCCAGTAGGTATCCAATGGCCAATGTGACAATCATCACTATGATAGCTGACAGCAAACCGGCAATCTGAAAAGGACACGTTAAATTACAGAGATGATGAATTGCCTTGGTGGCTAATAAAAGTCTGTTTTATTCCACTATCTTGATGAAACAAAAACTCAAGTAGGCCCTTTTGCCTTGAAGAAATATTAGTCTCATGAAATCACGTTTTATTGAATCTAATATACCACTCATTCACTTTCCTATCTGAAGTTGTTAACCTGATAAGTGTCCCGAATTTCCCCTATGGGGGATCAATAAAGAATTATCTTATCTTATTTTTAAAGAACTAGCACATCTCCCTCCCCAACCACTAGAGGTCAGCGTTGCTCAGAATTTTTATTGGTCCCTCCCTGTGACAATGAATTCAATTAATTATCTTTCCTCTGGTCTTAAAAATACTTTTTAAGGTCTTGCACCATAAAATATTTCCTAAAAAGTTAAGAAACAATTTACTGCTGGTAAGACAATAAAACATACTACTCTTCTATGTCTTACTCTTGAGTTAGTCTTAAGCTTGTTTCAGGTTAGAGTTAGAGTTATCAGCCCTAAGCTATTTTTCAGGCCTCTGCTCGAAAATTACATACCCATAATAAAAAGAGTGTATCTCTGCAACCACAAGGTCTATTTTAATAATTCTTGTGTCATAATAAAGGGAACACTTGTAAGTTTTGTTCAGATGTGTAAATATCAGTATATATGTTACTGGGTAAAAGTCAATGAAGATGGCTTTTGATGTTGTTTGTGGCTGTTGCTTTGGTTTCAGAGAGCTTTGATGGATATGGTTTGAATCTGTGGACTGTCTGCTTTCGTTTGAGGGGTTGTTTGTCCGTTTTGCATAAAGTACTACAGCGCTATAGCCAGAAATATGGCGAGTGGGTTGACTTGGTGGCGCTGCATTAATTTCTATGTTTGATAATTCATTTAGCTGGCGTTTGAGCTTTGTTTGGTGCATGTAAAAATGGCTGATATATTCTTGTAGCCAGGTTCTGCTGTTTAATTTGATGTGCACCATTACTATATTCTCTCATGATAAGTGCATTGTTTCACACTATTTCTTTGTCTTACACACGAGGGTCCCCCAACTGGGGGCTCAAGAGGTTAAAGGTGGGATTAAGGCTTTGAAGAATAAAGAACGTCCAATATTAATTTACCTGAGTCTTGCCGCCTGTGCTCTCCTGCACTGCACTCCTGGAAAGAGCTGTACTCGCAGCAAAGGACCCGAAGGCAGCTCCAAAAATGTTGCTGGCTCCAAAAGCTATCAGCTCCTACAGCCAGATCAGAGAGACACATCTTGTTATCTAAATCCTGATTAAATGCTAAGAGTAGCGTCTTGTAAATCTTAGCATTGTTCCATACCTGGTTTCCATCTATGGTGTAATCGTGTTTTACAGAATAGACCTTTGCCACAGAGAAGGCAACAGCAAAACCCACTATGGCTATGGGGAACGCATCCACTGCTGTTTGCTGGAAGATGTGCACGTTTGGGGCCTTCGGAGGCTCGTACCTGAGGACGGATGTTATGTGTTATCTTGAAATATTTCTGTAATATTTAACATTGACTAAGAATAACAACTGATCATTAATTTACAATCTAGCAATTACCATAATCTCTAAAAAGTTGTCTTTGCCTCAGCCTGCACACAGTTTTTTAACATCCTTTTAACCATCTATAAAGACACTTTTCTTGCACCAGCAGGTTTTCATTGAGGCTATGTTTCAGAGTCTACAAGTCTTACATCAATACTAATGGTTGTAGATTTATTTGTGTTGTCTTTCAAGTGAAAGTACTAGAGAACTGGGAAGCTTAGAAAGACAGTACTTAACCTTTCAAATACAGCATATCTCTCTGAAATTTATTCCTGTACCCCGTTTAATTGGAGGTCAATGAAGTGTCATTTGTGGTGTTCACAGCATTTAAAAATAATGTTTTCAAACCTGACCATGTCGCTCCTTGAAACTACCTTGTTCTGAAGAAATAGTCCCTATGAAATCTGTTGCGTGTCGTACCTGGCTACTTTGCTATTCAGGTTTTTCAGATGGAATTTTTAAATGATTTGAACTCCACAAACAAAATTATATTCTCCTCCATTGTTCTGTATATTAACCTCAGAGATAGATATCTGAGCAGCGAGCAGATGAAGTTAGCTGCTTTGCTGACACTTAGGGTAAGAGATAAAAATATTTTCTTGTTTAACCCGAGTGCCATCTGGTGGAAGTACTATTAATGAAAATGTTATCAAACCTGACAGTTGTAAATCAAGGAAGCACAGAAATCTGGAAAGTTGGGGATGGAGAAAGGCTCACTAGACAATGTTTCCTCTGAAATTCTGACTTTCATCTCACTCAACTGCTGCTGCTTCGACATTTAAACTGTGTAAATACCACAAAATGCCCAATGTGTGTGACAGTCATTTGGCATGATCGAGAAGATCAAGGGCATTGACGGGCAGTTCAACAGGCAATATGATCACCTGAGATTGGCCTGAAACTAGTTCTATTATTTAGTGGGTGCTTGGCCTTGATGATTGATTGCACAATTCCTTGATTTTAAGTATTGTGGAAGATGCCTTACCCTCTTGTAATGTTGCCAACAACATCAACACCATATCTGCTCTGGAAGTCGAATGCGTATGAAACTCCACATGTGATGACAGTCTGGTGAAGTAATGAAACAATGGACCAAAGTCATTAAGTCTGAGTCATAGAGAGGTATTTATTAACTCTATTAACTTAACTGTATTAAGATTGTGAGATGTCTCATTGGATTGGCATTTATGTGCCATAAATAATCTCATAAATCAGATTAATGATTGTGAAGGACGGCACTCCTGTCCTGTGATGAAAAGTAACAACCAAAACACGTGCTATCATATTACAGTTTATCATGATCCATTAGGATCATGGCAAGATTTATCAGCAGTGTTACTCACCATAATAACCTCTATGGGGATAGGTACTGGCAGCTTGGATTTGAATCTGTCATTGAGCTCCTTTACGATGAGCACCACCACCATAATCACCAACGAGATCACCACATCACAAACATTACTGGAGGTTATCTGATTGAAGATGTTCTCCAGGACCTGAAAGAGACAAACAGTCTGGTCTAATAGATGAACACTCACCAACTGTGATTAGCAGTAAGAAGACTTTAAACTGTTCTGTACTTACATAAATGAGAGAGAGTGGTCCACTGATGTTTGGGACTGTCAGTCCTAGCACAAACTTCAGCTGGGATATCAGGATGTGGATGGCCGCCGCTGTGGTGAATCCAGACACCAGCGTGTCAGACAGGTACATGACGACAAAGCCCACCTGCAGGAATCCCATTGCCAGCTGGAAGAGACAGAGAGATCATTAGGATGATATGGTAGTTGGTGAAACCCTCTATATGAACAGGGAGGTCAGAGGTCAAATTTGAACACTGTGTCTAAACCTGGAGAAAGTTCAGATCCAGATACACTAAAGGCACACTGGTAGTACAAAATGCAGTACACAATATTACGATTATATATACTACTAACCCCCATACTTTATCTGAATGTAGATGATAACAGTAGCCACCTACTGCCCCCATATTCCTCTATTACACCTGCCGCTACATTGCTACATTAATTATTATCGTTATCATTATGACCACTACTATTACCATTACTTGACATCTGTACGGGGACATGTGGAACTTGCATTGTACTACTGTATGTGCTCTCTCTCTCTCTCAATCCAACTGATGAAGGCAGATGGCCGCCCACCACAAAACTGTATTCTGTACAGACAAATATTTATTGTGTTGAGAAGATAAAAGTTATCTCCAGTTGACCAGATAATCTGAGCGGCTGTGGTGAATGTGTCTCACCTGCATGATCCCAGCGAGGAAGGTCACCGAAGTAGCCACCATCACTCTCCCTTCGTCAACGGTCAGGCCTTCAAACCCTGTGATGTTGACGGCTGGGGCGTTGTCTGGGACCAGCCTGGTGACCACCGTGCCGATCATCAAAGACAAGACCGGGAACGGGCCTGCGAAGAAAGAGAGAGCATGGCAGATTAGCTGAGTTGTGGCCTTTCCAGAGCAGTTAAGGACATTGATGTCACACACACACACACATACTGGCCTTACCCACTGAGATGTGTCTGGAGGTGCCCAGGAAAAAATAAATGATAATAGGGAAGAAGGCTGCGAAGAGTCCNGTACAGATGCGTGGCACACGTACCTGACAGTGTTGTAATCTCTCTCAAATCCAAATCTCTGCTCTCGCTCTTCCTCCTCCTCCAGCTCCTGGAGATCAACTGGGTCCTCAGACAACTTTGCCATCAATAAATGCCACCTCTGCCGCTTATCACGACTGTAATTATTAACAACAATTATGATGAAGTCCCTGTTTCGTACAAATGCTGGATGCCTGCCTTATCCTTGACCATTGTTCTTACTGATATCTGTAACCCGCAACTTTCTGTGGAGGCTTTCCGCATTTGGAAGATAGGCCTATTGTACCGATTGGCAGGATAGGGAGGATGTGGACGGGGCAGACAGGACAGAACAGGACGGGTCATTGTTATGAAGTGGAAATCAAGTAGCTTTTCAGGATGGAAACACTGCTTGAGGACGGCTGCAGTGCTCTGCCGTGCACTTCGATGATAAAAATAGTTTGTGTGTTGGAGGAACCAAGACTGTTTGAGAAAAAAGCTACAAGAGCCGTAGTGCAAAATTCATTTATCTAGCATGAGTTAACACACACTGATAGTACAAGAATCAGATTCCTGAAATGTGTTAAACTTTAGCAAAATACAAGTTAAGAATCATGAGTCATCTTAACTGACCTTTAATGTTTTTCCTCAAAAAAATGGAGGTGAAGGCGGGGCAAGCTCCAGCTACTGCAAGTTATATGGGCTCATATAAGTACTATAATAAACCTATAGTAAACTCCTGTGTGATAAATGTATGACTGTGGTCAGGTGAGTTCAGCCAGCCTTTGTTCTGTCACACTCTCAGTGACAAATGCCAGCAGAGTGATTAATCAGTGATAATGGCCGGAACAATGATCTGCTGTCGATAACGGCAAGGTCAATGAACTTTCACATTTATTTCCATTAATAAACCAATCTTCAGCTTATTCAGCCATTGCTTTTCTGCCTACAGGAGTGACTTAGCATTACCTCTCTTCAGAAGCCAACAGCTGGCCTATCATTAACCAATGGCATCAGTTGAGGTGTGGCAGGTTGTATTTTAACATTGGTGCCTTTAACATTGGACCCCAGGCAATTCACATCTGTATTAATTAGCATGACGACCACTTTTCCAAACCTTAACTGTAACTTTACTATACTTATGTTACTACATGTGATTGTTGAGGGATTAATCAATTCAAAAAAATAAATTCGATGTCTTGCAGATGTGAACAATATAAATGTCCTGTCAAACATCAAAACAAGACTAAAGTTATGTCCACACTGCAAACCTGGTGCTCAATTCAAATTTACTGCTCAGATCCAATTATTGTTCGGCTGTTCACTTTATTTTGATATGTTTCTAATATTCAGTGTGAACTGGTCATAACAACACATAATAAAATGGCACAGCAGGCTGTACCAGTGAATTTGTGAGAAGATGATGACCAGGATGAGGATGTGGGGGAAGAGAGTCAAGGTTTTAATTATGGCATTTATGGAGCAATGGCTGCTATCTTCTGTATGGTGGTGTGTCTGGATGTGGAGTGGGAGTGGTGGGATCATTACGTGATGTCAAGGGCGACTTTTAACTACATCTGTCAACACCTCTCCAAACGACTCTTATGGCGAGATTCTGAGCTGAAGATAGAATTCATCATGTTTCTTCCAAATCTATTGCGCATAGTTAAAAACTATAAAAACTTAAAGTGTTGCTGTTTGTCTGAGCTTCAGTAATCTAGTCCGAGGTGACCTTGAAGGATAACTACACGCTCAAATTCTACCAGAATCCTCCCTGCCAGCACATTTCAAACTTTTCCTGTAGTGGGACAAATAATCCTATCTTTGAAAAATGCAACAGAGGAGTGGAGGGGTAACAACTGTAGGTAGCGTGGGTATGTAGTGTGTGATGCAGGGGGTGACTGACCTCAGCTCAGTGTACAAAGACATAAAGACAGGGAGTCTTGTGGAGCTCTGACAGTCATGAGAAGCCTTGCTGTTTGTTGTGGTCAACCTTGCTTTTGTCAGCCATGTATGTCCTTTAGAGAATACAGCAGAGTTATCCATGGCCCGATGTGTAGTGTTTCATTCATGTGCTATTTTGTTTTGTCCCTTTTTTCATCCCACCTTAATTTGCAGGCCTACTATAACAACACAGTGTGTGCTTTATGGATCGGCTCATAAGATTCTCCCTGTGCCCTTTGTGCCCTATCTGTTGCTTATCAGACAGTACGGAAGACTAACAACAGCCAAAAAATAAAGGAAAATCTCAGCAAATTCCAGAGAACAAGAACAACTTGCAACTTCAGCACACAGAGTGTCCTGGACTGTCCTGCTGGTGTGAACAGGATGTAGTGAGACAGAAAGAGAGGATGTCAGGGAAGAGTAGGTTGGAGTAATGCTCGATGATGTCGCAACACTACAAGGCTCCGACAGTCATGACTGTTCTATTTACACAAGGCTGAGAAAAACACACATAATCAATCTATCTATTGCTACTGTGCACGAGCGAAACCGAGGCATTGTAGTTCAAGGGTAGGCAGAATCAAAGGCACAAAAAAGAGAAACTGAAGGAGACATAAATGTCAAAGCTGGAGGTGGCATTTACTGTTATGCATGAATTTCAGTTTGTGGCTGTTGGAGGAGCTTTCTAAAGTCTGAGAAAGAACCTTTTTTTTTTTCGATGTATGGAAGTGGAATATGGAAATGAAATACTTAATTACTGTGTGTAAAGAGTCTGCTGGTCAAAATAAAAACACTTGATATATAGGTTTAATTCTCTACGCTGAGAACTAAAGTGCATTTCACCACAAATGAAAGTGAAATGTGAGCTGTGAAGCTTAAAAGCTCAATGTTTGTATGATTAACCAGATACACCTTTCACTTTTTCGTTCCTGTCTATAATTGTCTCTTTCAATGAGCCCAGATCACCAGCTGATCAGGGTGGCTCATGACGCATCTCAGCACAATAAAAGTGGATTATCTTGGATTGTGCAACATGTTCACGGTTTATTGCATTTATTGAAAAATGACGATGACTCCTCAGCTCCTTAGCCTGTGAGGTAGCCGGCATGCATAGTTGCTTAAACTCCACACATAAGGCAGTTATCATGGAGTACTTGGGAACAGTGATTTTAATGGGAGAAATGGTACAATCGTAACGTCACATTTTGTCTCAAACTAATTTGTGGTTATGGAAACATAAATACACACATACAATGCAACTGCAACAATTATACTCTTACTCACATACACGTGTTTTGGATAAGTATTAAGTTTTGGAAATATATGGACATATATATCTATATATACCAGTATATATAGACAGATATAGTGTTTGTACTTGCAGATTTGCATATCAAAGAAAACTGAACTATTGGCCCTGGCGGAGGTCTGTGATCTCTGAGTACCCTTTAGTTTGAAAGTATGAATTTCTGTGCATGCACAAACATTTTTCAAAAGCATAAAAGAAGAAGAAGCACAAACATTAATGATGGCTTTGTTCTATTCCAGTGTCCCCGTAAAGCATGACAATGTGATGGTGGACCTCACACCAGGACTCTTCATGGAATTCAGCTATCATTCCTTTTCATTATTCACACTCGTGCTTTTCCTACTGTGACATGTCAAAATGTCTCTTGTGAAAAGGGACAAAAGACTTTTGTTTAATGTAGCCGATTAGTGTTAAGCAGTAGGCATAACTAAAGATCGCGCAGAAACACTTTCAAGTGCACTGTAAAATATAGTCACATCTGATTTCCAAGTAGTGAGACATTTATTGCTCCATTATAAACTGTTATCTCTTCGGACAGGAGGGTGTGAGGTTCACTCACGCTTATAAGGATAGTTTTGATCGGACAGATATAAAAGTTGAAAGAGATCCAGCATAGATACCCAGCGGTACGGGAGCCACAAATGTTCATAATCCACAATATAAAGGCCAGATTTGACTATATGCTACTCAGACAAACCATCATATTAAACACCAGTAATTGAAGTTGAATGTTTGTGTGGACTAAACGCTCTCAGCAAGTGAGGCTTGAGACAAAAGAGGTGTTTTTTTATGGCACAGACTTTAAACCCGTCACGGACAATAAATACCACTATGACCTAGAGCCAACGGCAGACAACAGAACTGTGTACAAATACAACAGATGCAATCAAAGACTAATGCCAATGAACTGATAATGAAAATCTACAGCGAGCTCTGGCACCAGAAAAATACTCATTACATACAGTATAACAATAATGAAGTTAATAATGAAGCTAATAATGAAGCTAATAATGAAGCTAATAATTCAATATGTCAAGATATCAGATGAATGATGCAGAGAAATTACGAAATATTGGGTAGTTAAATGTCACTTACTGATGCAGACAAGTCACTGAACTCATGATCAAGTGTCTTTAAAGTTGCGGCACTAATATTTATTCTCCTCTAGTCTTTATATCTTTGCCGACTCGTTAAAAGATGTGTTTACACCAAAATTAGCATGCACCAGAGGACGGCAGATTGCTGTGGTGTACATTTAAAGTGCCTTTTCTCAGCGTTGGTGTGTGGGAGAAAAAACCTGTGCATGTTTGCCTTTTTGACTTAACGTTAGTGTGTTCTCTCACAGCTGCTGTACCAATCATGTGTAAGAACAGAGCAAACAATGTTCCACTGTCAGTGAAGCAATGTCGATGTCCAGACCTTCAGAAGTTTCCACCCGGCAATGAATGCCAACAAAGGGTACAAAGTTTAGCAGTTGACGTGGGCAGAGAAAAACTGATAATAACAGTAAAACACAACCATAACAGCATCGTTTCAAACACGAGTGGACAGTCATCATCCTGCATCAAAAAAGCAAACCCACTGAATTTTGCCTCAAACTGTGGTAAGAAATTGAATCAACATAAGATATGAGTAAACAAGATCCAGAAGAAGAATCTAACTACTGTAATAAAACAGTGAAGCACCATGACAAGGAGTCAATGTTTAATCAACAAGATCATTATCATTGTTTCATAAAGCAAAGTGCCTAAAAGTCAGAACTGACCTTTAACCACCCCAATGTTCCCAGTATATCCCTCACAATTCTCCTTGAATAGCTTTAAAGTTAGATGACTCTGGAAATGTTTTATAAGTCTGTAATTGCTGTATAGAGGAAGTTTCCAAGAAAGAATTGTGTAATATGGTGGTATTATGAGGGAAATAGAGACAGTGCACGATTGCATCAGAGTCTTTTGGTCAGTTGTTGTGTACAATGTATGGAACATGCAAAATATTAAAATTTGTGTTCAGGTAAATACACAATTCAATACTGAAAATGATTTTTCAAATTATACATTAATAAATACTAAAAACTTGTTTATAAAATGTAGAATTATCGATAATTATCGTTATCGAGTACTTTATTAATCCCTTTGGGAGGTTCCCTCCGGGAAATAATAATTTGGTGTTATATAACACATTATGATGTAATGTTAAATATTAATCTAATATCAATATGCTATTTATTAATAAAAACATAATAACAATCATAACATAGTATCACTGTAGAAACTGTATTGTAACTTGCAAAATGTAGCTTTACCATGGCACAAGAGAAATTTCTCCACATAATTTCAATAATTTCAACAGTTTGCTAACATCATTTAACATTAGTCAAAGCACGCTGACAATAATACTCGACCAAACCTGCAAAACTCTGTAGCTTATCTAACTGAGCATTATGAATTAATTTGAATTTCATTTGTTACAGGAATAATGTGTTATTTCTTCATTTCAACAGAATGATCAAAAGTAAAAAATCTGCCGACTAATAGAGAGATTTTGTTAACCTTAACCAAGTTTTGCATCTGTTTCCCCAGTTTCAGTCCTGTTTCTCCTGCCTCCAACTTCACAGTGAATGAGATTGGTCATTGTGTGCAATATGATGTTTTGAAACTAAAAGTGTGCTTTATATTTTCTATCATGGAACCAAAAAGATGATCTGATGCATTTATTCTAGTGATCACAGAATTTCTCACTGCCTGGGGATAAAGATGACTCTTAACCCAAACCAAACCATAACAGCAGTATTGTTCTGTGCTCAGGGTCAGTGGTGCTTTTAGACGTCAGGTAGTCCAGCAGAGAGAGGAAACAAAGTGTTTACGCCTCAGGTCAACCACAGCCTGCATGTTGAGCAGTCGTCAACCAGAGATGAATGGTTTTCCGTGTTTAGCCCTTTGTTCCAGTCCAAGCCCTCAAATCACATTCAGACAAGTGTTGGTGGACATTTGCCTTTCAATATAAACATCGTGCTTGTGCCAGAAGATGTGGGTCAACTTATCAGAGATGGATTGATGGTAAAACCAACTGCTATTTTGTTTCATTGCTGCTGGAGCCGCTTGTCTGATTAAAGGTGATAGATTTACCCTTCGAGCATCAATAAATCACTGCAGTATTCATAATGTTAAAACATTGCTAGAATAACTGTTGGCCTCTTTTCACTGTCTACCACTATGTTGGATTTGGGCAAATACAAAGGCAAAGAGGGAAATATGGCCTAAATAGATGTGAGACCTTCAGATTCTAAAAGACAGATTGATGCATGAGAACCATTCGCGACATTTTCTTCAGTGTGTGTAAAAGTTAAAGAAAAGGCAGACAGATGCCAGAGAGGTCAAAGGTCACAGTTCCTTTGACTGCAATGATGTTTAAGAATGCCAAATTTCTAGGTGCATTAGCTTTTTTGTTTCTTGTCTGAATTCAGTGTAACAAATTAAATATATACAAAACTCTGTCGGCCCTTTGATTAACTTTCATTAAAGTTATGATAAGAGTCATACCTGCTGATAGCACATATTCACGGTTCCTCTAAGGACTTCGGTGATTCCCTGACTTTTAATCATTCTCTGATTTGGCCAATACTTTAACTTTTCCCATCAGCCTCAGCTATTCATTGTGTTATTTGATGGAAGATAAAATGACTGAAATCACAGATACTGTATAAATAGTAACAATGTTAAATACAGGTGTGGTCGGTGACAAAGGATCCTTACAAGCATTCGTCTCATCCAGCTTGACTGGGAAAACTCTGCAGTTTCTCATATTTGCTCGACACCCATTTTCATTTCCTCCTTATGTCAGTGAAGAGTTAAAAACATGTGGTTCTCTGGTCTGTTGCTAACATGAGTGTTGAAACCTTTACTTCAGGTCAGATATGTTTGTGAGACCCACCTGACCTATGACACGACTCACTGAAGTGACACAGTGAAGGCTCTCAAACACTTTACAATGAACTTTGAAACATGTGATTCATACTGAGCCAGTCACATTTTATAGACTTGGGGTTATAATCTGTTGGCAACAGTCACTGAACTGAACCATAAAATCATATTACTCAACATATATTGCCCACCTGGGCACAGTGTTAAATCAGTGTGTTTTGCTGCTGCAAAAAGAAAAAGTCTGTGATTAGAAACTTTCAGTGACTGGACGATGGTTGTAAATATTTACACTGGAGAAATGGCTTTGTACACATTTTATATATACATTTTTTTATACACCCAAAAATCAAAGAACTAAACATTGCTGCCCTTGACAATCAAGAAGTTTAATATGCTCAAATAATGGAAAAATAAAGGCTTATGGTATATGTTTATTGGTTGCAGATAGAAATCAATAAAAATGCCATTCTCGATATAGTCCTGCTACATTACTGATTTTATGTGCTATTAAAACAGTATAATGAGCATACACATTAAAACAATTTTCAATAAGTCACATTTTAAAGAAACATAAAGGCATCTATTTTTTTTATATGTATACAATGTGTATATCTTGTGCAATCTATATAATATGACACCTATAAATTGCAAGTTGAGTGTAGAGCAGACAACCAGAAGTCTCCTTTGATTGGCTTATCTACACTGATTTGTATCTATCTCCCCCTTGAGGGCCATCTCTTGTTACAACCACAGGGACATGCAGCCAACACGTGCTGTGTAGCGTGTATAACTGGGCAATCTGCAGTGCACAGACTGAGCTCTCACCTATGAATTTTCATGCTTACATTGAGAAACCAAAAGCTAACCCCAGTTCTAACATGAATCCTTAATGTAAATGCAAAGTCGTTTTTATCAATGCTTGCAACACTTTCCTCATCTTATGCAGACACTTTACTGGTGTCTCACAACAACAATCACCTCACGTGTTTATTGTGTGTGTACGCGTGTGTGTCTGAGAAAGCCGACAAGCAATTTGTTTTTAATCACACAGGAAGGTGAATTACGTATCCCTGAAGGGATATCAGTCTGTTTGAGTGTGACCAAATGGTGTGCAACTAGAGATCACTCACATAAAGTATTAAAACAAATACTAGAATACAAGTTCTCTACGAGTTATATGGTACTTTTGACTGTGATTTCTCTGACAAAGGACCAACAGCTAATAATCTTTGAAGAAGCTCTTTTTGTGGAAAACTGACACATACCTGAAGACCACAAGAAGCATAACTGTTAGTCTGTGTTTTGAATGGATTCCTCATGTCACAGGGCAATTTTAGATATTTCATACACTTTATAAAATATAATGTATTGCTATAAATTAACTTATATTATACCTAAGACTAAGTGGTTATTATTAGCCCCCTCTTGACTGGCTACAATATTAAATTGCACACAACAAGGTCTCTGTAATATTCATCAAATAATATGACATGTAATAATGTAACACTGTCAGGAACCATTGTAATGGAGTATTTTCTACAATGTGGTGTTTTACTTGCACAAAGCATATGAATGCCTCTTCCTCTATTCTGACAGTGATTAGAATTCACAAATAATGTAAATAATGAAATTCAGTACCTGCACTCTTTAATGATCTTTCGGATAAAGAAACTTTTTATGTTATAGAAAACATTGTGGATATTTCACAGGCATATGTTTCATGGCTTTAATGCTGACACTGTATGTAATTAAATGCACTGGACTCATAGACCATTGTTTCTTCTGGCGGAACATATGTGAGCAGGTCTGCTCTATTACTTAGCAGCACAGAACAGGAAGGGCTCCCTCCCGGATAATGCTGGCGCCATGAGGCTTTTGGTCAATGATGTAAGATATAACCACTGCAGAAACATGAAGAAATGAATGCATTTAACAACTGATTAAGTTTGAGATTCAGCAAACCATAATTTTAAGTATTTATTTATCTGTAATTATATGCATTTTTAATTGTTTGACCTGCCATAATCAACTGTTCACTAACATCAACACTTCCATCTGGAGGGAGCAGGAAGTGGTTTTCACCAGGTTTGAATGCTGAAAGACTTGAGGGAAAAACTTGCATGACAACAATGTTCAGCCACTTCTAATTTAAGCTGCCATAAACAATGTTTTTACTGCGCCATGGAACAAAACAGCACTGTAAAATATCCCAGGCTTGGAAATCACAGTCAACAATTGCTTGACATGCTCAGAACTCGTTAACCTGGACGTTGTTTTGGACTCAGATGTGTCCAGGCATTCATACACCTTGCAAAAAACATCTTGTCTTGTGTCTAGGTGTGACACCTAGTGAGAGAAATATGGCTAAACACAGTGTCCTGGTACTTCATCTGCTTGAGCATGTATCATGGCTGAGTCCTTACTGTCTGGGTTTGTTTCCAGCCCAGGCCTTTGCTTCATGTCAAAAATAATAATAATAATAACAATAATAGTAATGGATCTGATAAATAATAGTAACTTGGCACAATGCACTGCAACTTAAGAAATGAAATGCTGAAATACAGTTTGCTGAGGGCTTTAGCTAAGTTCAACAAGGCTGTTGTACTGTGGGGTATTACTGAGGCTGAGATCATTGACCTCATCTAGCAAACAGTTGGCACTGGTTCCATTCTAACCTATTGTACAACATGAAAGCTGGTAATAGTCGCAGTGTTTTTTTATTAGTGTACTCCAAAGAAGTGGTGGAAAAGTACATTTACTCCAGCTAAGTGCAAATTTGAGGTACTTTACTTGAGTATTTCCATTTGATGATGATATTTTGCCACTCTACATTTCAGAGAAAATTATATATATATATATATATATATATATATATATATATATATATATATATATGAAACTATACCATATTTATCTGACAGAGTTACCAGTTACTTTCCACCATAAAAACTTGACAAGCTTCTAACTATAATGTATTGTTAAAGATTACATAAGAAGACCTGTGGTTCCCAGTCTTTTTGGCTTGTGACCCCTTACAAGAGAGTTGTGTCTAGTTGGTGCTTCTTGTCATGTTTTGGGTGTCAATGAGCTGTTCACAGCTCCAGCAATATCATCAGTCATTTCCCCCCCAAACTGCTCACATTGTATAATAAGTGTTAATGGTCCAAAGAGGTTGAATTATTTCATACTGGCCAAAAAATACTTCTGGTACTACAGCTAAAACATGAAAATAACATGTTATATTATATTATGATTAAACTCTACACAGTCCCTCCTCAAGACATTTTCTTAACTCCATGACTGTTACTGCCCCCTAGTGGACACAATTTGTTAATACAGAAAGACAGATGACATCAATGGATTAACTTTTTCACACCTGAAAGTCAGAACCAAAGTTCACATTTTGATTGCTCTGTTTACATTTGATTCATTTTGCAGTTATGCAAAGCGCATCATAGAACTATATATGACAGACCTACGTTCTGTCATCACTACGCAAGCTGCGGCTCCCTTTACTTGTAATTGATTGGCTTGTAAATGGACGTGAGTCTGACGCCAGCGTGTCGTCACTTTATTTCAATTCATCTGTCGCTCATCCTTTTTGAATATAATTGTGAAGTTTTTTTCCCCCCTAACTTACTGTTTATAAAGTCGCAGGACCAAATGTCAGTTTAACATGGACGAAATCACAAAAGGACTGTGTGTATGGGCTGAATTTATGTGCCACCAGAAAATGAATTTGAATCATTTATATTTGAATTTGATTACATGATTCGAATTTGTAATGTTTAATTCGAATCATTGCGTTGAAAAACTGAATCGGAATAGAATGATTTGAAATTGAATTGATCAATTTGGAAGTGAAATCCAATAAACTTGAAACTGTATGTAAGATTATGAAAATTCAACTCTCTCTATATATCAACTCTCTCTCTCTCTCTCTCTCTCTCTCTCTCTCTATATATATATATATATATATATATATATATATATATATATATATATATATATATATATATATACAGACATAGTTGAGGAAGACTCATATTGCATAGGCCAAATATGTCTTTAAAGAGGGAACACAACAGGACCAATATGATTAAGGAATTTGCCTGTTTAGTTGTGGTGACATGTATGAATGTATGAATAAGTTCAGATACTAATGCTACACTGTGAACATACTCCGCTACAAGTACAAGTATTATCAAGAAATTGAAGTTAAAGTATTAGAAGTCATGAAAAGACAAATGCTCGCTGTCAGTGTTTTACTGTTACATATGATGTTTCTGGATTAATATTCCTGCTGCATTAATGCATATGTATGTATTTTGCTGCTGTAGATGTTGAAGTTTGAGCTCATTTTAACTTCTCTAAATGCTGTTGTGTAGTTTAACCTACATCATATTCTATAAGATCAGCATATGTTTGTAGCTCCACTGTCCTGTCAGAATTTCATGAGCTCAGAAAAACAAACAAAAAAAAGACAGTTTTCAGCTTTGTGACAATGTCTTTTCCAGTTGATACAAGACGGTTTTAAATAGTTTATTTATTTAAAAAAAAAAGAAGAAAAAACAAGAACAACCACATTTGGAGATACATGGTTTTCACTGGTAGGGAGGCGA
This sequence comes from Centropyge bicolor, assembly GCA_037975185.1. Classification (NCBI taxonomy): domain Eukaryota; kingdom Metazoa; phylum Chordata; class Actinopteri; family Pomacanthidae; genus Centropyge; species Centropyge bicolor. Next base: position 10,677,391 of record JBBMOC010000004.1, on the reverse strand, counting down.
AAAATACGTAATCAGAGAAATATGAATGTAGAGGAGTAAAAAGTACAGTATTTGCCTGTGACATGCAGTGGAGTAGAAGTTGCTATAAAGTTACATAAAAAGGAAATAGACTAGTTGAGTAAAAGCAGTTTACACATCATCATCAAAATCATCATCATGTGTTGGGAAACGGAACTCTTTGTTGGATGGGTGTGGATTACAGGAAAGTGAGGTAACATGTGAGGAGTGGTGAGAAGTATAATTTTTCTTTTAATTATTTGTCAATTAAAATGTTTAGAGAAATGTTCAAAACTACTCTGTGAAGAAATTTATATTAATTGTTTTATTATTTTGGAGCCCACGAGAACAAACAGTACCAGATGGACCACGTGATCAGTTACGTCAGAGTACGACACTGGCGCTCCCTGCACCCCATCCACAGCCAGAGATCCACAGGAAAGAAAGAGCTCTCACTCGGACACAGTTTTGAACACAATAACGATTCACTTTCGTTACAGGCCCACGCCGTAGAGTCCATGTGGTAACATAACCTCTAATAAAATTTGATGCAAAAAGTTCCATGTCATCCATCCACACCTTTTTTTCTAAATTGACATCACTGTAGCTCTACAAAACTAAGTGTCATTATCAGTATTTTCATGGGGTGGAAGTTTGGATTTGGACATTTTCAACAACAATAATCACACTGAAAAATACATCAGTCTTACATCAAGAAGTATCCAATCAAAGAAAAAGTGGAAAAACCAAATAAAACAAATCTGACCTAACATTCAACTCTGGTTACATTTGATACACAACACTTTATGATATTGCATATAGTTCATGTTCAGAAATCTAGGTAAGACACAATTGAACAGTTGACAAAATAGATAACAACTTAAGAAATTCATAAAATTTTAAAAATGTGGGGGCTTTAACATAAGATATTCCGTCATTTGTCCCACAGTGGGGAAATTTCTAACAAGGGAAATTCCCAGGACTCAGGAGGACTCAGAGTGCAGTAGTATTTTGTGTGACTGTCTGCGGAGGGGAACTTTGGACAGGATTTAGAAAGCTGTGATTTCATCTCCTTCGTGAGCGAAATACTTCAGTTCAGGTGTAGTTTTCAACCCACAGCTGCACTTACACATGGTTTTATACTCACCCCAAATATGTAAAAAGTCAAAACTCCAGAGAGTGCTGATCACAGCCTCTTGTTTTTTCACACTAAAGTCCATGATTGTCTGTCCACTGATATCTTTTTTTTTACTATTAACATAAAGCTAACATTCACCAAATTCATAAGTGAATGATAAATAACTATGTAGAACTGAAACTCATGACTATAATAGGCTTATTCACAGCATGTAGCCACATCAGCAGAGCGCATGCGTGAGGATCAACACCCATCTTTTCAGACCGGAAGGTGAGGAGAAATTCCCCTGTAGAGTAACTCCTCTTTCCAGTGTAGACCATCTATGGTCTATCATAAACGGTAGCTGCTGTCTGCTCTCTTCGAAGGACGGTGTCCTTGTTAAACTTTAACTCCAGAGGTCAGTTTATAATTTCACATCGTCCATCAGCCAGCAGCATCACCAGGAGCTGGAGGAGCACTGAGGTAAGAGCCCCGGCTTTGCTAGCATCTTTATGTTAGCTTAAATGCTGAACTGTGAAGAGCCAGAAAAGCTGTCCTGTCACAGAGGGGACAGTTTAGTTAGACACGTGTTAATAGTTATAACCAGAACATCACTGCTCTCATATTGAAATGTATTGAATCTCTGCTTGTCCTTTTTCATGTAATGTTAGCTAGCTAACCTCAGGGAGAGGAAACGGGAAGAGGCTGTCAGCTGTTTGTCAGGGAGTTGATTCAATCTGGAGAACTGATGAGTTTCATTGTGAAGCAACAAAGAATGGACCTGCTTCGTTTTGTAATGATGACAGGAATATAAAAAATCCCCACCTGAATACACCTGTTTACACACTGTTGTAAAGTCTGTCTCACTATTGTAACAGGTAACGTTATACAGTTGTCTTCTCTAGCATAATTACACATCATTTTATGAGTCAGTTATATTTCAAATCAGTTTACAAAGATACACTTTTAACATGGAAATGGCACTATTACATATCACTCAAAACTCATATCACATCAAATCTTGAAAAGGAGAAAAACTTGGCTGTTAAAAGTTGTGAGTGTCACACATCTATCTTATAGCTCCTTACTTCAAATAGATCCATAGATGCTTACTCTGTCTGTCTGTCTGTCTGTATGTATGTGGATGATAAACTTATGTATGGAATGAAGGCTTCTTCAATCACAGGAGATAATGTTATTCCATAGGTCATTCATAAACACTTTCACGACCACCTTTGTTTTTGGCCAGCTTTGGTCTGACCCTGAAGGCCAGCTGACAAACTGTACTCTGTCACATATACAGGACAAAACAAATATCAGATTTACATATGTGTTACTGGTTTCATACATGTAGGAACACAAAGGCGTGACTACAGCACACTACCACGTCTCCTGTGAAACCTGTTATGCTCTGACGTACACGGAGGCCATATAATTTTGTACAGCAAACTCTGTAATGTAATCTAACAATAGATTACAAGCAATGCAATCCATTTATTTGGCCAGACCAAATATTTGTTAAAAATCTGATAAAACCTTTACTCAAAGGTGGTAGCCTTGCAAATCTAACTGAAGTCTCTCTTATCAGCACAAAATGCACAAACACAAAGGCTTGCTTGGTTATCATCAGCCCCACTCTTGTTATCTTTTAAAAGTGGTGAACCAGAAGGCCATACGGTTGGTGCTGAAATAATATGTGTCTTCTTTTCCCCACTGAGCAGAAAGAGGAAGTGCAGACTGTTTAAGGTTGGACTGGTGAAAGGAATGAAGATATTCTGGCCAGAACAATGACAGAGAAGAAAAAGTGGGGGAGATAGACAACAGATTTACACTCAACACAATCAGCCCTCCTGCCTCTGTTATGGACCAAGAAGAAGCTGTGGCTCGGGAGGACGCAGACTCACAGCTGATGTACATGATAGAGCGTCCAGTCTATGATGAAGCCTTCATCCGGTCGCAGCTTCTCCACCGCAAAGAAAACTCCACCAGCCTCCGACAAAGGCTGGCACAACAGTTCCGGTAAGAGGGAATTTACATCTGTATTTGTCCTGCTGAACTGCTGCCCCTGTTGAGCAAATTGTTGAATCCATGTAGGGAGATCCCCAAAAATGGAAAAAGTAAATATTCCTACAGGGCTCAATTAATGATTATTTTCATTGAATATTTCATTGAGTATTTTTTTTTCCATTGAATTAATTATTCGTTTAGTCCTTTACAGTGTCAGCAAATGTGAAAATGCCAATTACAATTTCCCAGAACCCAAAGTGGCATATTCAAACTTTTTAAGGTTCATTTTAATATCTTTGGCCTGAACAGTCCAAAGATATTTAATGAACTAATGAACAGCTACAGTTAGTAATGAGCCTGGGTGCAGTTCTAATTGTAAGAATGAATAGCCTTTTAAAAGTGTTTTTCTTCCTGCATATTTTACAGCCTGCCTGTGATCACCTGTCCTCTGGTTTTTATGGGTATTTGAACAGTGAGACACTGTTAAAACATGTGGCTCAGTGTTAGATGTGAAATGACACAATTCCTGATAGGATTAATTTGAGGGTTTGTCCTGTCATTTTGGTGGAACAAATTAGAAAAGCATGAGAACCTTTTTAATGCAATCACATCTCCTCCTCTCAGTGTACAAATAGACAAAAGGTAGATGACATCTGTGGCAGACTACCTCTGTATTTCTGCCCTGGTATGTCAGTTCCCCATTAAATTTACAATGTCAATCTTACTAGTTCAGACCTGAGTTGTCTAACACATCTTATTAATGATAATAGCAGTTAGAACTAAAGATGTGTCTGACTCAGTACAAGCCAAAGAATTAGAATTTAGAAAAATGTCTAAACGTTATGCTGTTTATTGAACACGCTCTACCAGAGTGACTAACAACGAATCAACAGTAAATTACTGGTGTGAATATCTCTGTGTGGTTATTAAAATGAAAAAAGGCAGTATAAAGACCATGAATGTTGACTCATCACTGTCATGTGCTGACATGAAATGATCCATTTTTCCAGTTCTCATTTGACAACTTAAATTCCTTGGTAAAGCCTAAGCCTCCCATCTCCCTCATGAGAATTGTCTGTCTGGTTTTGGTAGGATGTGAGAATTAAGAAGTTTATCTTGTCAGTGTTGACTTATAAAGATGTGCTAACTTTATGGGTATACAGGTGATTAGGAGTCAGGTGAGTGAAGCAAACTATTTTCCCTTAAGGAAGAAGAGGATTCTATTGTATCTTAGGAATTATAGCTGAAAAACATGTGTTCCAGGAGGGGTTTCTGTACTTAAAAAGATGAGTGATGAAGCACAAAAAGTCTCAATTTATTATTGTTTCTTATTACAAACTGATTAAGACTGGTTATTCCACTTTCTTAGGTGTTCATCAGAGAAGGCCAAGGCGGTGGCTTTGAGCTTCCTACCTATTCTAACATGGCTGCCATCTTACCCAGTCAAGCAGTACCTGTTTTCGGACGTGGTCTCAGGTCTCAGCACGGGAGTTGTGCAGCTCCCCCAAGGTCAGTGCCCTGCAGTCCCAGTTGCACTTAAGCCCTGTTCAGACATGCACTTAATTGAAAACATCAAATGAGAGAATATCTTATAAAGGACAGATTTATTCTATAAATGTGGAGAATCTATAAGAGGGAGCAGTAAAGCTGGGAAATGTAGTGGAAAAACACTTCACAAACACGCTTTCTTTTTCACCCATGTGCTTGTTTTAAAGCCTAGCAAACATTTACAGATCGATAAAGCCAGCTATGTTATGTATCCCAAGGCTGTGTACAGTAGCCCCGAGCTAAGTTTGGCCGCACTAGTCATCTGTGCTGACTTAAGGGTTAAATGTGCAAAGGGCCAGCTGCCAACTCCCAGGGAGTTGCTTTCAGCTTCACACTGTCTCTGTTTTGGTATCTCTGCAGCCGAGGTTGTAATGCAATCACTTGACTTCTGAGACTGTTCAGTTTATTTACATCTGTCTCGTTCCTCTGCTCCACAGGTCTGGCCTATGCTATGCTGGCTGCTGTGCCTCCAGTTTATGGTCTGTACTCCTCATTCTACCCTGTTCTGCTCTACACCTTCTTTGGCACGTCCAGACACATATCCATAGGTGAGAAATGAACTTCATGTTTTGGGTCAAAAATCGACTATTCTAAGCTGTGTTTGGTGCCAATATGGAGATTCCTTAAAAACAAGGCAGCAAAAAGACACCTGATGGATCCCATGAACTTTATAGCTGCCTTTTTTTGTGGTCACCTTATGTTACTGTGTATAGTGTTCTACAAGATTACATTAAACATTATACACCAAAAGTATGTCAGCACACACACACACACACATTGCACACCCATGTGCAATGCTTCAACATGTGGAGAAATCCAGAGCTTGACAGACCTTCCATGCTTAATTAGTGTCTAAGCTATGATTGGACAATTACTGCTTGGGAGAGAGTTTAGTGAACTGGCAACTGAAAGCATGTACAAAAATTCCCTACAATTAAATGCAATCCTGGATTTCGTGATGACCCAACCTTTGGCACTTGGTTTTTCTCTGGTGTAGACAAAAAAAGAGAAAAGGACAAACATTAAGAGACTTACCTTGTTCCTTTTTTCCTTTTTCAGCTAAAACTGCCAACTGTCTCTCCCACACACACACACACACACACACACACACACACACACACCACTGGCATTTCACCCACCTCACTACTTTCTTTCCCAGAAAGGTTGCCAAGTCATCTCAAATGTCACTTCTAAGCTATATGTCCATCTCACCAATGGGCACAATAAACTAAACCTGCTCAACCTTTTATAACAAAAGATCTGATCTGAGGTGCACAACAGGAAGCAGTTGGTTTCACTCCCTCTGCCACAAATCTTGCCTGATAACAGGTTGCTGTGGAAATGATGATCCCCTGACTTCTGGAAGAGAGTGAGAGGGATTAACTGGGCTTCTGTTCAAGTGTTGAGCAAGACAGCCTTTTCACTCAAAGGCATACACATACTTACACTCATGATACTGCACAGCACCTAGCCTGGACATAATTGTGGCTAAAGTGAAATGTGTCTATGATTCAGACATGAAGATGTTTGACAGAGAACTGTTCTGTTAAGTTTGGTGTTACTCTGCATTTTCCCACAGTGAAGGTCAACACTGACAAGAGACTGTGTGTCTGGGTGACTGATTAGGAGTTTGAGTAAGAATATAAGCAGCAGCAGGCTTATTTATACATATTATATGACAGTCCAAGTCCGGAGGTAAATTCATTACCAAAACACAGAGATGTGACTCTGCTTGCTGCAATTTCTATTATATAGATATTTGAATAAAATGTCTATTGTTATTATTGTGTTTATTTCTTTATTCCCTTCTGCTGCTTACTCTCTGACGTGGCTTTATGTTAAGCATTGTTCATGGGACAAACTGTTGCCAGTGTCAGTATGGCTTCATCCTTTTGTTGTACCATCACACTTTGGCACAGTATTTAGAGGAAATTTATTCTCGCCATGTTCTAATACAGTCCCTGCGCTTTTATGTTCATTCTAGTCTAAATTAATGGTGGTCTTTAAGGTCGTCAGTGGCGTTGTCACGTAGCCAGGTTGTTTTTCACAGTCAGTGCCAAGAAGAGTACGATGACCTCAAACTGCCACCCATCCCTGCCCCAGGAGGCTAGATCAATTAACTATCTGAAGATTCACAAGTCACACACTGATCTAGATTAGGAGGTGTTTTGATGTGCTCTCTGTAGCCACAACTGACATGAGCAGCAGGATTGTAACCTCCCCCCCTCCTCCCCTCATCTCACCCATCTGACTGCTTTCTTTCCAAGTCATCTCAAATGTCAGCTCTAACCTTTAAGCCCATCTGACAGATTGGTACATTAAACCAAACCTGCTCAAGCTTTTGAAACAAAAAGATCTGATCTGAAGTTGAAGCAGTTGGGTCGACTGTAAAATGGCCTCTGCCTAAGCTTTAGCCTGGAAACAAGTCGCTGTGGAAATGATGACCCTTTAACTTCTGGCAGAGAGCGACAGAGAATAATTGGGCTGCCGTTCAAGTGCCGAGCAAGATAGCCTTTCCACTCAAGGGGATATTGCGCATGAGTGAGGGTGTTGCACAAACCTCAACACACAAGTTTATGTGCATGATTCCACAGTTACAGTGGACATCATAATACTCTAGAGAGCCAAGCCTGGAAAGATGAAGTACTCCCATAATTCAGCCAGAATAGTTTGACAGGTGATGTTAAACAAAGTGTTCTGTTTCTGTGTGTGTGTGTATGTGTGTGATCTGCAGGCACCTTTGCAGTAATAAGTCTGATGATTGGGGGTGTTGCAGTGAGAGAAGCCCCAGACTCCATGTTTTACATCCAGCCTGCCAACGGATCCAACACGTCCGCCTACCTGGATGTGACGGGCCGTGACATCAGGAGGGTGCAGGTGGCCGTTGTGCTCACAACCCTTGTGGGAATCATCCAGGTCAGTCCTGAAAAACAACCACCACATTCAGCCAGCAAGTGAAAGCTGCTGTGGATTTGATCTGTCTGCCTTCAGCTCCCACAGAGTTTCTGTTGTTTCGTCAAAACATCGCAGTAAAGTGATACAGCGCTCTGAAATCTTCTCACGCTCAAAAATCACTGTTTACCCAAAGGATGTCTGAACCACTGTTGATGTATCCACACTTTGAAATTGCTGTTTTTTTTAAACCAAACTATTTACCTCATTCTTATCCCCTTAGCTCTTTCTCATATCACGCTTTCTTAAGTTCTTTTTTCCTTTCTTTCAGTTTGTCTTCGGTCTTCTCAGGTTTGGCTTTGTGGCGATCTACCTCACAGAGCCGCTGGTGCGAGGCTTCACTACAGCAGCGTCCATACACGTCGTCGTCTCTCAGTTAAAATACCTGCTGGGTGTGAAAACACAGCGCTTCAGTGGGCCCCTCTCTGCTGTCTATGTGAGTCTTAATAGCGTCTGGAGAGTTTGTAGGTGGAAAGAGTGCAACAGGAGCCCCTTGTGTTCTATGTTTGATATATGCAAAACATATATGACTTAAGTCTGCACCTGTCCTTCCAACTGTTACCATCAGGTCGCCGCTACAAGGTCCCACTTTCTCGGAAAAACTTGTACAAGAAATCTTTTATTCCCACTGCCATCACCACCCTGAATAATTTAAAATAACAAATTAATGTCTTGCCAGACATATATATTGCACAATGTCTGCCTGTACCATGTCTTGTATGTACAATGTTTGTCCGTTCTAAGTCTTGTGTATTTTTATTTTAACCTACTTATTTATTTGGAGCCTGCCAAAGATGAATTTCTGTCACTGATGTAACAGACAATAAAGTTTATCTTATCTTATCTTATCTTAAATCATCATAATTGGTCTGATTTCTCTCTCCCCAGAGCGTCAAGGCTGTACTCACTAACATCACCAGCACCAATGTCGCCACTCTCATCCTGGGCCTTGTGTGCTTCGTCTTCCTGTTCGTGGTCAAAGACCTCAACGAGCGCTTCAAAAAGAAACTGCCCATTCCCATTCCCGGAGAGATTATAGTGGTCATTGTGGCAACCGGCGTCTCATACGGCATGTCATTATCAGGCAACTACAAGGTGGACGTGGTTGGAGTGATACCAACAGGGTGAGCTGTTATGTTCTCAGTTGTCAGGGGAATTTCTGGAATGTTTCATATCTTTTTTTGTGTTGAAGTTGGGGTTTTAGGCTCTTGTTTGGGATGTACTAAGTGTTATCTTATGCGTTCTCAGGCTGCTCCCTCCTGCGGTCCCAGAGTTCTCCCTGTTACCCAGTCTGGTCACAGACTCCTTTGCTGTAGCAATTGTAGGATTCTCAATGGGAATCTCACTTTCCAAGATATTTGCACTGAAGCACGGCTACAGCGTAGACGGCAACCAGGTGAGTCTGAGCATGTGAGGTGCTACATATTGCAAATTCTGTCATGGGCCCATTATGCTAACCTGACAACCGGTGCATGCACTTAAGTAACCGGGCTACAGTCAGAGAACTGTAACTGTTTTTTTTTTTTTCTTGTAACTGAGACTTAGAGACCTGATTTATGTTCTTGAGCAAATCTGATTTCTCACTGGGTAACTGAGTTTTTAATCTGCTTTTTAAATGTGACCATGTGCAAGACAAAGACTTCAGACACAGAATATAATGCTGACTCAAGAGTGGTTGCATGAGAGACTTGTCCTCTAGAAGTCAAAATAAGTCAGTTTCCAATGCTGAACTACTGACTCTTTCATGACATGGCTCGTTGGTCTAGGGGTATGATTCTCGCTTAGGGTGCGAGAGGTCCCGGGTTCAAATCCCGGACGAGCCCACTTTTGTCTGGTCTTGTCTTGTCTTGATTTCATAAGAAAAAATATCACATCATGAACTGGTCACAATGATTGTCTGTGTTGAATATGTTTTGTTTCAAAGCATGATGCTGCCAGGTCTTATGAGTCCCTGTCCATTATTATGGGGCAGCTGTTGCTCAGGAGTCAGAGCGGTTGTCCACCAATTGGAAGGTTGGTTCAACTGGCCTGGCCCCAAGTGTCATTGAGCAAGATACTGAACCCCAAATTGATGACTGTTCCATCTGTATGTGAATGGATAAAAGCATCTGCTAAATGAAATTGTAGAATTGTATTTGTAAAACTGAGACACATTTGTGCTGTCAAAGCTGTGCTCTGTCTGCTACAGCACAGGCAGATGCAGAGTCTTCTCTGTAATGCCTCTAAAAGAAGGTCAAATGTAGAGAGGAAATCTGATCACTGACCTGCTGCACATCTACATGGATTTAAAGCTACACGGTTACAGAGCACTGTTGTAAATGTACTGAATTTAGTCTGAGCCACAGTGTTTTTTTCTTTTTGGTCTGTTTTGGTTCACACTGCCCTTGACATAGAATAGGTATCTCAATAATGAATAGGCCTTAGTTCACTGAATGTACTGTATGCTACACTGTCTGGAAATGAGACCAGCTTCAGCATGACTGACCTACCTGAGCTTGATGTCGTAAATGACCCTCTCTGGAGTTCATTGTCATTTACTCTGTCAACATCTGAGACCCAACTTTTTGTTTTTCAGGAACTGATTGCCCTCGGCCTGTGTAACTTCATCAGCTCTTTCTTCCAAACCTTTGCCGTCACTTGCTCCATGTCAAGGAGCCTGGTGCAGGAGAGCACTGGTGGAAAAACGCAGGTGATGCGCACAGACACTTCCTCTACAGGAGCTATTACAGCGTATCTCAACAGACTAAATTGGTGCTGTAAAACCATAACTTTAATGAGAGATGGTGCTGACAGTTATCGCTGTATTTGTCTTCAGATTGCAGGACTGCTGGCATCTCTCGTGGTGCTGCTGGTGGTGGTGGCCGTCGGTTTCGTTTTCCAGCCGCTCCCTCAGGTAGGTGAGGCCGTGGAGCTGATGACACAGAGCTTCCTGTCTGGCAGCTTGGCGTCACAGGTGGAACTGCACATGCTTTTATTTCCCTCTCAGTGTATTGAGCAAACAGTAGCTGACAGCTCAATATTAATACAGAATTCATGACAGAATCACAAGTTAATGCTTCATGTTTCACCTAATGAGATCAAAAGATTTCCAAGAGTCTTTTCTGATGTGTTTCTGTCTGAGTTTGTTCTCATGTGGTTTTTTCTTCTGTTCTGTTTCCCAGACTGCGCTGGCTGCCATCATCATGGTGAACCTGCTGGGCATGTTCAAACAGTTTAGAGATATTCCTACTCTGTGGAGGACCAGCAAGATCGAACTGGTCAGTCTGTCAAATAAAACTCAACATCAGAAATGTTAGCGTTAGCATTACAGGTCCTCTGAAAACCTGCAAATGCTAAATGAGCTTGAAATTAAATCGTAACAGAGGCATCAGTTTAACAGCAGTTGAATATTCTTGAATTTGTCTTGTCTTTGCTGATCCTCATTTCCTTATGATCTGTGTGTGTCCGGCTGCAGGTAGAGCTGTTTATGTCTCAGTCTGTGTGTGTTTCTGAACGGACTGGTCCACCTCTCCTGTACTGCTCAATTTGGAGAAACCGCTTTCTTTTTCTGTTTTATAGATTAGACTTTAAACCTCAGGCTAAGGTCAGTGTGGACAAACAGAGTTGGCTTGTTGTGACGCAAGACAAATTTCAGAAGGAATCTGACAATACAGGGCAAAGTAATCTAATCAGTGTTCAGTTCAACGTCATTGTCCGCCTTGGAAAGAGAACCATGGAGAGCTGTGACCTTATAACCATGACGTGATTGCAGATTTACAATCTTTCCTCTCGCTCTGTTTTTAGCTGATATAAACATTTTAACTAGGTTAGAAGGATACCAGACAGTACTTGTAAAGAGCTTATTACATGATTTGGAAATAACAATAGATCATTGTCAGATTCAATGTGATTGTCTTTCATTACTGAGGCGCACGATGACAGAGAGTCATAAAAAAAACCCACCCATTTTTTCTGTGCCATATGAGCAGAAGAGGATGTAGCTGTTTGTATCCACCCTCTGCTGTAACACTTCATGTGCCTTTCTTGTTCCTTCCCTTTTTCTCTCTCAGGCCATCTGGCTGGTAGCCTTTGTGGCGTCTGTGCTGTTGGGCCTGGATTACGGCCTCCTGGTGGCCGTCACATTTGCCATTTTAACAGTCATCTACAGAACACAGAGGTACCCATAACAGGCAACTGCTTGTGTTCAGTCTAAATTTGTGTTTATTTTTGTTCCCATCATGTTATTACACAGTATTCATTGAATAAACATGACGCCACATGTCATAGCATTTAAATACACGTGTATAAAGAGGCTTGGATAGTGCTCCAGGCCTGCTATCCGAAAAAGTGTTTCTGACCTTTCTCCTTGTCTTTCAGTCCTAAAAGTGCCGTCCTGGGCCATGTTCCCGGCACAGGGCTGTACTATGATGTGGATGAGTATGAAGAGGTGAGACTGTTAGAAGAGAAAACACCAGTCTGACTCTAAACGCAGGCTGAAAATGTCTGTTGGTCTGAACTTTATAAACACGTAGGATTGGTGTTTTTGTTCCCAGGCGGCTGAATATGAGGGGATTAAGATTTTCCACTCCAACTCTTCAATCTACTTTGCTAACAGTGACCTTTATGTGAACACCCTCAAGGAGAAGGTAATCCTCGTCAGTGTGTGTGTGTGTTTTATAAAGTTAAATAAAACTTTTTGTGCCATTATGTTTTGCATGTTCTTTTCTTCACCTCAAAAATCAAAGTTGAAAGACAGAATGATACAATTAGCTTAAAAGAGTTTGTAAATGAGTTTGTAAATTTGATTCATAAGCAAAGCATGACTGCGTCGGTCCCTTTCTTTGCGGTCATGTGTCATTGTCCTGGTGGCTTTTAACAAAATACACTTTTCTGAAAATGCTACAAACAAAGCAAAGATATAAAAATATGTATAATTTTCCCGATCAGGTTAAAATTGAGCATGGACAAAACAAAGTGCAGATCAGAACAGAACAGCTGAAAAGGACACGACAAACTGTTTCTGGCATGTCTGCTAATATTGATGATGCATTCACAGACGGGAGTAAACCCTGGGCACTTACAAGCTGCCCGGAAAGCCCGGATGAAACAGAAGGGGAAGGCTAATGGCAACCAGAACTCTCCGCTAAAGATTTGTGCCAAGGTGAGTCTCTGTTCCCTGCCTGGCTGCTTGTTGCGTATGTACATAGCCAGCTTTGTTGACCGTGTAAATATGCAGAATACTGTTATGTGTCTGTCACGTAGGGCCTTGTGTAAATCCTGGAGGAATTGAAAAAATTGTTTTCCCATGCTGATATACAGTAGCAGGGAGCAGGAGCATTTATCGGACGACGTTTCTCAGGCACTAAAAGGCACCTTGTGGCTGGTTGAATTCCCATAACTTCATAAAGAATCTCTTTCTTTAATGGGTTCCAGTATGAGGACCAAGGAGTGACCCATGAGGTTTTGTCCCATAACCACGTGGCGGAGGAGCAGAAGAATGGCCAGCTGGAGGACAGACACACCGAGTCAGACTTAGAGGAGGCTGTCTTCCTTGAACCTCTCAGCACTGTCCACTCCATCGTTCTGGACTGGACGGCCGCCAGCTTCATCGACTCAGTGGGAGCCAAAGCCATCAAACAGGTTCTTCCCTTTTTTCAGTGGAGGATATTTTCACTATCAGATTCACTAACAAGTGACAAGTAACAAGTAACAACTCCGTGTCCTGCATCCTGATGTTCAGGATTTGACCTCAGTGAATAAGTCACTATCTGTCTCTGCAGGTTATTAAGGAGTATGCAGCTGTGGATGTTCAGGTGGTCATCGCCGGCTGTAGCAGTAAGTAATCACGATGACCTTCTCTGTACTTGTTTAAAGCGTAATTGCACTACAGGGAAATATAGTAAGAGCTATTGAACTGACAGTGGAGTTTAAGTTTCAGTTGCTTGTAACAGTATTTGTTTGATGATTTGATCTGTTTTGCAGTGGTTAATTTATTCATTTGTATTGCATTTTATCAGTATTTAATTTAAATCAATTGAAGTGTTTCATATGCTTTCTATGAAAATATCCAACTGTTTGTCAGTAGTAGAGTAGTATGGCTCCACATAAATAATCCACAAAATAAATACTGGAGTATAAGAACAGTGTTTGCATCTGGTCTGACTGATCTTGTGTCTCTCTTTCAACCTACAAGGAACCCTACTGTCTGAGCTGGACGCCTTACAGTTTTTTACTGGGATCATAACTCCAGAGATTGTGTTCCCCACCGTCCACGATGCTGTGCTCCACTGTCAACACTCAAATTCCCGCTGGCCAGCTGCTGCGACCAGTGAAACGACCTGAATATGACACTTGAAACCGAGGACTAACAACGGCAAGTTCCTGATTTGGATGGCAGATTCGAGAAGTCCCACACCCTGTAGGAGGAGCTGTAGGAGTGATGAACTGGTCTCCACTGATGTTCTAGCATCACGGGAGAGGTGAACTGAACAATCATTCATATTGAATAGAGTGTTTGTAGCCTAGGTGGATGCTCTTCACGCTCAAGAGTCAACCTTTTTAACTCAAAGTGCCCAGAGCAGCGAGGTACGAGGCCGTTTTATGACACTTTTATCCAATCAGAACTTCAGGATTTCTAGCTGACATTCCTACAGCCTTATTCCTCTGCATCCTCTCTGTCAGGAGCAGGTTGCTTACAGTTGCACTCTTAAAGTCTTTTAGTAGTTCTGTTGAAGTTTTTGGGGAAGTTCTGCGGGAAGACATTTTAAAGTAAGCTGCTAGTGCTGCTTTGGTCCAAATGACATTAGTTGAGTGATTTTTGTCCAGTTGGTGGTGAAAGCCTCTGAAACTGACTAGAAGCTGTCTGTTATTATCATGCTGTATCAAACGTTTCTGATTACTGAGAAGCTGCGTCCGGATGGATTCGAATATTATATTAGTTGTATTTCTGTGTGATTGTGTATTTAAACCAGCAAAAGCACTATCATTGGTCAACTTGCAGTGTCATGTTTGTTGTTACAGTATATTTTCACTGCTGTGAGTCTGAGTACAGCCTTGTATAGTATTGTAGAGTCTGTCAGTGCAAAACAAGTGTTATATTTTTCAAAAGTTTGAGTTGTGCTGTTCTTGTATAACACAAGGGGCCTTTGAAGTTGACCTGTGGTTATTTGACACCGTGTAACAAAGCAATGACACTCAACTCTGGAATAAACTTTATTTTTAAGTGAACAAGTGACAACAAAAAGGACAATATTTTTTTTGACAGTTCTCTGCTTTTTTTGGAAAGTAAAAAGCCAATGCTGAAACTCTCACACACACTCAGTTGTAGGTCATGTATCTGGGGGTGGCGCTGAACTTGGCATAGGACTTGATGACCTTGTTAACGGCCTCCAGGAAGTCTTTCTCCGTGGCGATCTTCCTGCGAGCTCTGATGGCGAACATGCCCGCCTCTGTGCACACGCTGCGGATCTCAGCGCCTGGCAGGAAACATACATCAAATTCTGCTTACAGAACATCTTTCAGGACAAACAGGAAATTCTGCGTAGAAGTTCAGTCAGTCATGTAGCTAGAGCCTCTAGATTTAAGTTTTGGGAGAGATGCTTATGTGGCCATGCTGCGATAAAGGACATTTAAAAAGCTTTAAAGTAAGAGTGTTGAGCAAAATATTAGTCCTCATACTCCACTTAACTTATTGAGATGGTGTTGTCTTTATACAATGCTGAGACATTGTAATGTTATGACACAAGTTAACCATTTTCATAACTTAATAAAAACAGGTCTGTTATCAGCTTTGTAACAGCTTGCTGTTAAATGGTTTATTCAGCTTAGGAAGACTTAGAATTCTGTCAACCCATAAAAGGAACATTTAATCCTTTTGGAGATAAATGGCCTTGATTTGACAGCGACAACATGTTGTTAGAGTGCCCCCTTGTGGCCACACATCAGCACTACACTAGTGAACAAAAGGCACTAGACTAACTGGGAGCTTCATTAGTGTTACAGTGACAGCAATGATCATTTCAGAACAAGAAGGAGAAACTAATGTAAAATAGAGTGACAGAAGAAAAGGCTGGAAAATATTGTAAGAGAGTGAGTCTTAAGAAGACAATTGACAGAGCGGGGATTGACTACTGCTGTGTCTTTCTTACCGGTACTGTTGGGACAGAGGCGAGCGAGCAGCTCAAAGCGAATGTCTCTCTCCACACTCATAGAGCGGGCATGGATCTTAAAGATGTGGGTGCGACCCTGAAACAGAACAAACAGGGGTGAGGCTAGTGGTTCATAAAAGAAAAACAATTACAATCCAATTGCAATTGCATGACTAATCACATTGTATAGTTTTATGGTCGATTTAAAAGAATATGTCTTCATTTCCTGGGAACACTTAACTAACCTCCAGGTCAGGCAGGCTGAACTCAATCTTTCTGTCCAGACGTCCAGGTCTCATCAGGGCTGGGTCCAAGGTGTCTGGTCTGTTGGTGGCCATCAGCACTTTAATGTTGCCTCGAGGGTCGAAGCCATCCAGCTGGTTGATGAGCTCCAGCATAGTCCTCTGGACCTCATTGTCTCCACCAGCACCGTCATCAAAACGAGCACCTGAAAGGTTAAAAAAAAATAGTTTCCATGTTAAGGTGGAAGAATGTAAGTGTTGATAGCAATATTCACTTCCTTAAAATTCAGGATCACATGATAGCAAGACAGAAATTGTACACACAGAAGGAATGTTGCTCTACATCTAGCTAACACACCACATTTTCATAAAAATGTTTGAAATTTTAAGATAGATTTTTTTAGCTTAAATTACAGGTATGGCACTTCTTGATGTTGCCCTGATGTGAAGATTAAGCCATTGTGAACAGATCTTAAAATAACATACAACAACAGAACATGTACTGTGAATACATTTTAACACATAAAGGAATGAGACAGTGTGGTTAGTCTTACCTCCAATGGCATCAATTTCATCAAAGAAGATCAGACAAGCCTTCTTAGTTCTGGCCATCTCAAACAGTTCACGCACCATCCTGGCCCCCTACAAAACAGACGTTTACATTCATTAGGACTCATAATCTAAACAGCTGCTATTCTTTGCCTGCTGTGTTTCTTCAACTCTTCTCACACTCACCTCTCCCACATACTTCTGCACCAGCTCAGAGCCGATGACTCTGATGAAGCAGGCATCTGTCCTGTTAGCCACAGCACGGGCGCACAGGGTCTTTCCTGTGCCGGGTGGCCCGAACAGCAGCACACCTTTTGGAGGCTCAATACCCAGATTGACAAACCTCTCAGGCTGGTGAGCAGAGGACAAAGACAAACAGGATGATCAGCCAGGGTGGAGGCACGTACAGTCTATCACATGGCTGGGGTCTGAATTTAACACGTGCCAAATACAGCTAGCTTTTTCTGTAAATCTAGGAAGGCTATCTGCCAAACTGCAGGGCAAACGTAAACATCTGAATTTAAACCTTCAAATTTACTTTTATGTTTTGTCCTGAATTACATTTAATAGAAAGACTTCAAAAGGAGCTTGAGGCCAAGACTTATTTTTTGGTCGATTACAAAGATGGGCATTGGATATGACTGAGCTGTGGTAAAAACACTTACATGGAGCAGGGGGGTCTCAACTACTTCTCTAAGCTTCTCAATCTGCTCTTTACATCCACCGACATCACTGTAGGTCACATCAGGCTTCTCCTCAACCTACAACATGAGAACAAAGTGTTGGTACAGCAGCTTATCTTAAAAATTGCACAAGCCAACATTACAATTTTTCATTTAATTTTAGTAATAGCTGGAAGTTGGATGTCGTTTCACAAAAAATAAATTGGGACAATGTTGGAAAAAAAGATAATCCAAAAGCAGAGATCAAATGTCTAAATTTGTTCCATTGAAATTTCTCATTACTGTATCCTCCAATGGATTTATTCAAATTCATAATCAAAATGTTTTAAATGTCTCCAGGGGGCAATTCAAACTCTCATAGTGCAGTAAAACAAACAAAACAAAAAAGTATAAGATAAAAAGATCAGTGCAATAACTATGGAACAGTAAGATTCTAAATGAAGAAAGTCGTAAAGATTATACCTGCATCATGGTGACAGTTGGGTCAATCTTGGGGGGCAGAGGAATGTGGATCTGATATTTGTTTCTGTCGACACTGGAAGAACAGAGAGTCACTAAATTTAGCAAATTGTTTCACAAGACATCCGACATAGATGTGACTTTTAAATAATATTAGGGACATTTAAATAATACTTCTGACTCACCCGACTCTCATGCCCTCTTCAATGTCAGTCGGGGCCACCTGGTCACTCAGGTCCACCACAAACTTGGCAAACTGTTTGACATTGATAATGTATTTGGGGTCCTCGGAGTCTGCATTGATGATCTTTGTGCATCTGTTTAAATAATACCAGAAGATGAAGTGGTTTTCCTCGCAGACAAAATGACATTGTCGGTGATACAAAAATACTGTCACATTATCTTGATCTTTGCCAATAATTAAATGAACAGATTTGTAAACTATCAGCCGGTTTGCTTTACCTTGCAACCTGCAGTGGCTGTTCACTCTGCAGAGTCTGTTTGTCAGCAGCCAGATCCCAGAGTGCTGGAGGAGCCAGACCTGTGTCTGATTCCTTAATGCCTATCAAAGCATCAAAAACAAACAAACAAACAAAAAAAACCCAATAAAAACACAACCCAGCATCCAGTCAGAACATGTGAAACAACTGGTTTAGGGAATAACACCAATACATTATGCACTGTCCCCAAACACAGTTCCTTATTGTCAAGCTTATTTCTGGTTTCATCGCCCACCTGTGAGCTCGTTGATCTTTTTGAGGAGCTGCTGGATGTCATCTTCCACTTGTTTGATCTGTCTGGAGTAGGTGCTTTGACCCTAAGTATGAACAGCAAGCGACCACGTTAAAACAACTTTAATAATAGTATCAATCTGAGCAAATTCACGTACAGATCTCAACTGCTAAGGCCATACTCACATATGTTTTCAGGAGGGCAATGTCCCCTTCATCCAAAGCTGAGAAGATGAAAACAACATAAATGAGTTTGCACTAACTGTGTGAGTGGGCCGCTAGCATTGCTGTCTACTGAGGCGATGTGTATGTTTGTTTATTTCATCGACGTTACACATTTTATAGCAACTGCTTTCACATTTTTAGACATATTTAATGCTACATTTATCAATCATAATAGTTATCTGAACAAGTTACAAACAGTTTGTTTTACGAATACAGCTAACGTCAGCTAAGTAGCTAATGTCGTTAGCTACATCCCTTTCAGCAGACTCTTGACTAAGAAATTAATTTTACTATGTAGACGTAATGGTTACCTCTAATGGGTGCGTCATCTTTTTCCTCTTCCTTGGTCTTCCTTTGGTCGTCTCCTAAATAGTCCGGCATTCTCAGTTATAGTATAAAGTGTTTCTCACAATAAGACTAAGCTGCTTCAGCGACCAAATTGTACCATTACACAGCAGCTTTGAGCTTCCGCCGCTGTGTGCTACTCACCGGAAGTATAGGCCGGAATTTTATTTCGGATGTACCATCAATAAAAAAAAATACATGCATTTGTCAAGCAAAAGTCCTTTCTCATTTTTATAATTGCTCATTGTAAATAATAGTAAAATCTTGCAATTCTTAATTAATACGAGTGCGTTTTCAGCAAAGAGGTACTGCTTCATGAAACGAAATGCGGAACGATAGTGGGGAGCTGTAATGACTACACGGAGCGGTTAACGGCGGCGCCGTGACAGCAGAGCTCGTTTTCGGATTGGTACTCGCAAAGGGAGGCCCATGTGGTGTGTAAATGAGCGGGCCACAAACTTCAGCACTTTAGAAAGCTCCCACTTGATCGTTTCGGCACTTGAATGTTCGTGTGCTCCGTTTTTCTAAGATGTTGTTAGAAGCGCTGGACGGTGATGAGACGGTTGTCTTTACAGCTGCTGCCGGTAAGACTGACAGAAGCCAGGGGAAGGTAGCTAGCTAAGCTACCAATGATGTGTGTGAAGACTGTTGCTATACTCGTTAGCATGCCGCTAAAAGCAGACAGCAAGGACTAGGCTAATACCGGCTAATTTTAGAGCTTGGAAGAGTCTGTTGTACTTAATATTTACTGTTTATTCCAGTTGAGTTTTCCTGTGTTACATAATGTTGCCGAGCTGCTGCCCACTCATGGCTGCACTTGCTGCAGTGATTTATTAGAGCTCTTCACATTAGCTGCACACTTGCTAGTTGCTTGATATTTAACACCTTTTCACACGTGTCAGTCATTCATTACCAGACTGGTACAGAAGGTCTGGACGTCTGTTATAATTTCAGATAGTCTAAGCTGTCACCATTTTTTATGAGTACAAAAACAGCTGTAGTTTTTCCTTTTTAAAGGACAGTTTCACCAAACCACCCTCTGATCTGACTGGTAGCTTTTCATCCAGGTAGTTTTGATGCAATTTGCAGAGCATCTGCAATATTGACTGTTGATATTTCAAATATATATTACTGTAGGTCAGTCAAGAAAAAGAATCTTGTCAAAGTATTTTAAAGTTTTCAGATTGAGTTAAATGTGTTCAATGTGGATCTTCAGCTCTGATGATTCCACATTTCCAATTGGTTTTGGATATTATAGATGTCATTTTCTCCCGGCAAAAGTAGAAAAGGACCATCCAGATTGTTGCCATTGCAAAGTCAGAAAGCCGGCATTTGTGTCTTAGTGCCCATGGCATTGGTAACTTACACATCTGTGAATTCACCATTAATGCTGAAAGCTACATACAGGTTTTGGAGCAGCAAATGCTACCATCCAGACGATGCCTTTTTCAAGGATCTCCCTGCTTATTTCAGCAAGACACCACCAAGCCGCATTGCACTTCTTGTGTTCCAACAGAGTGGCTTTGTAGTAAAAGAGTGTGGGCACTAGACGGCAGACAGACCTGTCTCCCATTGAAAATGTGTGATGCAATTTGAATTACAAAATACAACAAGGGTGACCATGGATTGTTGAGCCAAATAGTAGTGCCAAATATCATCATATTGTTGCCTTGATGAGAAACAGTTGAAAGAAACCTTTCTGTTCCCCTCAGCCTCTGTGCAGGTCCAGGTGGAGCCTGTGGGACGATGGTTCGAGGCCTATATGAAGAGGAGGAACAGGAGCACATCTGTGTCCTTTCAGGAGCTGGAGGAGGAAGAGGAGTCCTCAGAGGAGTCAGAGGATGAGGAGTTTCAGCTGGAGGAGTACCCGATGCTCCGAACACTTGACCCCAAAGACTGGAAGGTATCAGTCTAAATCAGAAAATGTTCAACAAAGAGAACTTTTTGTTTCCTTTGCAGACCTGATGCATCACAAGAGGAGACACTCAATTCACAAAATCACTGAAAATCTGCTTTTTAATGTCACCCTGCAGTTTGGATTAGTTGACGAAATACATACATTTTGATCAATTATCTGTTAAGTAATATGTCCTTTAAGTAGCTGGAACCTCATGTTCACAATAACTGCAATGACACCTCATATGTAGTTACTTTATTAGCTACTCAAAATGTAATCAATGAATGTGACATATCAGCTTGCCATTTAACCCTTCACTTACCTCTAACTTGTTTCTCAGAATCAAGATCACTATGCTGTCCTCGGGCTTGCACACTTGAGGTATAAAGCCACGCAGAAACAGATCAAAGCTGCCCGTGAGTATGCATCTTCGCCTGCCCTTAAGGATTGTTTCTCTAATTAGTGGAAATAACATATTTTAATCATATTCTCTGGTGCTTTTCAACAGACAAAGCAATTGTGTTGAAACACCATCCTGACAAGAGGAAAGCTGCAGGAGAACAGATTGTAGAAGGAGACAATGACTACTTCACCTGTATAACTAAAGGTATATGACGCTGCTTCTGATTGTGAACTGCACTGATGGTTTATTCTGGAGAGTCCTTAACTCACTGTCATCATCTGTTTGTCATTGTTTGTACCTCAGCTATAGAAATCCTGTCGGACCCTGTGAAGAGGAGAGCCTTCGACAGTGTAGATCCTACCTTTGACAACGCAGTGCCTTCAAAGGGCGAAGGCAAAGAAAACTTTTTTGAGGTGTTCGCTCCCGTTTTTGAGAGAAATGCGAGATGGTCTTCCAAAAAGCATGTGCCCAAACTTGGAACCATGGAATCCTCTTTCGAAGAAGTCGATAATTTTTACTCTTTTTGGTAAGTGGATTTTTATTTACTTCCAAGCTATAAATGTTGAGTTTATTTGAGAAAAATCAGAAAGATGGCTTTAGCTGTCTCAAAAACACAAGTTAAAGAAGAGAAAAGAGAAATGTTGTAATAAAGACTGTTTATTTCTGTTAAAGGTACAACTTTGACTCATGGAGGGAATTCTCATACTTGGATGAAGAGGAAAAAGAAAAGGCAGAATGGTAATCTAGCGTGTGTGTGTGTGTCAGCAGTCCATTGTACAGAAACACAGCTAAGCTCCCGTGTTACAACTGAAATGTTTTATCTCTCCCTTGCAGTCGAGATGAGAGGAGATGGATTGAAAAGCAGAACCGAGCTTCCAGAGCTCAGAGGAAGAAGGAGGAGATGAACAGAATACGAACACTAGTTGGTACAGTCTCAGAGCCGGCACACACTGCAGGATGATGGAACAACTGAAAATATCAAAAATTCTCACTAGGCCATTGAATAGTTTACAAAAAACGTCTAGAACTATGATGCTTGGTCCAGGAAGTGCTGAAAATGTTTTCTTGCTTCATTACAGATATGGCCTACAGTTGTGACCCTAGAATAAAGAAATTCAAAGAAGAAGAAAAAGCCAGGAAGGAGTCTGAGAAGAAGGCTAAAGCTGACGCCAAGAAGAGAGAGCAGGAGGAGAAGGAGCGAGTAAGTCTCATTCTAAACAGAACACCTGTGTGTCACCTGTCCGTTACCTGTCCGTTGACTGTCATCATCACAGCCTTTCAGTGTCAGTCTTTGACTCCCCATTCTATTTGTGACTCTTAAACCCATTGGTTCCTACTAATTACTGATAATTTAATGTAATAACAGCCTGTCACTGTTGTTTTTAGCAAATGTCACTTAAACAGGAGGAAGTGGTGTATGTGTAGGAGCAGGATTAATCCACTTATGATACTAAAGTGAGTAATTGGGGCAGCAGGACAGTGTAAATGGGATTGAGTCAAAATAAACTACAGTGTGTGTGTTAATGTTAATGATGGAACATGTCACCCAGTGCAACAGTGTGGCTCTTTGATGTGTTTTTAATCGTCTCTTTGACACCAATGGACATAGAAGAATAAGATATATTAGACTTTGATCTACACACACTACTTGTTAAAGTTAATACTTTCTATTGGTTTGGGTCCACCTGCATGTAATAATATGTAAGTTTCTGAAGAACATACAAACAGTGCCTTAAGGAAGCATATCAAATATTTTCAGTTCAATTTGTTTTAAATAGAGCCAAATCACGGGTGGGAACTTTTCATATAGAGCAGGTCTATATTAATATATTATTATAAGGATTATATTTTACCCTTTCTGATTTGTTTTTTAAATTTTTTGATGTTATTGAGACACCTAAATTGAACAAAGTCAAAATCTGCTCAACGTACCATAAACTGCTCACCAGCAGATGTCAAGCTTTAGATGGGTCATGGTTTCGTTTTTTGAAATGATGGCGTCTCTGGCAAACGTTGATCAGTCAGTTTTTGGTGTTTTCCAGGCCCGACAGGCGGAACTGGAGGCAGCTCGTTTGGTGAAGGAGAAGGAGGAAGAGGAGGCCAAGCAGGCAGCCCAGCAGGCCAAGAAGGAGAAAGACATCCAGAAGAAGGCCATTAAGAAAGAGAGGCAGAAACTTAGGACTACCTGCAAGGTCATAGAAGCACTCTTAGTCTCAAACCCTGAGACCTGCATTGATCATAGTGCTTTAGTTGATGTTATTTTCTGTCTCCATTGTTCTCACACCACAGAACTGGAATTACTTTGCTGACAATGAAGCTGACAGTGTGAAAATGATGGAAGAAGTGGAGAAGCTCTGTGATCGACTGGAGCTGACAAGGTACAATTAGCTACAAGACAGACCATTACTGAATTTTAATGTTGTAATAAATAGGTCAGCTATTTAGGATCATCTGAGCCTTACAGTGCTTTCAGGAAATAGAGCACTAAGATGTGTATTTTATGGTACCTGTCTGTTTCCAGTCTGCAGTCCCTGAATGAAATCCTGGCTTCAGGCTCAAAAGACGACAGTAAAGCAGCCGTGGAGAAGCAGGTAAAAAGGCGCTGTGTTTTTAGCTGATAAAGGAGATACGCAGCAAAGACCGTCAGGAGACTCCACACATACCACCCTTCCTCACAAGTGTACAACATATTGGCGTTTCTCCCTTCAGGTTCAGGAGGTGAACGCTCAGCTGCAGAGGGAGAGGGAGGCTGAGGTCCAGGCCAGGCAGGCGGCTCGCAGTGCCGACCAGGCCAGCGGAGGAGGAGGAGGAGGCGGGGGGAAGGGCTGGAACGAGGATGACCTCCAGCTGCTCATCAAAGCTGTCAACCTGTTCCCTGCTGGAACCAATGCCAGGTAGACCATGTCTACACAGGATGTGATCAGGCACACTATTGAGTGTTTATATGCATATATGTGCAAGTAAAACGAAAGGTGTTAGATGGTTGTGTGTTGTGTCATGACTGTCTTGAAAAGTTTGCACACAACAGAATGTGTCTTGTTTTTGGTACATTCAGACTCATTTTTTGTTTCTCCAAAACCTTTTCTTTGACTCTTTCTTTCTCTCACACAGTAGATTCTCATATCTGCTCCTTTACCTGTGCCCACATCTTTTTTTTTAATGTTACTCAAAAAAAAGAGAAGTGCTTGTTTACAATAGACCTCCCTGCTAAAATACAGGTGAATTGTTGACATGTTAACGAAAAAAAAGTGATTTGCCTTTGTAACTGTGCAGCCCTGCTTTGACCTTCATTCAGAAAAAGCAACAAGAAACTAACTAAAACTTTATCTTTTTTTTTCCAGATGGGAAGTTATTGCCAACTATATGAACCTGCACTCCACCAGTGGCATGAAGAGGACTGCCAAAGACGTCATCAACAAAGCCAAGAATCTACAACGACTAGGTGGACTCACATATGAAGAAACTATGATTTACACAACCCTCTACATGTGGACTTCAGGGCCACGCAGTTCGGCACTTGAATACACTGCTGCTTATTAATTCTAGTTAAGACCTGTAGATGAGCTATTTAAGAATCACCCGACATGTGTGGGTGCAGAATATTAATATAGTGTCTTGCAACATTTTTCAACCGCAGCACATTATTTACCATACTGTTTTTGACTATTTTCCCATCAATTTGTCATCTCCACAGATCCACTGCAGAAAGATGAGATCAACAGAAAAGCCTTTGAGAAGTTCAAGAAGGAACACACATCGGTAGCGCCCTCCATAGACAACGCTGTGCCCTCAGAGAGATTTGATGGTGAGTGTATCTGTACGGCTACTCAGTGTCAGTCAGAACAGTGTCAGTATGCCTGGTGCACACTAGAGGATTTTCAAATCTTAACTGATTTTAAATACGTGGAAGACCACAGATATAATGACAGATTTAACCAACTTTTAATAGTCACACACACACACACAACAGACAATTAAGTCAAGACAGGACCACACATTTGAGGTTTACACTGAATAATTTCAGAGTGGTGATTCCAGGGACTTGAGATCTTACAGAAACTTGTGTGATCAAATGGGACTTCAGAAAAAACAAACATGGAGATGGACTGTTGTCACCAGCTGATTGCTCAGTGTGTGCTATGTGTTTTTCCCTAAAGAAAAAGAAAAAAAAAAACCTGAGTATCCACTCCATCCAAGTAACAACTGGATGTTGGTGATGCTTCCTGGTCAGTTCGCTCTCATTGACTTTTGCAGTTTTCTGCTCGGTATTCCATCGCTGTTCCTTTCACACTACACATAGATCAGAAGAGTCTGATCCGAAATATTAAGTTTATGTCCGTAGATCCCTCACACTACAGGATCATTTGGGCAGATAATGTGCTCAGACCAGCCTCAAGTCGAAAAAAAAACACCCCTGCAATTGTTTGGAGAGGCCAGCCTGTCAGGTGTTGTGCCACAGTTTGCATCCTGACTGAAAAATGATTCCTTGAGTGGTGTGTGCTCTGAGTGGTTCATTTGTACTTTGGAAGCAGGAAAGTCTTCACATTGTATCACATTAACCTGCTGTGTCGTCCCTCAGCCTCTGGTAGTGATGGTAACGCTGCCGCCTGGACCACAGAGGAACAGAAACTTCTGGAGCAGGCCCTGAAGACCTACCCAGTCAGCACACCTGAGCGGTGGGAGAAGATCGCTGCTGCTGTTCCAGGACGAAGCAAGAAAGACTGTATGAAGAGGTACAAGGTAAGATGTGCTGGTCTGCTCTTTCTGGAGCAGGTTGTGAATGTTTCCAGCCAAAAGTAAAATGTATCCTCAATTGACAGTTTACAATGTACAACTAGCTATTTTAGTCTGATAAATGAGGTTGTAATGATGCTCTACTCGGGTGTTTCCAATATATTGTCCACCCCATCTATAAGGGTTGATTAAATAATAGAAACATCTGTGTGTTTAACACATTCTATTCTACAGCACCACAGCTTCCAAAATATGACTGATAGTCTAACAGATGCTTCTCTGTTTCTCTGACAGGAACTGGTGGAGATGGTTAAAGCCAAGAAAGCTGCACAGGAACAAGTGGCAGCCAAGAGTAAAAAATGACAAGAACCACAAAGAATAGTATCTGTGTTATTTTAACATTATTGTGTTGGTCTTTAATTTTTATTATAAAATAAAAGAGGAAAAAATACTGACGAGACTTAGTGTGTTTTGTTTATAAGATGTACAGTTGATGGGTAATCCAGTGTCGGGGCAGGGCTGTTCAGCTTCTCATCCACAACATTCCACTGCAGATCTGATTCTAGTCTGGCAGCTGTTCAATTGGACCTGAGACAAAATACACGATCGTACCCAGATCTCAGCAATGAGTACACGACGGGTACAGACGACCAGTGTTGTACCCGAACGCGTTCAAAGAACGTTCGTTCATGAACTAACTCATATTTTGGGTGAACGTGAACGTCCCGTTCATTTTTGCTTGATGAACGTTAAATTGTGAACGCATTCATTCTGCTGTTTCTTGAACGGCACTCTGATTTCGTTCAGATTACGTTCGTGC
Source organism: Centropyge bicolor (assembly GCA_037975185.1). Classification (NCBI taxonomy): domain Eukaryota; kingdom Metazoa; phylum Chordata; class Actinopteri; family Pomacanthidae; genus Centropyge; species Centropyge bicolor. Next base: position 10,650,556 of record JBBMOC010000004.1, on the reverse strand, counting down.
CAGATTTCAAGAGCCCTCGGCGAAAAACCAAGCTAAAACAGTAAAAACACATGATAAACGACCATTAAAATGTCGCGGATAACCACCCGATCTGGCAACCGCAAGTCCTGCCTGTCGCTCTACCAACTTCGTCATCAGCGGTCGTCAGTCTCGTCACAATTCACATCTGTGCAAGGAAGGAGGATGCGTTTACTGAGAAACTAATTCCCATACAGTCGGGAATTAGCTCGTAGCTCGTGGCAACGTAAAAAAAAAAAAAAAAAAAGAACGAAATAGTTCATTTTGGGGAAGCATAAACTTTAGTTCACAATTTTGAATTATGAACGATGAACTGAACTAGTTCATTTTAAAAGGTTTGAACTGAACTTTGAACTAGTTCATATAGAAAGTGAACTTTCCCAACACTGCAGACGACCACCTCCTCTCTGCCGTCTCCCTGGAAGCACACACACATCCTCTCTGTGATTCTTGAAGTAAATGGAAAGTTGATACTAGTAAAAATGATTCAAAGAATTATACAATTTTGCTCTAAAGGGGTGTGTCAAGATTGAAGTGGAGAGGAAACAGTGACCATGGTGTGCTGTTGCTCATCTTTAGAAAATGTTCATGTTTATTTTGTATGTAAAAATATTACCCTTATTAGGTTTTATGTTTGGCAGAGGCTCGCAATGACAAAAACTGTGATCTTGAAAGGATATTGATTATTATTATTATCGTATGTCCATGCCGAATCACCAGAAGGCTCCCGACTGACAATCTCAGATTTGCTTCATAGTTTTTTATTGTAATGTCCTATTTACCAATAACTGCTGTGCAAAATTTTAGGCCAATAACTCCACTTATTTTGGAGAAGCCCTCACATACACATCGACCACTAAAAAACGCTGATGTATAGTGGGTGATTTTTTTGCATGTTTCAAATTGACTTTAAAACTACTCAGAAGAAGTCAACGTTTCATTCTGAGCATGAAATTGTTTTTCACCTTTTTTTGGAAAGTCGGTCGACCCCACAGCGAAAAAAACGCTGATGTATAGCATGTGATTTTTTTGTGTGATTTTTTTGCATGTTTCAAATTGACTTTAAAACTACTCAGAAGCAGTCAACGTTTCATTCTGAGCATGAAATTGTTGTTTTTC